>BSBK01012968.1:2500-57500 GCA_027943335.1 Chamaecyparis obtusa | reverse complement strand
ATTGAAGCATTCAATCTCTTTGGAGCCCTCTTATTGAAGATTTCTACATCCCCATCCATTCAAGATTTTTCCTAGTCCAAGATCCATTCAAGATTAGTGTTGAAGATCTAATGCAATTGATTTGAGACATCCTACATTTTATTCTACATTCATCCCTACTCATGGATTCAAGGATTTGAATCCTCCATAAGAACTTCAACGTAAGCAAGGTGAATAGTTCCATTTAATTTGTTTATATATATATATATATATATATATATATATATATATATATATATATATATATATATATATATATATATATATATATATATATATATATATATATATATATATATATATATATATATATATATATATATATATATTGCAATTATAATTATATTTCAAGTTTGATTCCAAACTAGGGTTTGAGCAAGGCAAACCCCCCATCCAAAAAACAAAACCTATTTTTCTTGTAGGTACAGGTACTGGTATAGGTACAGGACAATGAATTGTAGTTCAAATCTAGATACCATTTTTAGAGAACTTCCAAGATTCGTGAACAAAATTTCCATCAAAACTGTTCTGGGTCAAGGTCAACATTCAGTCAGGGGTAAGATTGTGCCCTTATTCTAAGGTCAAGGTTGACCTACCTTTGAAGGATAAAACTTTTCTAGGTTTTCTCTGTCTCGGCATTTCTAGTCTAGAGAAGGTTCCAAAATTTCCTGAAACTAAACACAGACATCAGAAATCAATCTTTTCCATATTTACCCTATATTGAGGTTAGTATTTTTCTTCTATTCATTTAAGATTTCAAGCACATACTTTTCATAATAGGATCTAATTTTTTCTCCTTCATTCATATTTGCCATAGATTAATTCTTTTGTACATTAACCTTTTGGTTGATCAATTTGGATCTCTCTCTCTCTCTCTCTCTCTCTCTCTCTCTCTCTCTCTCTCTCTCTCTCTCTCAATATTTCTCTCTCTTTCTCTCACTCAAGCATTTATCAGATTTTACATAGCGTAGACGTGGTATAGTGCATGTGCGCTATAGCGTGTGCACACTATTCAAGTCATAAACATGAATAGAGTGTGCGTGCTATTGAAGTCATAAATTTAAATAGCGCTAGCGCACTTTGTAATACATTAGAATGCACCAAGCTGAAGGATTGGATTTTATTTAGAGATCCAACCCAAAGGCTCAGAGGATTCAAATAAGCTTGAGATGTGTTTTTCCAGTAGACATACAAAAAATTTACATCTTTTCTTGTGTGCTCCTCATTACGTTTAATTGTGGTTCAATAACGCCAAAATCAGATGACATGATATTTTAGATCTCTTTGTTAGCTATCTAACCATATAATTTATTTTGAATTTTGATTATGTTCAGCTTTTCATCTCTCATTTCTTTTGTATATATGTCTTATTTTTGTCAAAAACCAATGTGTAGTATTTTGGGCATAGATTTAGCCTCGTTTCTTGAATTTTGCAACAAGTTACTTTTTTACAAACTAGACTCCATTATAAACACTTTAAAAAAAATGAAATTTTATTTTTGATTAGTTTTCAATGTTTTCTAGGGGAGCACACAAAAATTTCATGTTTTCAGGATGTGTGCACTTCAAAAATTCAAAAAAGAATTATACAATCATCAAAAAATTAGCAGAAAAATTTGTGATAAACTACATGGTGTTAGCTAATTTCTCACTAGAGAAATTAAAAAAATTCAAAAAAAGGTTAACATTTTAGGGGGATCACACCAGACGCTATCTTTTTTGCTCCCCCTTTTTGAGGGCCTTAATCTGCACCATTTTTAAAAAAAATATTAGTAGTTTAGAAACTACATTGAGAGTATTACAACTCTTGTTCTTGTCGCATCTTAAAATTTTGAGTCTAACTATCTTCAATTTCTTGTTGAAGTTCAAAGTTTTCTGATTTAAAAAAAAAAATGGCATCTTATACCCCCTTTTTGGTCCCCCATGTTTGTGATCTTACCCTATTATACTAGATCTCATGACATTTCTATTCAGCTCACAAATACATCACAAAATGTATCCAACACATAATAAAATAGTATATATATATAGTTGGTGATCATACATACATAAATATAGGATAGGACCCAAACAAAATAAAAGGTAGCACCTCTAGAATCCAAACGTTGCTCTATTAAACATCATGACCACTGATCTTCCTTGTTACATTGTTATTCTATCTTTGTATAACTTCAACAAGTTGTAACTCTCTCCAATCAACTCTAAAATTAAAGTAACCTTACCGGAATGTCTAATACATCTCATAGAAAATTCCTTTAATATTTCAAGACTTATTTCTTCACATACTGTGCACACCAAGAAAAATTGTACAAATATACCTTGTCAACTATTTTGTGGACATAGTCATCTTTCGAAGCAAAATATCCAAAACTAGTCTAAGCTCCAAGTGATCATGCCAATAAGTAGTGTTTCCATAAATGACAACATATATGCTATACTTATTAGGCCACTTTCTAAGAATCTCCCTTTTTTGCATTTATGACAACACTTACCTAAAATGACTAAGTGTACAATACCAAACTATTTTCTATACATCTCTAATATATTTATCTAGATATTTTCACACTTATTACTCCACCTTTATCATAAATGGAAAAGGTATACTAAAAATAATGTAGCTATATACACTTGAAAAATTAAGAGCTGCTTACGAAAAATTCATACCATATGAAGTATATAGATTAGAAATAGGTTTCAAAAACCTTTACATCTTCTTTTGATGTCTTCTCCATCTTTTGACCAATACATATAAGTCAATTAAAATTAAAGGATGAGATCTCAACATTCTTTAGTATTGTAGGCAGAGCTCCATCAAGGTACTTCTTCCCTTTATTCGTGTCCTCAAGGTACTTCTCTAGAATAGATAGTTTAGGAGTAAGCATTATCCTCAACATACAAAATATTTGGACAACAATCTTGATAGTTCTATATCTAACAAACTAATTTTGTCCAATAAATTGGATACTATTGGAAACTGCAATTGAAAAAATTGTTGTATTGTCATTGATGTCAAACCTTAATTGGTAAGACTATTGCTACTTAGGAAAGTACTATATCTATTGTGAGAAGGGATAGAAAGGATGGTAATAATAACACCTAGGGAGAGGTTGAGTTATCTTGATACTGCAAAGTGTAGTTGACTATGTTGTACAATGATGAGACAATGTATTGTTTATCTTCGTAAGATTGAAGACTAAACTGGTAGGCTTAACCGAGCAAAAATGAATAAATCATGTTTAAGCCGAGTTATGTTAGTGTCGACCTAGTTAGTGTATGCCGAGCAAAAATCTAGTGTCAACTGAGTATCAGTAATTTGACGAGGAAGACAATATATGCTGAGGAAATAGTTTTAGTATTGACCGAGTGTTTTTCATGGAGATCGAGTGGATGATCATAGTATTGACTGAGCATCAACATTTTTATATTTGAAGAGAATTCAGATTTGGAGCCGACATTGTTCAAGTCCTGGATTATGTAAAATGTGTTAACTTTATTTATTGATTGTATGGAAGCATTTAATGCTTTGTAAAATGTTTTATTGTAAATCTTTATAAGATTTGAGATGATTCTAGAAGAGGAGATGAAGAACATGAAGCAGGTAGATTCAATGAATTTGACCTAACCCTAAGATCTATGAAGGAGATTAAGTGGAAAAAGATAAGTTAACCTAATAGAGGAAAGTATTAAGGGAACCTAAACATTAGGTATGTGAATGCATGGGTGAAGTAGATGTTGGAAGAACAGTAAGTTTTATTGACTGTATAAGCGAAAAGGCTGAAGGACAAGTGTGGTGATTTCTTGAAGAGAAGTTCCGAGTAGATCAAAGATGGAAATGGAAAATTTTCAAAGTCAGTAAACCAACATTTGTGTAAGGAATTGGATCTGATATTTGCAAAGTTAGTTGTATGTTTTTCAGATCAATACTACTACTACTTTCTAACCATTGTAACAGTCAAAATCCTTTCAACAGAGGTTGACCTAACAATCATATGTCAAATCCTTTGAACAAGGTTGCATTCTAATGGAGTGTATGTAAGTCCTATAACTAGGCTCACTTTTAATAGGGTGATTGAAATCCTCTAATCGGGTCACACCTGACAGTGTGTCTTTTAACCTTTGGCAGGGTTGTCTTTTAACTGAACTCACTTCAGAAGAGTGAAAATAATAGTAGCATGTTACAAAGTGGTTTTTTCCCATATTGGGTTTCCACTATAAACCCTGGTGTCAATACTTGTGTGAATGTTTTTATGGTTTGAACATTTCTGTGATTTACAAGTTAGTTATAGCTGGGTTGTGGATTGCAGTGTTATATGTTTCTATTATTGAATTAGTGGTGACTGAATTTTTTTTGGCTGCTTGATCTAATTTAAGGAAAAAAATTTGAAGTTATTTTATACATCAAGACCTGAGAATAAGTGATTCACCCCCCCTCTCTATTATTCTAAATCATATTAACAATTGGTATCTGAGTTATGTTGCTTATTGGTATCTACAGAAAACAAGTTTAAAGGGACTTGAAGTGAATGATCAAGATGTATAAGAAGGAGGTATCGAAGCTAAAAAAAGAAAACTTCCCTACATGAAAAAGCTTGATGAAGCTACATCTAGCTGGTATTACTGATTCTACAAAGTACTAGATTGAGTATGACTATGTCACACCTGTTGCACCTTTGACTACCGAAGAAATGAGAGCTAAGCAAGAACACAATCAGGCAATGTTGGAAATTGCATCTACCCTAAGCTATCCATAATTTGAGGACATTAAGGACTGCACAACTACTAAGGATATGTGGGACACTCTTGCAAAGATCTATGGTGGTGACCTATATGTACTAAAAGCTAAAGTTGAGAGTCCCAGAGGTAAGTTTGATGAAATGGGACTGAAAGAAGATGAAAACATTGCATAATATTATGGTAGAATAAAAGAAGTTGTGAATGCTATTAGAGGAGCAAATGGAACTATTGATGATGAAACCATAATTGGAAAAGTGCTAATAACTCTGCCTCCTATATATGCTATTAAGATCTTAGCTATTCAAGAATCTAGATGTAACTCTACAAATGTGCTTACTTTGGAAGGTTTGATTGGCAAGCTAACTGCTTTTGAACTATCTAACTATGATAATTTCACTATTGGTAGTATTGGAAATGTTGAATCTTCTTTCAAGTCACAGTTAGTTCTGAACAAGCCTAAGAAAGAAAAAGAAAGATGCACCAATGAAAGTGAAAGTGATAGTGACACTTCTGATGAAGATCATGAAGATCTAGAAGCTCTTATGGCTAGAAGAATGAGAAGAGGAAAAGGAAGATATAAAGGTAAACTCCCTATTATATGTTTACATGTAATAAAGTTGGTCATATAGCTACTAGATGTCTTGATAGGAAGGATAATGATGAAGAAAGAAACAACAAACACAAAGATAGAAGATATGAAAAAGGCTACCAAAGGTACAAAGACTACAAAGGAAAAGGTAAGAAATCCTATTGCATTGCTGAAGAAGAGACTGACACTGATAGTGATGATTTTGAAATTGAGGTAGTCTATGTTGCAATGAAAGAAGAATCTGATGAGGATGAGAAAACTACATTGATTTCCTATGTGAACAAGAATGACAAATAGATTATACATAGTGGTTGTTCAAATCACATGACTGGTGACAAGAGTAAGTTTAAGACCTTACATCATTATAAAGGTAAAAGTGGAACATTTGGTAATGATGCACCATGTCCTGTTAGAGGAAAAGGATTGATTAAACTGACTAATAAGATCTCTTGTGAAAATACTTATTGGGTTGAAGGATTGAATTATAATTTGTTAAGTGTTTCTCAGCTCAATAGAATTGGTTACTAAGTGGAATTCCATCACAAGAAAGCTAAGATATTTGATGCTATTGATGAACTAATTGAAAGTGGAGAGCAGACTAGAGGTAATTTGTTCTATCTTGACCTATCTGAAGTAACATGTATGATTTCACAACTTGATGACATTTGGTTATGGCATAAGAGGCTATGTCATGTTAACTCTAACAATCTGGTAGAGATAAGTAAGAAGAAGAAAGTAAGAGGTCTACCTAGATCGAAGAAACCTAAGAATGTGATGTGCAAAGAATGCCAGTTAGGAAAAATGACTAAGTCAAGTTTCAAGAGCAAATCCTTTACTTCTAAAAAAAAATTAGATTTGGTTCATACTGACCTTTGTGGACCTATGGGTGTACAAAGTTACTGTGGTGCTAGATATTTTATCTTGTTTATTGATGATCATACCAGGATTATGCATGTAATGTTTCTAAAAGAAAAATCTGATGCTTTTCAATTCTTTAAGTGGTATTTGGCTAAAGTTGAGAAGGAGATAGGTAGGAACCTGAAATGTCTTAGATCTGACTGAGGTGGAGAATTTACATCAAATGAATTCAATCTATTTTGCAATGATAGAGGAATCAAAAGACAAATGTCTACACCAAGGACACCTCCATAGAATGGTATAGCAGAAAGAAGGAACAGATCTATTTTGGACTGTGTAAGGACATTATTGATTGAAAAAAATGTGGCACATAAATATTGGAAAGAAGCTATCAATACAATTGTCTACACTCTTAACTGGGTACAGATCAAGAAAGGTACAAATCTGACACCCTATGAATTATGGTATGGACATGCACCATGTGTAAAATACTTTAGAATCTTTGGAAGCAAGTGTTACATATTGAAAGAAAATAAGAATGGAAAGTTTGATACTAAAAGTAATGAAGGCATATTCCTAGGCTACTTGACAAAGAGTAAAGCTTATAAGTGTTTGAAATCTAACACTAACAAAATTGTGGAAAGTGTGAATGTAAAAATTGATGAGTATGTAGAAAGAAATGAACCTTATAGAAAAAGAGAACCAGAAGATTATAGATCTTTTGTGTACATAGAGGAAATAGAAGAGGCAAGTAACAGACATGCACCTGATGCCAAGTCTCAGGAAAGTAATGCTGAGTGACAGGAAACGGTTGCCAAGCATCAGGAAAACAGTGCCAAGAAAGAACAAGAACATGCCAAGCTACAAGATAATGTTGCCGAGGATCAGGAAGAGGTTGCCAAGCATTCAGAAGCTGAATCTAACAGTCTTGTTCAGGAACTTGATGAAATAGAGGAGAAAAATGCTAAACCTATTTTGGCAAAATATATAAGAAGACATCACAAGCCTGAATAGATAACTGGAGATAAAGACACTAGAATTCAGACCAGAAGTAAGACCAAGGATCCAACTTGCTTACTATGTGAGTTTGAACCTAAGACAACTAAAGAGGCATTAGAAAATGAAGACTGGATATAAGCAATGAATGAAGAGATTGACCAGATTGAGAAGAATGATACCTAGAATTTGGTGTCGAGACCTGCAGATAAGAATGTTATAGGAACAAAGTGGGTGTTTTGAAATAAGATGAATGAAAAAGGTGAAATCACTAGGAACAAAGCAAGGCTAGTATGCAAAGGCTATGCATAAGAAGAATGAATTGATTATGGGGAGACATTTTCCCCTGTAGCTACATTGGAAGGAGTGAGAACTCTACTTGCATATGTTGCTTATAAAGATTTCAAGGTATATAAAATGGATGTCAAGTCTACATTTTTAAATGGTGTACTCAAAGAAGAAGTTTACATAGAATAGCTAGAAGGTTTTATTGATCCAAATGGAAGACACATGTTATGAAAATTGAACAAAGCATTATATGGATTGAAACAAGCTCCCAAAGCATGGTATGAGAGGTCGCATATCTATTTGATATAGATTGGATTTTCCAAAACAAATGACACAAGCAATCTATACTTGAAAGATGAAGAAGGTAAAGGTATTTTGTTGGCCAAAATTTTTGTTGATGACATTATTTTTGGTGGACAAGATGCATTGTGTAATAGTTTTTCAAATGAAATGAAAACTAAATTTTAAATGAGTATGTTTGGTGAGATCAAATTCTTTGTTGGTTTACAAGTATATCAAATGAAGAAAGGAATTTTCATTACACAGTCTAAGTATGTTAATGAAATACTAAAATTTTTTGGAATGGAAGATGCTAGACTAGTGGGAACTCCTATGGTTATTGGACAAAAGTTATCTAAGAATGATAATGCTGCAGAAGTTAACCAGACTCTGTACAGATCCATGATTGGAAAATTGCAATATGATGTACATAGTAGACTAGATATTGCACTAGCTATTGGGATTGTGGCAGGATTCTTTGCCAATCCTAAGGAAACACACATGATGGTAGTGAAAAGAATTATGAGATACTTGAAAGGGACTATTGACTATGGGTTATACTACAAGAGGAATGGCAAATTTGAACTTAGAGTATATACTAATGTTGATTGCGTAGGAAATGTAGATGACAGAAAGAGCACTAGTGGTGGAGCTTTCTTTCTTGGATAGAGATTAGTCTCCTGGACAAGCAAGAAACAAAATTGCGTTTCCCAATATACTATTGAAGTCGTGTATGTTGTTGCTGCAGTAAACTGTTCAAATTTGATATGGATAAAATAGTTGTTGGTAGGCATGAAAGAATAAATCATTAAACCTATTGTTATTTTTTGTGACAACACAAGTGCCATCAATATTTCTAAGAATCTAGTGATGAACACTAAGACCAAGCATATAGCAATCAAGTATCACTATTTGAGGGAATTTGTACAAGACAAGGAAGTCTGAATGGAATATGTGAATATAAAAGAACAATTGGCAGACATATTCACTAAAGCTTTACCTAAAGAAGCTCATGAGTATTTGAGAAGTTAATTAGGGGTCCTTCCCCTAACTGAGGCTGCCTAGTCAAGCTAGGAGAACTGCATCAAATATGTTACAGCAGAATAATTGACACATTGATGCAAAAGATTGTCACACTTTAGGACTATCCTAGAGCTATGAAGAAGAAGAAAAGACAACAAAATAGTCATAAGCAAGATGACAGAGGGAGAAACACTGAGCTACACAGATATTATCTACATCTATTGGATGTATGTTTTAGTTGTTGCTTTGGCATTTTTGTCAAAGAGGGAGATTGAACTGAAATGATACAATAACACATGACACTGAAAGTAAGGGAGATGATGTACTAAAATGAAAGATCAGGATAGAGGGAGATCCGGATACTTCTTACGGTCACAGAAGTGAGATTTATAGATTCTAAATCAGAATGAAGCTAAGGATATTAAAAAAAATTCTCTGATGGATAGATAATTTTTTGGATTGGTTGGTAATCAATGTGTTATTCAAGTGATATCATATGGTGTTTCCATCAATGCCAAAGAGGGAGATTGTTGGAAACTGCAATTGAAACAATTGTTGTATTGTCATTGATGTCAAACATTAATTGGTAAGACTGTTGCTACTTAGGAAAGTACTATATCTATCGTGAGAAGGGATAGAAAGGATGGTAACAATACCACTTAGGGAGAGGTTGAGTTATCTTGATACTACAAATTGTACTTGACTATGTTGTACAATGATGAGACAATGTATTATTTATCTTAGTAAGATTGAAGACTAAACTGGTAGGCTTAACCAAGCAAAAATGAATAAATCATGTTTAAGCTGAGTTATGTTAGTGTCGACCGAGTTAGTGTATGTCGAGAAAAAATCTAGTGTCGACCGAGTATCAGTAATTTTTTGAGGAAGACAGTATATGCCGAGAAAATAGTTTTAGTATTGACTGAGCATTTTAGATGGAGACCGAGTGGATGATCATAGTATTGATCGAGCATCAGCGCTTTTATATTTGAAGAGAATTCAGATTTGGAGCTGACATTGTTGAATTCTTGGATTATGTAAAATGTGTTGACTTTATTTATTGATTATATGGAAGCATTTAATGCTTTTTAAAACATTTTATTGTAAATCTTTATGTGATTTGAGATGATTCTAGAAGAGGAGATAGAGAACATGAAGTGGGTAGATTCAATGAATCTGACCTAACCCTAAGATCTACAAAGGAGATTAAGCGACAAAAGATAAGTTAACCTAATAGAAGAAAGTATTAAGGGAACCTAAACATTAGGTATGTGAATGCATGGGTGAAGTAGATGTTGGAAGAATAGTAATTTTTATTGACTGTATAAGTGAAAAGGATAAAGGAGAAGTGTGGTGATTTCTTGAAGATAAGTTCCAAGTAGATTAGAGATGGAGATGGAAAAGTTTGAAAGTCAGTAAACCAGCATTTGTGTAAGGAACTAGATCTGATATTTGCAAAGTGAGTTGTATGTTTTTCATATCAATACTACTGCTACTTTCTAACCATTGTAACAATCAAAATCCTTTTAATAGAGGTTGGCCTAACAATCATATGTTAAATCCTTTGAACAAGGTTGCATTCTAATGGAGTGTATGTAAGTCTTGTAACTAGGCTCACTTTTAACAAGGTGATTGAAATCCTCTAACCAGGTCAAACCTGACAGTGTGTATTGTAACCTTTGACAGAGTTGGCTTTTAACTGAGCTCACTTCAGAAGAGTGAAAATAATAGTAGCATGTTACAAAGTGGTTTTTTCCCATATTAGGTTTCCACTATAAATCTTGGTGTCAATACTTGTGTGAGTGTTTTTATGGTTTGAACATTTCTGTGATTTACAAGTTAGTTATAGCTGGTTTGTGGACTGCAGTGTTATATGTTTCTATTATTGATTCAGTGATGACCAAGTTTGTTTTGGTTGCTTGATCTGATTTAAGGAAAATTTTTTGAAGTTATTTTATACTTTAGGACCTGAGAATAACTAACTCACCCCCCCTCTCTATTGCTCTAAATCATATTAACAGATACTTCTTTATCCATCTCTCTAATAGATTGTGGGGAGGACCCACAATTCTTTGGCAAGTCATCCAATGTTGTTTCATCATTTTGGATTATATCCACCACATTCTTTATTTACCTATAAGGGTTTATGCAATATTTGATATCCTGTTTCTCTATTTTATGCAAGAACTAATGCTAGAAATAGTGGTTTCTAGTATGCTAACATCCCACTTTAATGACTGACATGGCTCATCTAGCTTCTTCACCATGTACTCTCTCTCAACTTTCATAGCTACAAATTTCTCCAATGAAGTAAAGTGAAATCAAAGTCATCAAGGACTTCGTTCAGGTTATCTACAACATCATTTCCCTAAAAGGTAAAAGGTATGGGTAATATATTGTTGATTCTATCTACTTACTTATCTAATACCTTTTCTTTTTCTCTATTCTATGTTTTGATCTCTCCCTAGCCTTAGCAAAGGATATGAATGACAACTTCATCAATTCATCCTCATCCATCTCATAAAAATTAGTATTTAGAGGTTTACTATAAATTTCCAACAATATATTTAAAGAGCTAGGAATACATAAATTCATTTGTTCCACATTTTCAACATCCTTCTTTACCTCATCCATACTTTCTTTCAGTTCTTCCTTATTCTATTGATCTTCTTCCTTTGTAGGTACTCCCATATCTCCACCAATCAATGTGTCAAGATATATAATGATTGTACTCTATTTATTACTCCCATCTACATCTATACCTATGTCAATATTCCTTTGAAATGGGTCACAAATATCATACGAGGTGTCAAAAGTCATAGACACACCTTCTACAAAGAATTATGGTTGTTTAACTATACTATAGAACTAGTTATTATTGCCTTCATCCTTAGGTGAGTCAATGTGTACTTGTTCATATTTATAGGACTCTCCTTTAATAATTTTTTTTGGCTTAGTTGTCTTAGGGTTAGCAGGTGAAGGATTTTTTGGTTCAACGTCCATCAATACCTTATCAATAGCATTGTTAGTTTCCTATATTGATTCATCATAACCTTTTCCCCATGATCTTTATCAATCTAGTTTTTACTGTCAATAGGGGTTTAATGGATTGGATACCTTATCAATAGCCTTTTTAGTTTCCTATATTACTTCATCATAACTTTTTCCCCATGATCTTAATCAATCTAGTTTTTACTGTCAGTATGGGTTTCATGGATTCCATTATTCTTTAATACCCATTGAATGGAATAATTGATAGCATATCTTCTATGGCCTTATCTCTTAAATGTTTATCTTCTATAAGTACTAATTGCTTCCTTACTTCTAGTTTTACATATAAATCCTTAGTAATACTACCTTTGGGCTCCATTAAATGATTTTTAAACACTAAAATATGATTAACGATAATATATTCAAATTTAATTTTATAATTTTCATCATACCTCTAATAGTATCTATGTATTTGATCTATCTTTCATTTATCAATTATCCTCTTTCCCAATCACAAGAGGACCATTGAGAGGGAACTTCCCAGATGGCTCACGTTCCCGCTTCTGCCCTCTTTTTTGAAATCATAGGTCCTGCAGTAGCTGGGTCAAGGTCTTCTATTGGTGTGGTGTCACCTACAATAGCTGGTGCTTGCTTGTGGTGTGGTGTTCACCCTGTAGCTATAGTTGCGGCTCATTTGGGGTCTTCCATGCCTGGTGGTCTTTCTTCTGGTAAGGCTGCTTGTTTGGGGCTTCCTGGTGGTGCTCATTCGGTCAAGCCCTCTGCTATTTCTTATGCAGATGTGGTAGCTTTTTAAGCTAGTGTCTATGGAGCTTTCCCTACTAGGTTTGGGGGCTTCTGGTCTTCCCCTTCTATGCTGCCCTTTTCTATAAGTGACCTTGTCATGGCTAATCTAGATTCTGATACTGTTGAGGATATTTCTAAAAATGTGGAGGAGTTCTCATCCAAGGCTGCAATCTTTAGATTTAGGGGTTGTTGGCCCTATCTCTCAGATTTCCATACTTGGATTTTCCAAAATTGGGAACCCATATTAACTGACATTGTCTAGATTTACACTATGGAAAAAGGCTTCTTTATTGTGAAATTTGAAAATGTTGTAGATATAAATGCCATTATGAGTGATCGATGTTTCATTTGGGATCACTGCCCCCTACTGGCCAAACCCTGGTATCAAGGGTTTGATCCTCTTATTGAATCATTTAATGTTGTTCCCTTATGTGTGAGACTACCAAGTCTTCCCCTCCATCTTTGGTTGGATTCTATTTTTGAATCTATGGGGAGGACTCTTAGGGTTTTTTAGATGGTGGACTTAGATTCCTCTAATATTCTTCATCTGATGTACACCTGTATTCTTGTGGATATTGATGTGTCCAAGGGGCTCCCTGAGAAGATCACTTTGGCTTCTTCTTTGGGCTCTTGGACGTAGAATCTTGACTATGAGGGAATTCCATTCCATTGCAAATTATGCCATAAGACTAGCCATCTAGCTGCTTGTTGTTCTTCTCATAAGGATAAAACTAAGAAACCATCCTCTTGGTGGGTGGGGGCTTCTTCCCACCATTATACGGTTCATAAAGCCTCCATGGATGAGGCTATGGCTTCTTAGACTGTTAATGCCTTGGATTGTGATGGTGTTGTCCCTGTTGATGACATTTTTGTATAGACTATGGCTGTTGTCCCTTTTAGTGTTGTTACTAACTAGACAGTTGTGGGTGTCCCTAGGTCTGATGTTGCTCTTGCTATCTCTAGTTCTGATCTTGCCTTGACTGATGGGGCTGTATAGTCTTTTGTCCAGGCTTCTCCTGTGAGTGCTTGAGGAAATGGTAGTGGTGCTATTCCTCTCCCTACTATGGATTCTATGGCTTGGCAGAAGGCTATTGGTTTGGTGGAGGATGGATGGACAATAGTTAAGGGAAAGAAATGTAAATCTTTCACACCTTCTTTTGATATGAATCTACATTCTCATAAGGATGGACAAAAATTGAAATCTTGATTCCCCTTTGTTTGGTTTTGCTATTTCACTTGGTAGGAACTATGGTTTGTTCCTTTGGTTTGTTTGGTGGGGCACCACAGTTGTATTGGTCTTTTATTGCCATATCTTTTTAATGCTCTTGTACAAGGTTTCGGGTCCTTTCAAAACTTGATTTTATGTAATCAAAACCATCCTCTTTCCCAAAAAATTTAGATTAGGTTTCTAAAGTCATCTCTCGACTAGCTTTTCTTGTGCTACCACTTTGGTTTCCTTCTCTTTTTTTTCCTCTTCAGCCTTCTTTTCTTCTATCTTTTCCACACTTATCTTCTATCTTTTTGGAGATGAATTCTATTTGAATAATCTTGTTCTCCTGATGAGAATCTTTTTTTCCTTATTAGGTTCAGTTATGCTAGTTCTCTACAATGATATTTTAGGTGGTGAGGGGCTGGTATCAGGTATACAAACCATAGTAGAAGGTAAATCAGCCACCTCTATAGCATCAGGAGGTGGAAGGGATGTAGGAGAACTTCTTTCCAACCTAGAATCTTTTTCTTCTCTCTTCTTTCTTAGTTGTTTCATCTCTTCTTGGCTTATACCTACATTCTTTGTAATATTGTCAATTATTTTCTCAATCTTTATTTTGGCAGATTTTTCATCATGAGTTCCCCATAAATCTTTGATTTACATTGTAAGAACTTCTATACTGACCTTATAACCCATAGGATAACTCCATTTCTTTCTTGGTTTGACTTCTTCAAAAAATACACAATCAATTTCAACCATGAAACAAATTGTATCTTTATACTTCTCAACCATTTTATCAAGAATCCTCGTTCTTTCCTTCATTTCCTTTTGAATAATTTTAAACATAAAAAAGTGATGCAGGAGCATCCTGGGTGTAAGAGCAATCTTGCATCACCCAAAAATATTTCTGTTTTTATATTCAATAAGGGCTATTTTAGTGCAGAGCTGTTATTTATGGAAAGTTACTATTTTTGGTAATTTTCGTATGTGCTCAGAATGATCTGATTTCTTTCTTGGAGGTTCATGTTGGTCATATAAGTCTGCCAGTAAAGTTTCATTGCCACATCAAGTGTATATTGGAAGATATTGAAGATTTTCGGTATTGGCAGCAGGGTACAGAAACTTTGAACTCAGTTTTGAAGGCTTTAGGGGCCCCGAATGAGGTCAAAAATTTGGGTGACGGGCGCTTGCGCGGGTCAAGCTTGTAGAGCACTTCGTGGCATTTTCGAAATGGGGTTATAATAGCCGATCGGGTCAACTGGTGATGACTTATGGTCTTCGGAAGTTGGGCCACCCGAAATGGCGGAAAATAATTTTCTTCAAAATTTCTGTTCGGGTTTCAAAGGTTATTTTGAGCCGACTTTGATGTAATAAATTGAAAAATAAAATAATTCTAAGTTTGGTTGGCCCTTAGGGCTAAATTTCTGGAACCTTCTCGGGCGGTGGAAATTGCCTATATAAGGAAGGCTGTATTATTGTCTTAGGCAGTTCAGAATAGTTCTGGGTAGTAGTTCTGGGTAATAGTTCGAGGCTTTGTCCTATAGAATATTGTAACGGAATGCCCATGTGGCTTTGCATATTGTAATTCTGAAAGTTTGTAATTCCACATTTGTGGAGATAATAAGAAGCCAATTTTCTGTTCTTGCATATTGTTGTTGTTTCTCTATTTATGTTATGTGTTTGTGGTATTAAGGCGAGCACCCTTCATCAAGTGGTATCAGAGCAGGAGTTCTTGAGTGTGTAAATAGATCACCGACTGTGAGGCAGTTTGCACCAGGACCGTGGCTAGGGTTTCAGCGCGCATCGCGAAAATACCTCCACGAAGGGAACGTGGCGGAAGAGCTGGTGTCGTAACACCTGAGGTTAGAGAGTTGCAGAGACAAGTGCGAGCATTGCAAGAAGAGATTCGTAGAGGAATGAATCTTAATGTCAGAGACGAAAGTGAGGATGAAGCCGAAGAAGAATATCAAGAAGGAGAAGTTGAAATTGTGAACCAGGAGGAAGAAAGACTTTTTCGGGCCATTTCCAAGATTGGGAAAAGACTTAAGATTGAGGTTCCTACATTTTCTGGAAATCTTAACCCAGAGGAATTGATTGACTGGATCAATGAATGTGAGGAATATTTTGAGTATGAAGATGTTGACGATCCTGATAGAGTCAAATTTGCGAAGGCCAGACTGAAAGGTCATGTGAAGATCTGGTGGCAAGAAATTCAATTGGAGCGAAATAGAAGAGGGAAAGATAAAATCACAAGATGGGATCGGATGGTGGATAAATTGAAGAGGCAGTTCATTCCTGTTGATTATGAGCTTGACCTACTGAAGAAAATGCAGAGTTTGAAGCAAGCAGGAAGATCTGTTTAGGAGTATACAGAGGAGTTCTATCGACTTCTCATCAGAACAGGCCATGCAGAAGCTGATAAGGAGAAAGTTGCTCGATACCTTAATGGGTTAAGGCCAAGCATTTAGGAGGAGCTGAATCTGGTTCGAATGAACAATATTAAGGAGGCATACCAATTTTCCCTAAAAGTAGAGGAAAAGCTGAACAAGAAGTTCGAGAGAAAACAAAATGGAAGAGGTCGCGGTGGACGATCTGGTGGACGGTCATATGGTGGCCGAAATGAAGATCTGAAAAAGAAGGATGAGGCCAGTAGCAGTCAAAATCAGCAAGGAAATAATTCCAATCATTTCCAGGATCAGAATAATAGAGATCAGAGAGGAAGAGGAAGAGGACAAGGATCTGGAAGAGGTGGGTTCCGTGGAACATGTTTTCACTGTGGAGAAGAAGGTCATAGGGCATTTGAATGTCCTCAGCGCCAAGGCAGAACAGACAGGAGAAATGAAGGCCAGGCCAGAGTTGCACATGTAGATGAAGATGCCAGATCATCAAATTCTGAAGATGCTGAAAGAGGAGAAACGTTGATTAACAGAAGAGTCCTGTTGAGTGCTGAGAATGAACCTGAGCAAAGGAGGAGCCTATTTCGCACCAGGTGCAAGTGTGAAGGTAAATGTTGTGATGTGATTATTGATAGTGGAAGCACTGACAATTTGGTGTCAGAAGAGATGGTGACAAAGTTGAAGCTCAAGAGACAGAAACACCCACATCCATATCGGATTGCCTGGGTACAGGATGACCACAAGGTCATGGTCAATGAACAATGCCTAGTAAAGTTTAAGGTTGGCGGGTACCAAGATGAGGTACTATGTGATATCATCTCTATGGATGCATGTCATATGTTATTGGGTAGACCGTGCTGTACACGATGGTCATGCGAATACCTATTCCCTGACAAAGGATGGAGTGCGACATAAGCTAAAGCCATTGAAGGAGACCGAAGAAAAGGTATGTGGTAATGCAAGAATAACATTTGTTGATGGAAGGAAATTCCTATATGGTATGAGGCATGAGCATGTATGCTTTGCTTTAATTCCAAAAGCTGGTAAAGAGGAAGTAGAAGATGTTCCTGTAGAAGTTGCAGATTTGTTGAATGAGTTTCAGGATATTGTATCCGATAACGTGCCTGACGGATTACCACCAGTCAAGAGGATCAGTCATCAGATGGACTTGATCCCAGGAGCGAGTTTGCCGAATAAGGCAGCACTCAGAATGACACCTGCAGAAAGTGAGGAGTTGAACAGACAAGTACATGAACTGTTACAGAAAGGATTGATCCGTGAGAGTCTGAGTCCCTGTGCTGTACCAGTAGTATTAGCACCAAAGAAGAATGGAGAATGGAGGATGTGTATAGATTCTAGGGCAATAAACAAGATCACAATCAAGTACAGGTTTCCATTGCCACGAATGGATGATATTATGGACTGTTTGAGTGGAGCTGTGTATTTCTCAAAGATAGATCTGAAAAGTGGATATCATTAGATTCGGATGAGAGAAGGAGATGAATGGAAGACTGCATTCAAGACAAAGGAAGGACTATATGAGTGGTTAGTCATGCCTTTTGGGCTAACCAATGCACCGAGCACTTTCATGCGGCTCATGAACGAGGTTCTGAAAGAATTTCTGGGTAAGTTTGTCATTGTTTACCTAGATGATATTTTGATTTTTAGCAAGACATTGGAGGAACATATGATGCATATTCGTATGGTGTTTGAGAAGTTGAGAGATGAGAAATTGTTGATTAATTTGAAGAAGTGCAGTTTTGTGAAGAAAGAGTTAGTGTATTTGGGATTTGTAGTTTCAGCAGAAGGTCTAAAAATGGACCCAGAGAAGGTACAGGCTATCCTTGAATGGCCTACTCCGAGGAGTACTACTGAGGTAAGATCTTTTCATGGTCTAGCTAGCTTTTACAGAAAATTTATCAAAAATTTTAGCAGTATTTGTGGACCCTTGACTGAAACAATGAGAGGGGATAGAAAAGAGTTTAAGTGGACTAATGGGGCAGAAAAGAGTTTTCAATTGTTGAAACAAAAAGTTACAGAACAACCTATTTTAGCACTTCCAGATTTTAATAAGGTGTTTCAAGTAGATTGTGATGCTAGTGGTACTGCAATAGGAGCTGTTATGAGCCAAGAAGGTAAACCTATTGCTTATTTCAGTGAGAAGTTAAATGATGCCAAGAGGAAGTATTTTGTTTATGATCAGGAATTTTATGCTATAGTTCAGGCATTAAAGAAGTGGAGACATTATCTACTTCCTAAGGAGTTTGTTTTGTATACTGATCATCAAGCTTTGCAATATTTGAATAGTCAAGGAAAATTGAATCAAAGGCATTTGAAATGGGTTGAGTTTTTGCAGAGTTATACATTTGTTTTGAAACACAGGAGTGGAAAGTCTAATAGGGTTGCAGATGCTCTTAGCAGAAGGCAACTATTGATGACAGAAATGCAGATTGAAGTGGTCAGGTTCAAGGAACTCAAGAATTTGTATCCAGAGGATCTTGATTTTGGTGAAGCTTGGAAAGCTTGTACAGAACCTGTTACTCTAGACAGGATGAAATGGTTGGATTTCATCATCCAGGATGATATGCTATTCAGAGGGAGTCAGTTGTGCATTCCACGAAGTTCTATGAGGGATAATCTCATCAAGGAGAAGCATAGCGGAGGATTGGCTAGACATTTTGGTCGTGATAAAACCCTTGGTTTGGTTAGTGAGAATTATTATTGGCCATAGTTGCAGCAAGATGTGAAGAAGTTTGTACAAAATTGCAGAGTATGTCAGATGGCGAAAGGAGTGAAGCAGAATACAGGATTGTATCAGCCATTACCCGTACCAGAGAAGCCTTGGGAGGATATCAGCATGGACTTTGTTCTTGGTTTACCGAGGACACAGCGGGGACACGATTCAATTTTTGTGGTGGTTGACAGATTTTCAAAGATGGCACATTTCATTCCCTGCAAGAAGACTAATGATGCTTTTCATGTAGCAGAATTGTTTTTCAGAGAAGTAGTAAGACTTCATGGTTTGCCAAAGACCATAGTTTCAGATCGGGACACTAAGTTTGTTGGATATTTCTGGTGTACATTGTGGAAGAAGTTGAAGACAGATTTGAAGTTTAGTTCATCACATCATCCACAGACGGATGGACAGACAGAGGTGGTGAATAGGAGCTTGGGAAATTTACTGAGATGCTTGGTTGGAGATAAGCCAGCAGGATGGGATTTGATTTTACCATAGGCAGAATTTGCATACAATAATTCTATCAATAGGAGCACTAGTAAATCACCATTCCAGATTGTATATGGAAGTAGTCCAAGAAATGCATCTGAATTGAGGAAGATAGATAAAGGAGAAATAAGTAGTGCTGAAGCTGAGGATTTTGCAGAACATTTGAAGAAGATCCATGAGGAGGTGAGGAAGCATATTGCCAAGATGAATGCACAGTATAAGGCTAAGGCAGATGTGAAAAGGAGGCATAAGGACTTTCAGGTTGGTGATGAAGTCATGGTTCATTTGCGGAAGGAGCGGTTTCCAATTGGTACATATAACAAGCTGAAAATGAAGAAGTTTGGACCATGTAGGATATTGAAGAAACATGATTCAGGAAATGCATATGAGGTAGAATTGCCTACTGAGCTAAATATTTCACCAGTGTTTAACATTTCAGATCTGACAGAGTATCATGAGGGAGGTGTTGAAGATGAGATCATAGCAACACAGTGGAGTATTCCAGCAACTAGTTCAGACACTAAGGAGATTGAAGATATACTGGATAGTCATGTTGGCAGAAGCACAAGGAACAGGACATATGAAGAATATCTGGTCAAGTGGAAAGGATGACCTGTTGAAGATTCATCATGGCTAACAAAGGAGGAGGTTAACCGTCTTGGTTTTCCTCTGCACACCTGAGTCATGACAGGGTCACTTCTCAAATTACCCCGGGTGTCTGATGCTGGAGCATCCTGGGTGTAAGAGCAATCTTGCATCACCCAAAAATATTTCTATTTTTATATTCAATAAGGGCTATTTTAGTGCAGAGCTACTATTTATGGAAAGTTACAATTTTTGGTAATTTTTGTATGTGCTCAGAATGATCTGATTTCTTTCTTGGAGGTTCATGTTGGTCATATAAGTCTGCCAGTAAAGTTTCATTGCCAGATCAAGTGTATATTGGAAGATATTGAAGATTTTCGGTATTGGCAGCAGGGTACAGAAACTTTGAACTCAGTTTTGAAGGCTTTAGGGGCCCCGAATGAGGTCAAAAATTTGGATGACAGGTGCTTGCGTGGGTCAAGCCTGTAGAGCGCTTCGTGGCATTTCTGAAATGGGGTTATAATAGCCGATCGGGTCAACTGGTGATGACTTATGGTCTTCGGAAGTTGGACCACCCTAAATGGCGGAAAATAATTTTCTTCAAAATTTCTGTTCGGGTTTCAAAGGTTATTTTGAGCTGACTTTGATGTAATAAATTGAAAAATAAAATAATTCTAAGTTTGGTCGGCCCTTAGGGCTAAATTTCTGGAACCTTCTCGGGCGGTGGAAATTGCCTATATAAGGAAGGCTGTATTATTGTCTTAGGCAGTTCAGAATAGTTCTGGGTAGTAGTTCTGGGTAATAGTTCGAGGCTTTGTCCTACAGAATATTGTAACGGAATGCCCATGTGGCTTTGCATATTGTAATTCTGAAAGTTTGTAATTCCACATTTGTGGAGATAATAAGAAGCTAATTTTTTGTTCTTGCATATTGTTGTTGTTTCTCTATTTCTGTTATGTGTTTGTGGTATTAAGGCGAGCACCCTTCATCAAAAAGAGTTTTCAATCTACCCATTTACTATTTTTTCTTCTATAACTAGTACTCACTTGAATACCTCTAGGTACATTGTCTTTCCATGTTGTCTAATGCATTCCAGAAAACTTGTGTGTAACATGAATGTAGATATGTATTAGGAGTGATCCAAACATAAATGCTTTTGATTCATCTGGCTTGATCTATTTTATATTCTCTAAGATTTTCTATCTCATTACTTCACATAAGTTGTATTAAGCATTTTATTTTTCCATTTTATATGCCATCATGATGACTCCCACGAAGACAGAGTTAGATCAATTGTTGTCTTGAAATCTATATCCCAAAATCAATGAAATCAATCTCACATCTTGCTTAAAGATATTGACAATTGTCATTTCCGTATATCCCACTTAGAGCGAGTTAGGTTTTCTACTTGTTTCTCCATGTTCTTTTCCACATTAGCGATAATTCTAGTATTATCCAATCTAGTCACTGTTGCCCAAAATTTCATATCATTCAGTTTTGGCCACAATCATGTTTTCATTATGTGAAGTCGATCCACAAGGTTTCATGCTTTGCACCCTTAAACTTATGTTCTTCAATGTATTGTCAACCCCTAGTTCAGATCACACATGCTAAATCACAAGGCCCTTAGAGATTTTCAAGTTTTAATGTTGTAGGAAACACTCAGGCCACAGAGTTTAAAAAAAATGTTTAGTGTCAAAAACCCTTTTTGTTTTTGACCTCCACTCTGAAAACCCAGGATGTTTTCAACCTTCAAGTGAAAACCTTAGTTGTTTTCAGCCTTCTCATCTTCATAGTTCTTCTTCCCTAATGGCAGCATTTTTCACAAGCATGCAACCTTGATTAGTGGGGCCCAGCGAGGCAAACAAAGGAGATCTACGGTGGTCGTAAGATCTCATGGGATCTTCCGACCACATGAGGTCTTCCACCCTCCATTAGATTCATAATATCGATGGGTTAGTAGTTAACATCATGCGGTTGGTCACATGATTGCATAGGCCTTCTTAGCCGCATGCGATCATGTGATAAACGGTCAACGGTCAACAAAGTCTTCAAGCCTCCATGGTGGGACCTTGGGTGGTGGCATGTCTGCTTCCCAGTGGTTGGCTGGCTGATGATAGGACTTTGGCATGGGTCCTTGGGTGATGACATGTCCATTTACCAAGTAGTCAGTGAAGGCTGCAGTGGATCCGATAACATGGGCCCCATAGATTCAAAATTTATGGTGGTCGCATGTTCACATGGGATCTAATCTTCTGATCCCATGCGATCATGTGACCACCATTGGATCCTTCTTGTGTTTTGGGTGTTTTGTCATGGGTCTAGTCGATGTGGTCAAGTTTTGGTTGGTCCACATGGTGCAGTTGGCATTCTTGCGGGCCTAGATGTCTTATGTGGCAGCGAAGGCAAATCCAAAGAAGGCTTGTCAGATGATTGCGTGTAGTTTTTTCACCTCATGCGATCATGCGACCAACATTTTTTTAAAAGGTAGTGTGATCTCAGGCCTAGGTTTTTTGCTAGTGTTTGTCTGTAGGCCGTGTGTGAAACAAAGACAAATTTTCAAGGGCCAATTGCATGATTACAAGAAGACTTTTGGGCTCATGTGATCATGTGACCATTACTATTTCAAAGTGGTGCGACCAGTTTTGGCGGGCTTTCTTTTGCAGAGATGTTTGCAAGCGGTGGGTAGCTGAGAGTTTATGTTGCTAGGATGGTTGTAGGTTGTGAAGTTGATGAAGATGATCTAGGTAGCCATCACATATTGATCTTTTTCCTAGCAAGGTACTAGTTTGCACATTCATGGTGAAGTTTTGCGTAGAAAAGTGGTTGAGTCCAGGTTGTTGATCTGCAGGCGATGTAGTATAGAGATAGGCACTAAAACATAGATATCTGATTGGCCATGTTGTTGTAGAATTTATTTATGATCAAACTTGGCATTAGTTCTCAGTACCCTAGGGTTTATTATTAAATTATAAATCTGTAACCCTAGTTAATTTTGGACTCCTACCTGTGTACAGTGAGGGATGTATATATTATTTTTTGAGAGCCTTGGGGCTCAGAATTCACATTTTGAAAAGAAGAAAGACTCTTTCTTGGGAAGTTATCTATGGCATTTCTTCCTGCCCTTTGCTTTCTCACATTCTATAAATTCCCATTGATAATACAAATATTACAGAGGTAGTTTGTGACAATCCTTCATGTCCTTGTGCTTCCTTGTTTGCATTATCTCTTATTCAATTAAGGTTTATGAATGCTTTCAGTGATATTTAGGGTTCTTGATCCCTCTTACTTTCATCTTATATGTGTACTACTATGTTTGATTTGATTTGAGTAAGTTTGTGGGTATTCTTCATCCCCCTGTCATTCTATCTCATTCCTATGCCCTTTTGCTAAAGAGAATGTATGCTTGCTGGTCATAGGTTGTGTCTATGTTTAGGCCCTCTTATGAAATACTTATGCAAGCCTATTCAGTAAGTTGTGATCTAATAGACCTAGGTCTTTCACTAATTTCATCCCTCTATACTGAGATCCAAACCCTATTTTCAGTGCATCACTTAGTAGGTAGTTTGCTTTCCTATTATTTCCCTTTCATGCACTCCTTCTATCCCTTTCCCTCCAAAGATTTACTTTCTTGTTAAGAGAAAACTAAGGTGATAATCCAAGAGGAGCTAGCCTAGAAATTGGAGGTCTCATCTTGGCTAGCAAAAGGTCCCACAACCTTGAGATGATTGCCATGTTATACTGAGTTATCAAAACTACGAGATCTTGAGACAAGGCACAAAACTCAGTGTATAACAGTCACACCATAAATCAACTCATTGGAAATATTAACATGCTTCTCTCCTATCCATATAAATTGATCATGGACTCTTCTAAGGATGATCTTAATCTATTCTTCCTCATCTAACCCAAAGAGTTCCTCCATTTACATAATGATAAGATTTTTCCAATGAGGGAACTCATCCTTACAAGTTTCATCATCATTAAACATATCCTTCTCCTTGATAATTTCAGAGTATCCTAATGACTCATACTTGTATTGAATGTATGCCCTAATGTCCTCAACATGAACTATACCATATAGATTTTTGGAAAATAAAACTTCAATAACATCCTCTATAACTTTTTTGTTGGATATTGCTAATGCATGGGTGGTGATTGAGACATTTAATATGTTTAATCACTATGTTACTGAATGGGCACTCATACTGTTGTCATTTGTGTTTTTTCACTAATGTTAACATATGCTTCTATGAAGGAACCGGACTGGTAATCAATATGTATGGAGGGTGTACGGATGTTTCAAATTTTGTGAATTTAGATAAGAGCTTAGATGGATGATATGATCTTATATCTAAGATTGCATCATTAATAAATTCATATTAAGGAAGATATTTATTTTTCAAGTAACGACTAGTCACTAGACTGAGACAATGAGAATTGATAGAGTTAGTCTCTAAGTTCTTGGTATAGATTTTTGAAGGATTGGATTCAAGTTATGTGATCTTGAAGGATGATGGAAGAGGTGCTGATGGATGTTCTTTGGTCAGCGCAAGGTATGGAGTGATTGGTGACATCATTTATGGTGTGTGCTTTGGTGATGACTTATTCTAAAGCTGACTTGGGGAATGAAGCATGTGTATTGTTTAGCAAGCATAATTCTAGGATGTCGGTCCTTAATTATGGAAATGTAATCATTGTAAACATATTTTAGATACCGTATGTATCTTAGCAAGGGCTTATGTAATTTTTTGTAATTATGAAAGCCTTATGGGCTGACCTGATCTTAGTAAAATGTAACAAGGTATAAATGTAAGATCTTTTCTTTAGAAAAGACATGGAGGTGATATAAGTGACATAAGAAGGTTGTGAACTTGTGTCTGTTGTATGTAAAGTAGAGGATTATTTGTGGACTTCATTAAAACTAATCAAGCAAAGATAGTTGCTGGCAAATAGTTCTAAACTTTGTATATTTCCCCATATAGACTTGTTGCGAACTAGGGAGTTTAGAAGGTGGACTTAACCTTCTTTGGGCAATGAGCCTTAGGTAGTGAACCCTCTTTTGTTCTTGACTCCTAATAGGGTTTTTCCTCTAACAAAGACTATGTACTATAATATTTCAATAAGATCCTAATAGGGCTATATCTTCTAACAAGGATTACTATATTCTTAGTACATCATTAGTGGGTGCTAATTCCCATCAAGGTTTTTACCTTTAATAGGGTTTCTTGATAGATAAAATATTATGTTATAGTATTGGCATTCATTGTGTTCATTGGATCTAATATTCATAAGCTTAAAGTTTAAAGTTTAATATTTTGTCATACAACTGATTCACCCCCCTCTCAGTTGTATTATGGACTGTTATTCCTAAAAATTGGTATCAGAGCTTGTGGTCCTCAGAGAGATAGCTTAACAGCTTGAGGTGATATTGGAAAATGGAATTCTAGATGAAGGATAGTCCTAAGTTTTATCCTAAAAACTTTGACAGTTGGGAAAACAAGATGCAAATACATTTGTTGGGTTTGGGCATAGACTGCTAGATGATTGTAAAGAAGAAGGAAAATTTGAAGGCTTAGAATGACTTGGAGTCAGCCACTGATGATGAAAAGAAGCTATTTTCATGCAACATGGTCACAATAGAAGCATTGATCAGTGCACTATCTGAGGGTGAGTTTACTAAAATAAAATATCTGGATCTAGCACATGAAAATTGAAATAGGCTAGAGGCACTTTATGAAGGAGATACACATACCAAAGAAGTGAAATTGGAAAACTGGAAGACAAAGATGGAGATGGTATAAATGAATGAAGATGAAAGCATCAGAGCCTATGTTCAAAGGGTTATAGAAGTTGTAGTTGGAATAAAAAATTATGGAGGTACTTATGATGAAGACAAAGTCATTGCAAAGATTCTCAAATCTCTAACTCCTTACAAATTCAAGGAAATGTCAATTGAAGAAACTATACCCCTGACTCCAAAATTTAGCAGAGAGATGTTGATTGCAAAGCTAACTACCTTTGAAGCTGTGGAAATAGGTGATGCTACACCCAAAGTTGAATCTGCATTCAGGGCATCCACACATAAGAAAGTTTTTGCACTTCTGAGAACAAGAAAAGAAGACCTAAGAGAACTTGATGAATATGTTGAGGAGTGCGAGAAGATAATGGAAGAAGAAAAGAAGATGGAAGAACTTGTTGCACTAATTTCTAGAAGAGAGAAAAGATGTAAGGGAAAATTTGAAGGCAAATTACCTTTGAAATGTTTTTCATGCAATAAGATAGGTCATTTTGCATCTAGATGTCTTACAAGAGTTCCTTAGTACAAACCTAATTATGGAAAAATTAGAAGAGACAAAGAATGTGATTATGCTAGTGAAGGAATCTCTGATGATGAGAATTTAGATAATGAAGAGATTGGATTCATTTCTATTAAAGATGAACCTATTCATGAAGAAAAATCCTTAGTGTCTCATGTTAACAACAAAATAGAATGCATAATTGATAGTGGGTGTTCTCATCACATGACTTGTGATAAGAATGAGTTTGTTAAATTAATAAATTATGATGGAGGTGTTGTAAGGTTTGGGGACAATCTCCCAAAATCCATCATAGGGGTAGGATCCATCACTCTAGATGGACAGACTAATACAGACAATGTACTACTTGTTGAAGGATTGAAACATAACTTGTTAAGTGTTGGATAGTTAATGGATAAAAACTTTCATTTAAATTTTGTTAATGGTAAATTCTTTATTAGAAGCAAGGAAGGAAAAATGATTGCTACCGGATCAAGGCCTAGAGGTAATGTATTTAAACTAAACACATTTGGAGCCTCTTGTTTTGTTGTGAAGGTAGATGATGTATGCACCCAAAAATGGTCGCCTAGACTTTGGGCCCCATTTATTCAATTTATCAATCCTGAATTAGTTTTATCAATAATCAATATTTTCAACAATATCAATTTCTTGATCAAATCTTAATTTTGATCATATATTAGATTTTTATCCTATGGGATAATCATTTATCCTAAGTCTTTATTTGATTAAAAGGAATATCTCCTCCCCTTTTAATTAAATAAAAAGCCCCCACCTTTTCCTCTTATCCTAAGTTGCACAAATAAAGCACTATTCCTATTTTACAAAAAGGAAAAAAGAACTTTTGTTTCACATGGACACAAAGTCAATTCCTATTGGAGGATACTTGTGCACATGGATCACTCCTCTTTCAAGCTCCACCGCCGATTAAGAATTTTGCCTCTTAATCTCAATGGTCCATTCCTTTGCATTTCTTATAAAAGGAAAGCTCTCTCCTCCATTTTCATATCATGTTTTTATGCTAATCTTATGCTGCAGGAATCCTTGAAGAGTTTGAAGCTTTTTAGAGATCATTGTTGCATCCTACTTTATATTTCTTCATTTGCTTCATAGTTTAGTTTACGTTCTTACATAGTACTTTCATTTCCATAACTTTCATAGCTTAGATTTCCTTTCATGCAATAACATAACTTCACATAACTTAATAGGAGGGATTTGTAAAACTTGTTATTTCAATTTCATAGCCTAGTTGCATTGCATTTTCATTTCCATAGATTAGTTTGCATTGCATTGCATTTTCATAGTGATTCTTGAGGATATTGGCACTCTTGCCCCTATCCTCATTTGAATCTCTTGTTGTGTGGTTGACTAGCAAGGTCGCAAGCTTGTAGCTCTAGCTGAGAGCAAATACATCATAGTCCCTTGCAACTCCATGCATAGAGACCTATGAGCCACTTTGTGAGGCCTCATGCTTAAGCAAACTTGCATATAATGGTTCATAGAAGTGCACCATTTTAGTGTGTACATTTTTAGCACCCACCGTGGGGTAGAGTAGATAGACTTTGTCCTTTAGTTTCTTGCATTTTTGTCATTTTTCAGATTATTTTTCAGAAATTTTACAGTCTTTGGTTTTCTATCTTAGAGTATCACGTGATACTACCCAGGTAGATTGCACAATATACCTTACTATACCAATGCGACACTTCACCCTAGAGAAGAATCACCTGCCAGTATTAAAGTATATCGCCTGGTGTCGTGTGAAGTATCGCCCGAATATAGTAAAGTATATCACTCGAACTAAGGTATATCGTGCGGATATAGGAAACTGTATTGCACGATACTAGTGAAGTTTGAGGTATATCACTTGATCTGATAGAGACCTGTGGTTCAAGTTTTATCATTTGAATTTGATCATATTTAGTTTGCTGGTTTACTTTACTATATTTAGATAGGTCTGACCTGCATCTCTTAGCTTAGATAAATCAGTTTCTTACGATTATTTTCATTTAGATTTTGGATTTTGCTAACCTTGTGGGCCTAACTAGTTGTGGTTGTAGGTGCCATTGCTTAAGAAATTTGCCAAAAATTGCATGTCAAAGAGGGCTACTAATGGTTTTTGCAGGGCTGCCCAAAAAGCATAAAAACAAAAAAAACAAAAATTTTGCTTGTGATTTATTTCCTTTCAAGTGTGGCATTCACTAATTGTATTAGGAACTTTAATACCTTGTGAAAGAGATTTTGAGGTGGTAGGAGAAGTATGCTCTTCACCTTTAGGTGAATCAGAAAATCTTGACCCATCTTAAGGTTTTGGAAGCAAGGGAATAATTGAATCTCTTTGCTTGGGGTGTTTGGGAGAAGTTTTTGAGATAGGGGAGTATGCTCTTCACCTTTGTGGTGAACCAAAAACCTTGAACCTCAAAAATCATCCATTATTTGTTTAGTTTAGGATCCTTTAGTAGGCCTGCTCTTGAGCAATCAAAAGGAATGACTCAAGTGGGGACAACCTTGTCATCATTTTCCTTGGTGGCGAGTGATTCCAACTCACTATAATCTCAAGGCTATCAAGGACACCAAAAACCTTGGTAGACATAAAAATTGTCTTCATTTGATGTGAGTATCTCATGGGATTGTGACCATGGGGAAAACATTGAACAAGAATGATTAAGGTACTCTTGAGGCCGCGAGGTCTGAGTCCTTTTTGAAGAGCAAGAGGGGTGTTGTGAACGGAAATCCTTATTAAGAACTATTAGATAGAAGCCACCTTGTTTAGCCGCTTATCTTCTTAGTGCAAGGATTGATCCAAGTGGTTTACCCAGATCACCTTAAGATACTCACCATATGTGTCCCTTTGGTTGTGTCATTTGACACTTCCACAACAAAGCCAATATCTCTTGTGGGTAACCACTTGGTGTGAGGCAAGGGCGCATCAAGTTGTGGGCTAAGTTGGTACGCATTGAGCCTTGACTTTTTAGGATAGATTTTCTTGAATTGTCTTTGGTTGTGTGATACTAGTGTAAACATTCTCACATAAAAATAATTGGTAGCATTCATAGGGTGCTTATTTGATTTTGATATCACAAGTGTTTGTCTTGGTAAGGTTGCTTTTGCTCTTGTTTCAAGTGTATGAGACATGTTTGATCCCTCACTATTTGAAAAAATACAAAAATTCTATTGATATTGTGATTGAGATAAAAAACATCAACCCTCAGACTGAAAATTTTGACCAAACAGACGCAAAAATGAAAACTTCACACAGTTCTAGTCAAGAGTTAAGCAATTTTGCAACAGTATCACCTACTTGGAGGAGAAATATCATGTGATAGTTCACCCCTGATAGACTATCACCCAACCTACCTGGTGTTTATCACCCGGCTATTGTGAGGTCTATCACCTAGTATAAGGAAAAGTATCACCCAGTTATAGGTGTATCACCCTGATAGCCTAGAGTATATCGCCTGGTTAATTTTTGTCATGCTTGTAGTTTGATCAGTTTCAATTACTGTTAGTCAGGTTAGGTCTTTGAGTAGGCTTCTTGCTCTATCATTCGAGACCTATCTTGACTCTAAATTTCTGGTTTTAGTCCTCAGGGATAGCATCATCTGATTTACGAAATCACTTTGGGAATAATTATCAAATTAGAAGGCCATTCTTGGTGACAAGGTTCATCTCTAGGATTGTTAGCTACATTCTTGGAAAATTTTAGTGCTCTTATTGTCCAAATCACTTTCATTTAAATCTCAATTTCAAATTTTGGCCTAGTCTGACCTCCTGGTTCAAAAGTGCAAGGGTAGTCACCCTTTGATTTGAAGCACCTCTTTGACAGTGTTGGTAAAGCCCCTTTTCTATCTTTTCATTTCTCTTTGGACAATAGAGGACTTTGATTATCCTAGTTTGGTGTTGACACTTTGAGAGGTCATCTTATCATTAAGAGTATCTTTCTTTCATGTCAGTTACAACAAGGTACCAAGTCAATCAAGGGAAGTGATCCCCTATTGTCTTTAGCCAATTACCACTAGTTAAGACTCATCAACAGCATAAGGGAAAAGGACCCCTTTTTGATCAATCTCCTAAAAGTGAATCTGAGGTTTGTTTTGATCCAAAAACTAATCCTAGTGAAGTGAGCACCTCTTTAGTACCACTTTCATCAAGTATGGACATGAGTTACACTTTCACTTGACAACAAAGAGAAGCCATGAATCAAACTCTTGAGGATATCTTCCAACAGCATAGGAGAGATTACGATGGTTCTTCTCATGCTTGTCCACCTAGGTCACTTCCCAACAATGTGAGATATTTTGATGCCCACCAACGAGCCAAGAGACATTATAAGAAAACTCACTCAGATTCAAGGTGACAACATGAGAACCAGAACAATAAATTGAGTGATCACCACATCAATGCAGCCAATGCAATAAGGCATTCAAGACCATCCTCTCCACTTAAAGATACCTCTCGATATGCAAATATGAGATTGAAAAGCATTGAGAGGGAGAAGCAAGCCTATTTGGATGAACAAGCTGCTAAAAAGGAGAAATTTAGACAACTAGAAGAAGAGGAACGTGCATTATTGGACATAAGGAAGAGAGTCACCCAAGAAGAAGAAGATAGACTCTATGCACAACAACTCCAAAGCTGATTCAATGGGAGGGGAACCAATAGTGGGACCAACTCACCCCCATCTACCCCTTCACCAAGTCCTAGGAGAAGATCGAGGACACCCTCATGATCCCCAAGTCCTAGAGGAAGAAGGGCTTCAAGATATGATCATCATAGGAGACGATCATCTCATAGACATTCAAAGAAACCCTCCCAATGCACACATCATGACTCACAACATGGAGGAAGTTATGCCAAATTTGATCATATAGATTTTATGACTATGCAACAAGAACCATCCTTTCAAGCATATGTGGAACAATATGTGGAACAAAACAAGGATCAATTCCTAGAAAGCCTTATCAACAAAGGTGCTAAGGTTCCATATAATTTTGACATCCACCAAAAGATTAAGAAATAGAATACTTCAACCAATGAGGTGATCATGCAAATGTAGAAGGATATAGAAAGGATGAGGGCTCCTAAGAGAACATTTAATTTGGACTCCATATGTTCCAACCCGATTGACAAGAGTGTGGTGTTGGTTGAGTTTGCTAAGAAAGTTGAGTTTCCAACCTATGACAAATATGATGGTGTTGGTGACCCTCATGACCATGTTTGATAGTTCTACATAATGAGCTTTTCTTTTCACCATGAAGACTCCTACTTGATGAGATTATTTCCAAGGAGTCTCAAGGGTCAAGCCATGGAGTGGTTCACCAACCTTACTCCTCCAGTAAAGACATTTAAAGAACTTGTCCAATGATTTGTTCAACATTTTTCTTATAATCTATCAAGGTCGATCACAATGCTTGATTTGTGCAAACTTAAACAAAATCAAGGAGAACATTTTGTCACTTTCCTGCAAAGATAGAGACGTTTGTGCTCAAAATATCCAAGGACAATTCCTGAGGAGGAATGAATAGACATCATTGTGAGCAACTTGATACTGGAATTAAGATATGAAGTAAGGAAGATCCCATTTAATTCTTTTGATACCATGGTAGAAGTGGCATGTCGCATAGAGGATGTCCTAAAAGATCAAGGGATTTTGGCTAAATCAACTAACAACGACAATAGCCAAAACAACAACAATAATGGTAATAAGGACAAAAAGAACTCTTATTGGAATAAGAATAAGAAGGTGGTTAATGATAGAGTTGTTGACTCATCACAACCTAAGAATGAAGGATTTCTTAATCTCTCTCATGCAGTTCAAGCCATGAAGCTGCAAGCATCCTCAAGACAATAGGAGAATAAACCAAAGTATCAAGGGAAACCTAAAAGGGAAAAGAGACAATTTACCAAACTTGGGGACTCCTATGCAGACATTTTCAAGACACTAATTGCTCATAATTTGGCACAACCTCAGGATCCTACCAAGCACCGCATACCAGATCCTAAACCTCATTGCTAGAATGAGAAGGCCTTTTGTGTCTTCCACAATGGAATTGGACATGATATAGAAAATTGTTTTAGACTTAAACATCTTGTCCAAGACCTCATTGAAAGTGGATGATTACAAGTTGATGGTTTAACTACTAATGCAGATCATAAGGCTTTTAAAGAACCCTTGCCCAAATATGAGAGAGGAGAGAATTCTAACAACAAGCATGGCAAAGCTACTATCAACAATACCTACACAAATGCTGAAAATGTTATTAATATGCTTGAAGTGGCTGATGATAATATCAACATGATGAGAGGGAAAGATCCTTATGGATATGACATGGATTCAACTCCTATGTCTGATGAAGGACCCATTATGGTGCTAAGAGGTCCTCACTCATGAAGGATGCCCCAATCCCTCAATGCTATCCCTAGGGGTTAGTCTCAAGCTCCCATTATTATCAGAGGTCCTAGCTCTAGCAAGTCTAAGCAGCCCATGTCCAAGGGTGTTCTTCCTAAATCTGTTGTTGGTCCTTATTCAAATTATAACCTTATTGACCAATTACAATGTACACCAGTGCAGATATCTATTTTTGAACTTTTATAATTGTCCCCTAATCATAAGTGTGTCCTTGAGGATGCTTTGCGAGCAGCCAGTGTCCCTAACAACTTAGATATTGATCAATTCCAGAATATGGTCAACCATTTGGCTGGCCCTCATTACCTCACTTTCTCAGAAGAAGATGACAAATCCATCAGTCACCCACATAACTTGGCCTTACACATCGAAGTCATGATTCATAAAACCCGTGTCAAGCATGTATTGATAGATGGGGGTGCGGGGCTCAATATTTGTACCATGAGTTTGTTGAAGGCTCTAGGATATTCGGAAGAAGTCATTGACACAAGAAAAAAGATCACAATCAAGGCATATGATGAAGCAGAAAGAAGTTCTAAGGGATTGGCCATTTTACCTATTCGCATTGGTCCAGTAGAAAAGGATATCTTATTTCAAATTGTTGATGTTGGACCTTTAGCCTACAACATTTTGCTAGGTAGGCCATGGATTCATGAAATGCAAGTAGTCCCATCAACATATCACCAGTGTGTTAAGTTTTCCCATAATGGTGTAGAAATTTGCATACCTGGAGATAGTGCCTTGTCAGTTAATAATATTTCTGTTGGATCACATGTACCTTTGAATAGGGAAGCTGACAGTTCTACTATTTCACTTGAACAATCCAAGGAGAAGTTTAAGACCATAGACCTTCGGATGGAAGATTATAAAATTGATTCTTTTACAAAAATGCCAATCGCTCCTAGGTCTTATGGGAAACCATCACCAAATATGAAACCTTCATCATCAGCAATGACATTATTTGGAAAATTTGTTGAGTCTTCGATTCCTATTTAGGAAGAGAAAGAGGAAGTTGCCGTAAGAGACTGGATCTATCATGAGGAAAAATACCAACACAATGAGAACTTTGCTCCTTCACCTAAAGCTTATGGGAGAGGGTATACATTGGTTAAGAATATGGGTTATCTAGGATATGGTCCCCTTAGCCATAGGTTGGATGCTAAAGCTAAGCCTCTTAACCATGCCCTTTTTTGATGAAAGAATAAGTCAACAGTTAGCTTAGGTTTTGAAAATAAGAAGAAGAAAGGTGTCCCTGTCTTAGCTACAATGGACAGTGACAGTGATTCAGACTACACACCTGATCTTTCTAATCAAAAAGACATGTCTGATGATTGGGTGCCTTCAACAAATCTCCTTTGGGGAGATTCAAAAGATTTGATAATTGATGGTCCTACTATCCCAGCTGTGATAGATAGTGACTATATGAATGCAAGATTGACAATGGAAAGTGTTGCTATCCTAGCTACGACAGATAGTAACAATGCTAGCATTAGAGAAGGGGAAACCTTTCCCAACCTTGAGGCTTCTATATCATGAGGCCCAAATGATGATTCAGAAATAGACTCACATGAGTACGAATGGGACTCACTTTTAGATGCAACAGTTGATTTGGACATGGATGTTGTCCATACTTATAGTACCCAACCTGATGTGACCAACGAGCTTAGTGTAGGACTAGAGGATTGTACTCCTCAAATTGCCTTAGTGGATGATGCTTCATTTGGTAGGACAAATCCTGACTCGGGTATCTTAGGAGGGGACTTGATGAATCCCAATTGTATGGTCATCAGAGATAACACCTTTCACATAAATAACATTGAACCAATCATTGACCTACCCCTTGTTCACTATGACCTAATTGACTGGTCTCAGCGCCATCAAGAGCCTAGATTCCTTACTTTTCAGAATGATTATGAAATTGCCTGTTATCTTAATGCTCTCGAACTCATGGCTTCTTCCACTAGTGAACCAAAAACAAGTATGAAAGAGCCTGATATTAAGTACCTCAGTCTAAAAATAAAAGAAAAAGAAAAAAAGAAAGATAGGTCTGATGGTGAAAACCACTTTGTGGTGGTATCAGAACCAAAAATAGTAAAAATAAATGATGTATCTAAGGGTGAAAACCTCTTTGAGAGACCTAAGGATGGGGTACTTAATAACTTCCCAAGTTATTTTCAGGAATGATCATCAGTATTGATTGAGCCAACAAAACCAGTTAATTTGAATGTAGAAGAAGCTCCTCAAATAATTCATCTTGCTCAGTCTTTATCAGAAGAAGAAATCAAGGCATATATACAATTCTTACAAAAGAAGAAAATTAATTTTGCATGGACATATTCAGACATGCCAGGGCTTCACACAAATCTTATAATGCATCACTTATCCATAGCTCCAGGAGTCAAACCAGTGAAACAAAGACTTAGAAAAATGCATCCACATGTAGCTCTCCTTGTCAAAGCGGAATTAGAAAATTTTTTGACAGTTGGATTCATCAGAGCCATTGATTATGCAGAATGGATCTCAAACATAGTACCAGTTTCCAAACATGATGGGTCCATTCGTGTATTTACAGATTTTAGAGATTTAGACAAAGCATGCCCAAAGGATGATTTTCCACTTCCAAACATTGACATGATAGTGGAGATGACAATGGGTTATGAAATATACATTCTAATGGATGGTTTCTTAGGATATAATCAAATTAAAATAGCTCCTGAAGACCAAGAGAAAATAGGGTTCACATGTGCATGGGGAACCTATTGCTGGAACGTCATGCCATTTGGGTTAAAGAATGTAGGAGCAACATACCAATGAGCTATGACCACAATTTTTCATGATATGATGCATAAGAACATGGAATATTATGTGGATGATACCTTGGCTAAATCTAGAAAATGGGACACACACCTCGATGATTTGGAAGTGATTCTAGATCGCATGGAATAGTTTCAACTCAGATTAAATCCAAAGAAGTGGGCATTTGGTGTCACCTCAGGCAAAATTTTAGGATTTATAATATTAGAAAAAGGAATGGAGGTCGATCCTGAAAAGGTCCAAGAAATTTTAGATATGCCACCTCTAAGAAACATTAGTCAGATGAGAAGTCTTTAGGGATGACTCCGATCAATTAGGAGGTTTATCTCATAGCTGACAGATAGAGCACAACCCTTTAATAAGACACTGCATAAGGGTGCTTCTTTTGTATGGAATGAGGAATGCTAAAAGAGCCTAGATCAAACTAAATGATACTTGGCTAATCCTCCAATTTTGATGCCGCCTGTTCCTGGGAAACCATTGATTTTATACATTCCAGCAACAGAGTCTTCCTTGGGGGCATTGTTGGCTCAATTAGATGATACTAGGAAAGAAAGGGCTATTTAATACATTAGTCATACCCTAGTATCTTATGAGATCAATTATAATTGTAAGGAAACTCAGGTGCGGAAATAGCTTCCTACACTAATCTCTATAGGAGAGTATTGTGCAAATTCTTATAAATCCTTACAATTTTAGATTCGTTAACTACTTTAACAAAGATATTGCAACCACATACAATGCATACAAAAAAATAGAGAATGACACAATGATATACCCTAGGGAAAATCTTTCGGTAAAAAACCCCAGCACTCCAAAACCTGCACAATGTATTATCTTCAACACAAAGATTACAATACACTTGCAATGCAAGTTCTTTCAGGAAATGAGAGATAAAGCCAACAAGACTTAAATTTCTATTATATCTCTCCCATAGGAGCAGCATCATATATATAGACTCCTCTGGACCCAAAAATAGGCACAACCACCAAGACCCATGTACAAAGCCACATGTACATAGTTGTTACATGCAATCCCAAGAATAGGCATCCATCCCTAGAATAGACTATGACAGCTTGTCATAGAATCCACCAAAAATAATGGTCACAAGAGAAGTGTAAGAGAATCTGTCATATTAAACTATTTTTGGCATATTCTCTTACACACACCAACCACTTCTTCTTGGGTGCCCAAATAGGCCCAAGTCATAAGATGCTCTTACACCTGTCATAGCACATTCCTTAAATAGTTCTTACACATCATAGGAATCCATCATGACCATTTCAGTCATGATCTCCTTACGCACAAGATGCTGACACATCAAGTGGAGTGACACATCAACATGCCAACTAGACATGTACACTCACACTTAATTACATTATTTTCAAAAAATACATTTGCAAAAAAAATAATAATAGGAATTATCCAAGGTTGAGACACCTTATTCCTAACATTCTCCCACTTGTCGAACACCTTGTAAGAGCAATAGGAACATAACAGGAACTTTAACCGCTATAGGCCAAAAGGCCCATAGACTCTGAAAACCATCTGAACTTCTCAGTGCCCACTAGTTTCATTAATGCATCTGCAACATTCTTCACAGTATCTACCTTCTCCAAATTTACCTTTCCATCTTCCACCATATCTCTCACAAAGTGAAACTGCACATCAATGTGCTTCGTTCTGGCATAGAAAGTTGGATTCTTTGCAAGGAAAATGGCCCTCTGACTGTCACACCAAATAGTAATTTGTTCTACATCAACACCAACATCAGAACACAATATTCTAAGCCAAATGGCTTCTTTACAAGCATGAGTAGCAGCCATGTACTCAACTTCTATAGTGGACAAAGCAACCATAGGTTGTCACTTACTCATCCAACTAATGGCACACCAAACATAGTGAACACATAAGCACTAGTGGATCTCCTGCCCAATCTGAATCCACAAACCCATGAATACAAACTGATTGCGGAGATCTAGAAGAGTTACCATGATAACATATGGAGTAATCTGATGTACCCCTCAAATATCTAAATACTCGCTTAACTGCATCCCAATGTACCCATCCAGGATTAGCCATAAACTGACTCAGGACTCCCACTACTTGGGCAATGTCTAGTCTAGTACAGACCATAGTATACATAAGACTACCAACTGCACTAGCATAAGGTACTCTACTCATGTCCTCCACCTCACTAGGAGATTTTGGACAATCATGTACAGATAACTTTGTTCCCACAGAAATAGGAACACATAGTGGTCTACAATCTGCCATGTTGAACCTGTCCAACACAGACTTCACATACTTGCTCTAACTCAACCAAAGTTTTCTGCTAGACCTGTCTCTACTGATTTCCATACCCAAGATGTACCTAGCTGCCCCAAGATCTTTCATCTCAAACTGTGCTGACAACTAAGATTTAAAATCAGAAATCATACCCTTACCCTTCCCAAATAGCAACATATCATCAACATATAATGCAACAATAAGAAGGTGATCATTTTCAACTCTGAAATAAACACATTGATCTGATTTTGATCTTAAAAATCCAATTGACAACATAAAGGCATAAAACTTAAGGTACCACATCCTAGGAGATTGCTTCAAACCATATAGAGATTTCTTTAATCTGCAAACTAAGGATTCTTTACCTTTAACAATGTAGTGCTCGGGCTGTGACATATAAATCTCTTCCTCCAAATCACCATGAAGGAAAGCTGTCTTCACATCCATCTGTTCTATCTCTAAATCATATGATGCAGCAAGAGATAATAGAAATCTAATGGATGTCAACTTTGTAACAAGAGAGAATATTTCACCATAATCTATTCCCTCTACCTGTGAATACCCCTTTGCAACCAATCTAGCTTTATACCTTTCAACACTGCCATCTGCATAGAATTTCTTCTTGAACACCCATTTACAGCCAATAGATTTTCTCCCTTTAGGAAAAGGTACAAGGTCCCAAGTTTTTTTTTTCTCCAATGAAGCCATCTTATCATCCATAGCCTCAATCTAGGAACCTGCATCTTCCATGCCCAAAGCCTCTTTCATAGATCTAGGCTCATCAGTGTTAGTAATCAAAGCAAAGGCACAACTGGAATCTAACATAGAATAACCAGACCTTTTTGGTTGCTTTCTTTCTCTCATGGATCTCCTCAAGGGCTGAGGTTGAGGTTGTTCTTCCTCTTCTTCTAAACTATCAGAGCTACTAGAGCTCTCCTCATCATTAGACCCAACATGGTCTCTCTGTTCAGTCTTCTCAGGGGTAGGAGGCAACTGAACAACATCTTTTTCCTTTTCTTTTTCATCTGGTTGTAGCACAATAGGAGAAGATGTTAGCTCTCTGAAAATAACATTTCTACTATACAACACCTTACTAGTCACGGGATCCCAAAGCTTGTATCCTTTCACACCAGCACTGTATCCGATGAAAATACATTTAATAGCTTTGTTTTCCAACTTAAATCTTTTCTCCTTTGGAACATGTGCATAAGCTTCACAACCAAAAACTTGAAGATGTCTAATTGAAAGCTTCTTACTAGACCACACCTCCATGGGTGTCTTACCAACAAGGGCTGATGTAGATCTGTTAACCAGATAGCAAGGAGTGGCCACAGCTTCGGCCCAAAACCTTTGTTCTAAACCAGCTCCAATAAGCATACTCCTAGCCTTCTCCATCAGTGTCCTATTCATTCTCTCTAAAACTCCATTTTTCTATGGGGTATAAGGAGTTGTCTTATGCCTCTCGATACCTCGTTCTTTACAGAACTGTTCAAACTCTACTGAGAAAAACTCACCACCATTGTCAGTTCTCACACACTTAATCTTCTTACTAGTCTGATTCTCTACAAGAGCTTTAAATTCCTTGAACTGACTAAAGACTTGTGTCTTACTTTTAAGGAAATAAATCCATGTCCTTCTACTATAATCATCTATGAAAGATACAAAAAATACAGACTTGGAGATTGAAGGAACTTTTACAGGACCAAATACATCAGAATGAATAAGATCCAAAACATCAAAAGATTTGTGAGAACTAGAGTAAAACTGAACACAATTTTGTTTACCATAGACACAGTGTTTGTAGATGTCAAACTCGAGATTGCAATCATTTAACCCCTCAATGAGATTTTTATTTTTTAGGGTTCTGAGACCCTTTTCACCAATGTGGCCAAATCTCATATGCCACAACATTGTCTTTTCTGCAGGAAGCTTACCTTCCAAAGTATTTGCACTACCATTGGAACCAAAAGCCATAGACTTCTTCACAACTTGTTCAGATGGTGAGGATGAAGAACTATTACATAGTGGAATACATGCATCTAGCTGAAATAAGGTACCTCTCCTAGTACCCCTTGCAAGCACTATCGATCCAATCATCATGCATCCTTCTTTCAAAAAAACAACTTGCACACCTACATCATTCAACATACTTATAGATAATAGGTTTCATGCCAAACTCGAAATGTGCATAACTCTGTTGATTCCCTTTACTCATCCATCAGGAAATTTGATAGTGACCCTTCCGCGTCCAACTATCTTTAGGTGAGAATCATCACCCAAGTACACCTTTCCACCATTGAACTCTTCATATTTTGAGAACCAGTTTCGATGAGAGGTCATGTGAAAAGATGCACCTAAGTCAACCAACCACACATCATCAGATGCATGGGATGCCAAAGCTGCAATGAATGCATCGCCATCTTCTTGAGATCTTTCTGAAGCTGAATCTGAACCTTTCTTCTTCTTCTTTGGCTCTTTGCAGTCTTTACAAAAGTGCCCAGATTTATCACAGTTTCAACATTTTTCCTTGGACTTATTTGACTTCCCACGGGATTTGGATCTACCGTTATTATCAGACTTATTGTCATTTTTCTTCCCTCTTTCAGTGGATCTCCCACGAATAGCAAGGGCTTCTTTTTTTGAAATGGAAGCCTTTCTTCACATCTCCTCTAATAGCAGTGAAGACACCACATCATCCATTTTGAAGGTGACTAAAGTGCTTTTGAGAGCCATCACAAGATGGTCCCATGAATCCAGTAAAGAACACAAAAGTGTGTAGCAACGATCCTCCTCCTCTAACTTGACACCAGCTAATGTCAACTGTGTAGCCAGCAGATTAAATGCATTTAAATGATCCGTTAAGGATCCACCTTCTTCCATTCATAGAGAGTACAAATTCATCCTCAGGAACAACTTGTTCACCAAAGATTTGGCCTGATACACGGCCACAAGTCTTTCCCACAAACTATTTGCGGTTTTCTCATCTAGAACATTTAGAAGGACTGCATTAGTTAAACAGAGTCTTATGAGACCCTTAGCTTTACAGTCTTTGATATCCCAATCTACTTGAGCTATAGTTGCTGGTCTTGTAGCACTTGAAGTCACTTCCCATAGGTCACGATCTTCCAACATGTCTTCCATCTTGAGTTTCCATAACTCAAAATTAGTGCCATAAAATCTCTCCACCTCCATTCTTCCATATGATGAACTTTCCATCTAAATCTGCAAATAAGATTCAGAATGCTCTGCACAAAACTCCCACTCAAACTTGAAATCAGCTAAAAAAACCCTACCCAACAACTAGGATCAAAAGTTGATCAAGCTATGATACCACTTGTAAGGAAACTCAGGTGTGTTTCCTACGCTAATCTCTATAGGAGAGTATTGTGCAAATTCTTATAAATCCTTACAATTTTAGATTCATTAACTAATTTAATGAAGATATTGCAACCACATACAATGCATACATAAAAATAAAGAATGACATAATGATATACCCTGGGGAAAACCTTTCAGTAAAAAACCCTAGCACTCCAAAACCTGCACAATGTATTATCTTCAACACAAAGATTACAATACACTTGCAATGCAAGTTCTTTCAGGAAATGAGAGACAAAGCCAACAAGACTTAAATTTATGTTATATCTCTCCCATAGGAGTAGCATCATATATATAGACTCCTCTGGACCCAAAAATAGGCACAACCACCAAGACCCATGCACAAAGCCACATCTACATAGTTTTTACATGCAATCCCAAGAATAGGCATCCATCCCTAGAATAGACTATGACAGCTTGTCATAGAATCTGCCAAAAATAATGGTCACGAGAGAAGTGTAAGAGAATCTTTCATACCAACCTATTTTTGGCATATTCTCTTACACACACCAGCCACTTCTTCTTGGGCACCCAAATAAGCCCAAGTCATAAGATGCTCTTACACCTGTCATAGCACATTCCTTAAATAGTTCTTATGTGTCATAGGAATCTATCATGACCATTTTAGTCATGATCTCCTTACGCACAAGATGCTGACACATCAAGTGGAGTGACACATCAACATGCCAACTAGACATGTACACTCACACTTAATTACATTATTTGCAAAAAATACATTTACAAAACAAATAATAAGAATAGGAATTATCCAAGGTTGAGACACCTTATTCCTAACAATAATAGAATTGAAAAGTCTTGTCTGGCAGTAGTGTTTGCTTCCCAAAAGTTGTGACACTATATGCTCGCTCATACTATACATTTGGTTGCAAAAATTGATCCTTTTAAGTACTTGCTTAGTAAGGCTTCCCTCATGAGTAGACTTGCTAAATGGATGATGGTTTTAACTAAATTTGACATAGAGTACATTGAAAGGAAGGCCATAAAAGGGCAAGCTATTACTGATTAATTAGCTAATTTCCCAGTTAAGGATAGTATGCCTATTCAAGTAGAATTCCCAGATGAACACATCCTGTATATGACTACTCACACTTGGAAAATGTTCTTTGATGGTTGCCACATGCAAAATGGATCAAGTGCTGGAGTATTATTTGTCTCTCCACATGGGTCCAATATTCCAAAGTCTTACAAACTTTTATTCCCATGTACGAATAATATTGCAGAATATGAAGCTTTAACCAATGGATTGAGAATGGCTATAGAATGGAACATAACAGAGTTGCATGTCTTCGGGGATTCTCAGTTAATCATCAACCAAGTCAATGAGGAGTATCAAACCAAAGATGATAAATTGATACCCTACAAAAAGATGGTTGACTCATTGAGACGTTACTTTACATTTGTGACATTTCAACAGATCCCTAGGACATAGAACAAAGCTATAGATGCTATGGCCACATTAGCTTCACTCCTTCAGTTGGAAACACATGAATCAAGATTTGAATTCCTGGTGGAAGAGCTACACCATCCCATATTTGACTCATTTGAAAGTCATGTCATTTGTACCCTTGTCACACATGAGTCTTCATGCTATGGTGCTATCTATTCATATCTCTATTATGGCATCATCCCCGACACGTTCAACCATTTTGAATGCTGAAACCTTATTCGAAATGCCTCCCACCACACCCTTATCTCTGGTGATTTATATAGGAGGGGTTTAGATGGGACACTCCTTAGGTGCTTGGAAAAGGAGGAATCTGACCAAGCGTTAGTTGACATCCATGAGGGCATTTGTGGTGGACATTCTAATGGTCTTGCCATGGCCTGAAGGTTTCTTAGGGTGGGGTATTATTGGCCCACGCTGTAGATAGACATAGTAGCCTTTGCTAAGTCTTGTGAAAAATGTCAAAAACATGAAAACCTGATTCATGCTCCAGGTAGGGAGCTAATTCCTTCTGTTTCTCATTGGCCATTTCAGCATTGGGCCTTTGATCTAGTTGGGAAGATTCATCCCAACTCATCAGGTGGACATAAGTTCATTATTACTACCACTGACTACTTCACAAAATGGGTGGAAGTTGTGCCACTTTCTATTGCTTCAAGGAAGACTATCTCTTTGTTCATCTTAAATCATATCATTTTCTGATTTGGAGTGTCTTCTGAGATTATCATTGATAATGGAGGTCAATTCAAGAATAAGGACCTAAAGCATTTATGCAAAATGTTTAAAATCAAGCAACATTGGTCCTCCATTTACTTTCCACAGGAAAATAGACAGGCAGAGGCTTCCAATAAAACCATCCTTAAGATTCTTCATAGGACAGTGCACAAGAATGGTAGGGATTGGCACTTACAAATCAATCCAGCACTATGGGCTTATAGAACTAGCATATGCACACCTACAGGAGCTACTCCTTTTTCTCTTACCTATGGAACTGAGGTAGTATTACCTTTAGAAGTAGAGATACCTTCACTTAGAGTCTCACTCAAAGGTTTAATTACAGATGAGGATTACCGCGCCACAAGGTTACAAGAACTAGAACTTTTAGATGAGAAGCATAAGGCTTCATTTGATCATATGAGAGTATATCAAAAGTGTATGTCCAAAGCATTCAACAAGAAGGTTTTCCCTAGAGAGTTTCAAATAGGTGATCTTGTTTTGTGAGAGAACCCTAAGAACCAACATCATAGAGAACAGAAGGGTAAGTTTGAACCTAATTGGCTTGGACCATATGTCATCACATCTACTTTTGGTACAGGTGCATATTTACTATCAGATCTAGATGGAGAACAGCTCCCTGATCCCATCAACATTTTGCACCTCAAGAAGTTCTATCCTTGATGCCCATTTCTGTCTGGGGGCATTCTTTGTACATATTTATTGATCCTGAAAAAATACCAAAAAAATTGATATATGATGCTGAAAAAATCCTAAAAATAAAAAAAATTCAAAAAATTCAAAAAAAATGGAAAAAGTGCCTTGGTGAAAACCTAGAAATAGACACCTTGGTAGCAAAAAAATTTTTAAAAAAAAAGAAAAAAAAGAGAAAAATTAAAATAAAAATCCAAGTGGTGAAAACCTGGAAACATGTGCTACTTGAGGCCTTTGCACTCCTATTTGTTAAGCATGCATCCTCGACACTGTACCTTTCTCCATCATACCCTGACCTTATTTGGCTTAGTCTGTAATTGGTCTTTGTCTTTGTCTAGGGGGCATAACTGTTAGCATAGGTCTTTTGGTGCATTTGTCTCTTGGGGCATTTCACAAACTAGTGTTTTTCAACACCACCCCACATAGAGTTTTTCAACACTACCCTTACATCGAGTGTTTCTTAACACTTATCAGATGTCTTACCCAATAGTCTAAGTGTGATGCAATATTTCTCATTGACAGATGTGATAACTAGAGTTTGAATCTATGACAAACACACACGCACTTAAACAATCAACTCGATTGAGATATGTTGACTTTATTTTTCTTTGTGTGCTGTCTATGAGGATTTCTTTGATGAGTAGTCTCTCCCTAAGAAGTTTTCGATGATGCATAGCTAGAAGATTGTGGGTATGAGAACATGTTTTATTTCTTTATCTTCTTGTGGGTATATTTCATTGATCCTAACTGTCGTGAGTATTTATGCTAGTCTTACTTGACACTAGGGATTGACAAGGTATTATCCTTGACTATTTTGTAAATGCATGCTTATAGTCATCTTGACTTTCTTATGTATCGATGTGAGCATAATCTTGCTATATCAAACTTAGGTAATCTCACTGCACTAGTCATCTAGACCTACATGTCTTTGATGCCTAGGTGGGATTTCCACATTTCCATCTGATTTAGATCATATTCAGATCCACATAGTTATGCTAGTGTGTATTGTATGATCTTGCGATGCTACCAATAACGCTCGATGATGATAATTAGATGTCTATAGGCATTGTGACCTTCCAATTCAACCACTTTCATAATAGCTTGCATTTTTAGGTTCATGATTAGATTAGTTTTGCATTTGCATATGGAGAGAGCTCTCCTTTTTCATCTTACATGGACCTATCAATCAACTGCGCTCACCTTTCCTTCTTCTCGATCATGTCTTTCACTCCTCTTTTTCATCTCGAACCTGTTCTTGCTCATCACAAGGGGTTAATCATATCATCCTAATCACAACTGTCATTTTCAAAAACATGAGTCTATGAGAATCAAACATACATGAGAGAGAACATACATAAGCATGTACATAAACATTTTGAGCAAAATGACAAGACAATATACATAAACTGATACATCCATCACAAGTGAGACATAAACACATATATCAAACATCTAGTAATCTCTCATATAATGTCATGATATAATATACAATATGGGATCCCAAAATCTGGATCACAGTCTCAAGATATGTCAAAAACATCTAACCCTAAACCTAAGACTGACTGCCACCCTCATGTCATGGTGCTAGTGGAGGTGGTGCTGGATCAGGAACTACATTTGATCTACCCACTACTGTAGAGTATGATGGTGCTCTCTGATCCTCTGGGACTGCCTGAATATAGAGGCCATGATAGTATGTAGCTCATGCAGCCTCCCTCTGTCTCTCTACAATAGCAACCTGTAGCTGCCTCTCCCGGTGCTCTATCTCTGCTCTTTGATCTATGAACTACTGATCCCTTAGCTATAGAAATCCTCAACTATAATATCTCAGCCTCAAGAGCCTGTATCCTTTCCCTTAGATCATCCCCTCCTATAGGTGGGTCCTGCCTAACCGCAACTTGCTGGCAAGCTGGTCTCACTGCATCGGGGGTGGCTACCCTTTGTCCCCATGGCCATTTTCGACCACCCGATCTGGAACTCTCCCCAACATCTCTCACCCTGCCACTATCTCCCCCACCCCCTCCATCTCCTCCATCCCCACCCTCATCTCCCCCCTATGCTAGTACCTGTGCATCTGGTATAGTGAACAGAGGGAACGACACCCTCCGCCACTCTGCCCTGTATGCTGCATCACCCCTGCATCTACCACATCTGGGTAATACTCCTAGGGCTCGCTCCTGATACCAGCTATCTCTGTGATTGCCTGCTGATAATCTAACATGGGTAGCCACCCATGTCCCTCCTCATCCCTGGCTCTGGCATATGTAGTAGTCTCTGTAGAGACCTGTTGCTGTCTCCCAAACTACCGCCATACCCGAGTGATGCAAAATCTCTCCACTATCTTTGAGTGTCGGCCTACTAGTGGCCAAGTGCATAGCATATAACTTAGCTCATCATCTGTATCACTCCATCCCTCCACATCCTTGTATGGCCTCCATGTGAAAGAACCCATATCATCCAAAATCCTCTTGTAATATGTCACATCCCCAGTATGAGCATGTGATATGAAACTCATATATCTGTATATGTATGGGTATCTCCTCTCTCTCAGCTGAACCCTTGGGCACATCACAACAATGTGCTCCCAAGCCCACACTTGTGCCAGGATGGCACCGCAAGCCCATGTCCGACCATCCCTGTAGACAATCTCATGAAGCTCATGATACATCTCGGCAAGAATGGTTGGTCCCCATGCCATCTGATGAGGTCTACCTACCAAGTCAACCAGTAATCTACCCTATCCAAGTGGGAATCCCTTCTGACTGCGATCAGTCATCAGGATCTGAGAAATAATGGATGCCACAATACATGGCTTTGGGAAGTCTCTGCCAAAATCATCTATCAGCCTCTCCCAGCTGACATGCCTGTCTAGAATAGTCACATCATGGAACATCTCCTAGATCAGTTGACGCCCCTCAGTGGCATCCTGATCATAGTATACCTATGCCACCACACAAATCATGTCAGTTTTCATCCTTTGGAAACATTACATTTTACACGATTATATCTTAAAACATGTTTATACTTATCGGTTCTCCATGGCAGGGCACTCGTAGAATCCTGTAGACATCGTCCAGACTAATGGATGCCTCGCCTATGGGAAGATGGAAGGTGTTGTGCTCGCTATGCCATCTCTCGGCTAACGCAGTCAACAACCCATGGTTAGCTCTGATGTATGGGAATTTTAGTAAATACTTGAACCCCATAGTCCTAATGTCAGCATTGCCCAGATCATCTAGATCTCAGACACAATTCAACCCGGTCACCTTCGGTGCTCTAATAATCAGCACCAAAAAGACCTCTTGCAAGCCATTAAACCAAGACAGTTGTTAGAACATATCATGATGGATGCCTAAAAATCAGTCTAACACATCTTTAAACACGTAAAATTATCTGGACCCATGTCATTTTTGCTTACAAAAACCTAAAATTTCAAATTTCACACTTGGGTGATACTAGTTTTTTTGAGAAGTATCGTGTGATACTTCTCCCTATAGTGGTGTGATATACTTTGGGTTTTACGATACTTTTCCCGGTATCGCGCGATATTTTTCTCAGTATCATGCGATACTGGTGCCTATACCCGCGCAATACTTTGGGGACCCGCGAAGTATCACGTGATATTTCTCCCCAAAGGACGTGATACTTCTAAAGTATCACGTGATATCTCACCTAAACTAAAAATTTTCAAATTAAAAAATTTCCAAATGTGCTAAAAATGTATTAAATGACTCAAAAATAGCGAGTTTTCTAAAAATGTACCGGGGCAGGATAGTGTGGTGGCCGGTTGTGCAACCAGGTGCGCTCGAATCGATGCCTGTGGATGGGAACTCTTGCTTGTTGGTCCATATTATCTCTTAATCTCTAAAAATTCTCAAATCACTACAAGATAAATGATTTTGAAAATGACATTTTTGGCCCCTTTTATAGCATTTTGACTTTTTGACCAATTTTCAAAACACCTTAGAATTGTGCGAAAATTGCACCCCTACCTAATTTCGACATCCTGAATCCATTTTCATTCTCAAAATCAAAATCTGAGGTCATCTTGATAGTCAAAATAACATTCCAATTTTTCTCATTCTTCTACAAAGTTGACTGACATTTTGAGGCATAATTCTTCGATCTTTGATGAAATTTCTTCCTTCCATGTCTCTCATATTTTCTAGTCTTTCATTCACTCTATTTCTAGTCTTCTATTTCTATTCTTCTACTTCATCACTAGGGCATGTTTCATTGCCTAATGGTTAACCTACTAACCTTTACATTTGATTGCGATTTCATTCTGATTTGATCAAATCTTTGCTTAGTTGTTGTCTCTCCTCTACCTGATTTCAATTTTGATTTTGAGGGGGCAGTATTTATGGGATCCTCATCCCTGATTCCTTGATTCTCTTGATTCAAACATCTTTTGTGAGCTTTTGCTCAAATTTGAGATTCTTATCTCCTACTTTGAATGTGATCCCGAATCGACCTCATGTTCAAAGGCCTTGGTTCATGCTTTGTCCGGATATGATCCCGAATCGACCTCATAATTGAGTTGTTTTGTGATCCCAGATTGATCTCACATTTCAATTCTTCTTTGACTACATGTGTTCCTAAATCGATCACACATTAGTCAAAGAAGGGAAAATGTATGCACCCCAAAATCGTCGCCTAGACTTTGGGCCCCATTTATTCAATTTATCAATCCTGAATTAGTTTTTATCAATAATCAATATTTTCAACATTATCAATTTCTTGATCAAATCTTAATTTTGATCATATATTGGATTTTTATCCTATGGGCTAATCATTTATCCTAAGTCTTTATTTGATTAAATGGAATATCTCCTCCCCTTTTAATTAAATAAAAAGCCCCCACCTTTTCCTCTTATCCTAAGTTGCACAAATAAAACACTATTCGTATTTTACAAAAAGGAAAAAAGCACTTTTTTTTCACATGGACACAAAGTCAATTCCTATCGGAGGATACTTGTGCACACGGATCACTCCTCTTTCAAGCTCCACTACCGATTAAGACTTTTGCCTCTTAATATCAATGGTCCATTCCTTTGCATTTCTTATAAAAGGAAAGCTCTCTCCTCCATTTTCATATCATATTTTTATGCTAATCTTATGTTGCAGGAATCCTTGAAGACTTTGAAGCTTTTTAGAGATCATTGTTGCATCCTACTTTAGATTTCTTCATTTGCTTCATAGTTTAGTTTACATTCTTACATAGTAGTTTCATTTCCATAACTTTCATAGCTTAGATTTCCTTTCATGCAATAGCATAACTTCATATAGCTTAATAGGAGGAATTTGTAACACTTGTTATTTCCATTTCATAGCTTAGTTGCATTGCATTTTCATTTCCATAGATTAGTTTGCATTGCATTGCATTTTCATATTGATTCTTGAGGATATTGGCACTCTTGCCCTTGTCCTCATTCAAATCTCTCGTTATGTGGTTGACTAGCAAGGTCGCAAGCTTGTACCTCTAGCTGAGAGCAAATACATCATAGTCCCTTGCAACTTCATGCATAGAGAGCTATGAGCCGCTTTGTGAGGCCTCATTCTTGAGCAACCTTGCATATAATGGTTCATAGAAGTGCACCATTTTAGTGTGTACAGATGATAGTTGATTATGGAATAGAAGATTTTTTCATGTTAATTTTTATAATATTGTGAAGGCAATATGGCCAATGCAGTAAGAGATCTATCGAAGATTGTGAAACCTTCTAACACTGTATGCAGAGAATGTGTCATGGGAAAGCAAACTAGAAGTAGTCACAAAAGAAAAACATTTACATCAAAAGGGAAGTTGGATCTAATTCATACAGATCTATGTGGGCCTACAAGAACAAAATCATACTATGGTGAAAGGTATTTTATACTCTTTGTTGATGATTTTTCTAGAATGATGTGGGTTACTTATTTGAGAGAGAAATCAAAAGCATTTGAAAAATTCAAGTTGTTTAAAGAAAAGCTAGAGAATGAATCAGAACTGAAAATAAAGTGTTTAAGATCAAAAAGAGGTGGAGAGTTTACATCAGATTTATTTAACTCATACTATGAAGAGCATGGGATAAAAAGACAAGCATCTACTCCTAGGACTCCACAACAAAATGGTATAGTAGAGCGAAGAAACAAGACTATACTTGATGCTGCAAGGACAATGTTGATTGAAGGAAATGTATCTCATGTACATTGGAGAGAGGTTGTTGGAACAACAGTATACACATTGAACATAATTCAAATAAGAGAAGGTACAAGTAAGACTCCCTATGAACTATGGTTTGATCATACTCCTACTGTAAAATATTTTAGAATTTTCAAGGTAGTAAATTTTATATCAAGAGGGATGATGAGATAGGGAAATTTGATGCTAGAAGTGATGAAGGTATCTTCCTTGGTTACTCTTTTAAAAGAAAGGCATACAAATGTTTCAATCTGAGATTGAGGAAGATGGTTGAAAGTAACAATGTAAGAATAGATGAAAAATTTCAAATTCAAGAAAAAATGTATAACAACAGTCGGATAAAAGAGATAAAAGAAACCACTACTACTACAGAAGAAGAAGAACTTGTTGAGGAAGAAAGTGAAAAAGAGCCTTGTGATGATACAAACAAGACTACTGAAACTCCTAAAACTCCAAGGTATGTAAAAAATAACCATCCTAAAAATTAAATTATTGGCAATACCGATCAGGGAGTACTAACTAGATCTAAAGTTAGAGAAGAAATTTGTTTGATTTATCAAGTTGAGCCAAAAAATACAGATGAAGCCTTTAAAGATGAATCTTGGATAAATGCTATGAAAGAAGAATTGGATTAGATAAATAAAAAAAATACTTGCGAATTGGTTCTAAGGCCTAAAAATAAAAATGTTATAGGAACAAAATGGGTCTTTAGAAAATAAATGGATGAAGAAGGAACAGTTGTAAAAAACAAAGAAAGACTAGTGTGTAAGGGATAATTGCAGCAACACATAGACTTTGAAGAAAATTTTGCTCATGTTGCTAGAATAGAGGCAGTAAGATTGTTTCTATCTTATGCTGCACACAAAAACTTCAAAGTGTATCAAATGGATGTTAAATTTGCATTTCTGAATGGAGATCTTAAAGAAGAAGTATACATAGAACAACCAAATGGATTTCTTTTATGTGAAGACAAAGACATTGTGTGCAAATTGAAGAAAGCCCTATATGGGTTGAAACAAGCTCCTAGGGCTTGATATGCAAGGTTAGACAAGTATCTACTTGGGCTTGGATTCAGAAAAGGTAATGAAAATAGTAATTTGTATTTGAGAACTACTAAAGATGAGATCGTAATAGTAGAAGTATTTGTGGATGACATTATCTTTGGAGGTAATGATGATCTATATAAGAAATTTGCTAAAGAAATGGAAAGTGAATTTGAGATGTCCATGATAGGTGAAATGAAATTCTTTCTTGGACTGTAGATAACTTAGAATGAGAATGGTATTTTCATTTCTCAAACCACATATCTCAAAGAATTGCTCAAGAAATTCAGAATGGAAGATTGTAAACCAGTAGGAACACATATGGTAACCAGAAATAATCTAACAATTGATGATGAGTCAAAATGTGTTTTTCAGACTTTATATAGGTCAATGGTTGGAGGGCTACAATATTTGACTCATACCAGACCAGATATTGCTAATGCTGTCAGAATTGTGGCTAGATATCAAGCAGAACCTAAAGAGACATGTCTAGCTATTGTGAAGAGGATACTGAGGTATCTCAAAGGGACCATAGACTATGGTTTATGTTATGAAAGAAATAATATTTTTGAGCTTCATGCTTTTATTGATGCTGATTGGGAAGGAAATATTGATGATAGAAAAAGTACCAGTGGTGGTGCATGTTTTCTTGGGAAAAAGTTGGTTTCTTGGGTAAGCAAGAAACAAGATTGTATAGCACAATCCACTACTAAATCAGAGTATGTTGCTGCTATTATAAATTGCACATAGATTATTTGGATGAAACAAATACTGATAGATATTGGAATAACTTTTAATGAGCCTGTGGTTATTCATTGTGACAACACTAGTATAGTTAACATGTCAAATAATTTGGTGATGCATTCCAAACCTAAATATATTTCGATCACGTATCACTTCTTTAGAGACAAGGTGGCACAAAAAGAAATCAAACTAGAATATATCAGTACAAAATAGCAGATTGTAGACATCTTCACAAATCCACTACCGAAAGATACCTTTGAATATCTCAGAGGTATGCTAGGGGTTCAGGCCCCTCCTAGTCAGAACTAAATAATGCAAAGATGCATCAGTCTAGAGGTATTCAGAGCCTTATCTATTTCTGGATTGGATGTAGGGATCTACTCCTCAAGGGGAGTGATCCTAGGAGAAAGTTTATATGTGAAGGTAGTTGAAGCCTCATGGCACCCTTTTCCATTGCTTTCAAAGGGGTGTACTACTATGAGAAAATTCCTCATTGATTGAGTAGATGGTTCAGTTGAAGAACTTTTGTGTTGATACAACTCTCGGATAAGATTTTCCCATATGTTGACATCAATGCCAAATGAGGAGATTGTTGGATATTGCTAATGCATAGGTGGTGATTGAAAAATTTAATATGTTTAATCACTACATTACTGAATGGGCACTCATATTATTGTCATTTTTGTTTTGTCATTAATGTCAACATATCCTTCTATGAAGGAACTAGACTGGTAATCACTGTGTATGGAGGGTGTATGAATGCTTTAGGTGTTGTGAAGTTAGATGAGGGTTTAGATGGATGTTGTGATCTTATATATGAGATCTCATCATTAATGGATGCATATTAAGGAAGAAATTGTTGTTTGAGTAATGACTTCTCACTAGATTGAGACAGTGAGAATTGACAAAGTTAGTCTTTGAGTTCTTGGTATAGATTTTAGAAGGATTGGATTCAAGTTATGCGATCTTGAAGGATGATGGAAGAGGTATTGATGCATTTTCATTGGTAAGTGCAAGGTATGGAGTGATTGTTGATGTCATCTATGGCGTGTGCTCTGTTGATGGCTTATTCTGAAGCTGACTCAGGGAATGAAGCATGTGTATTGTTTGGAAAGCATAATTCAAGGATGTCGGTCCTTAATTATGGAAATGTAATTATTGAAAACTTGTTTTAGATACCATATATATCTTAGAAAGGGATTATGTAATTGTTTGTAATTAGGAAATCCTTATGGGCTGACCTAATCTTAGTAAAATGTAACAAGGTATAAATGTAAGATCTTTTCTTTGGAAAAGACATGGAGGTGATATCAGTGACATAAGAAGGTTGAAAACTTGCGTCTGTTGTATGTAAAGTAGAGGATTATTTGTGGACTTCATTGGAATTGATCAAGCAAAGACAGTTGCTGGCAAACAATTCAAAAGTTTGTATATTTCCTCATATACACTTGTTGTGAACTAGTGAGTTCAGAAGGTGGACTTAACCTTCTTTGGCCAGTGAGGCTTGGGAAGTGAGCCCTCTTTTGTTCTTGACTGCTAACAGGGTCTATCCTCTAAAAAGGACTATGTACTGTAATATTTCAATAAGCTCCTAATAGGGCTATATCTTCTAACAAGGATTACTATACTCTCAGTACATCATTAGTGGGTGCTAATTCCCACTAGGGTTTTTACCTTGAACAGGGTTTCCTCGTAACCAAAATATTGTGTTATAGTGTTGGCATTCATTGTGTTCATTGGATCTGATATTGATAAGCTTAAAGTTTAAAGTTTAATATTCTGTCATACAACTGATTCAACCCCCCTCTCAATTGTATTGTGGACTATTATTCCTAATATTTTTAAGGGTGTTTTTTAAATTTGTACATTGACCTCTCACTAACATAAAAAAATAATGATGTATCCATAGTGAAAAAAGATCACAAAAGATAAAAATACTTTTTAATTAATGACTTTAGATTTGCACACTCATCAATTACAAGAATATTCCAGCTCCTTTGGTTTCTCCTTTCGCCTCCTTTAGTTTTTCTTGAATGGTGATCAAAATGTTTGGGAAAATAAACTTATACTTCACAGTGTTCAATTTTTCATATTTCTTGATGAATCTATAAGTCTACAAAGATTGAGTCATCCATGTTTTCGTAAAACATCCAATATAATGTTAAGAAACATGCAATATTAGATATAGAATCTATCCTAATCATATTATATTTCCATAATATCCCATCATATTATTATTTATTAAATGAGCTGGATAGATTATTGTTATATCTTGCAAAATCTCACCTTATGAGTATGCTTGGCCAATTAAGCTGATGTAGAAACATTAGGCAAGGTTGCAGTAGCATCTACTAATTTTTCCTAAACCCTAGTCTCACTTTGTTCCTCCACTTTATATTCTTTACTACTTTCCTTATTAACTTCCTTCATAAAACATATGTTAAATTCATCCCCATATTCTATCATACTTTTACCAATATTACCAACATTATTATTTATAATGCTAGGTGGTGATCTTATGTTGTTTATAGCTTCATTATACCTACAAAAATTCCCTATATGTCCATGATTTTTACATTTATAGCATGTACGAGATGATCTATTTTGATTAACCTACAATCCATAATTTATTACGATGTACCTAAAGTTGTTACATTTATAACATGAAATCTTGGTTGTTGTTTTTTCTCTGATGTAGTCTTGTTTAGTGCTTGATAGATCAAGTTTTCTAGATTTTTCCTTATTGTTCCCAACTATGCATAGATATTGAAACAATAACCAAAAAAATGACTTATAAGGAACCTTACCTCTACAATCCCTTTTCATGTCAACAAATTTGTTACATCCAAAGAATCTTTGTTTGAATGGTCTAATCTACCCTCTACATTCCTTATTCTGATTAGATTCTTCTTGCCGA
>BSBK01012967.1:70000-107500 GCA_027943335.1 Chamaecyparis obtusa | reverse complement strand
CTCGGCGCCGATCCCGCCCCGCCGCTCCCCGGAGAGCTCGACCGGTTCGGTTCCGCTCGGATCGGACCCCGCCCGCGAGCGCCGCTCGGCTCGACGAGCTCGATGGGGATCCCGTCCGCGGGCGAGCTGGGCGTGGCTACACGTATGACCCGAATGTAATTTTTTTTTTTTTTTTTTTTTTTAACTCTGGTTTTTTCGTTCTTATCCTCGTACGGAGCCTCCTTTGTTCATTTTTTTTCCGCGAGTTTCGACCCCGCCCGGGAGCGAGCTCGGCGCCGATCCCGCCCCGCCGCTCCCCGGAGAGCTCGACCGGTTCGGTTCCGCTCAGATCGGACCCCGCCCGCGAGCGCCGCTCGGCTCGACGAGCTCGATGGGGATCCCGTCCGCGGGCGAGCTGGGCGTGGCTACACGTATGACCCGAATGTAATTTTTTTTTTTTTTTTTTTTTTTTTTTTTAACTCTGGTTTTTTCGTTCTTATCCTCGTACGGAGCCTCCTTTGTTCATTTTTTTCCCGCGAGTTTCGACCCCGCCCGGGAGCGAGCTCGGCGCCGATCCCGCCCCGCCGCTCCCCGGAGAGCTCGACCGGTTCGGTTCCGCTCGGATCGGACCCCGCCCGCGAGCGCCGCTCGGCTCGACGAGCTCGATGGGGATCCCGTCCGCGGGCGAGCTGGGCGTGGCTACACGTATGACCCGAATGTAATTTTTTTTTTTTTTTTTTTTTAAAACTCTGGTTTTTTCGTTCTTATCCTCGTACGGAGCCTCCTTTGTTCATTTTTTTTCCGCGAGTTTCGACCCCGCCAGGGAGCGAGCTCGGCGCCGATCCCGCCCCGCCGCTCCCCGGAGAGCTCGACCGGTTCGGTTCCGCTCGGATCGGACCCCGCCCGCGAGCGCCGCTCGGCTCGACGAGCTCGATGGGGATCCCGTCCGCGGGCGAGCTGGGCGTGGCTACACGTATGACCCGAATGTAATTTTTTTTTTTTTTTTTTTTTTTTTTTTTAACTCTGGTATTTTCGTTCTTATCCTCGTACGGAGCCTCCTTTGTTCATTTTTTTTCCGCGAGTTTCGACCCCGCCCGGGAGCGAGCTCGGCGCCGATCCCGCCCCGCCGCTCCCCGGAGAGCTCGACCGGTTCGGTTCCGCTCGGATCGGACCCCGCCCGCGAGCGCCGCTCGGCTCGACGAGCTCGATGGGGATCCCGTCCGCGGGCGAGCTGGGCGTGGCTACACGTATGACCCGAATGTAATTTTTTTTTTTTTTTTTTTTTTTTTTTAACTCTGGTTTTTTCGTTCTTATCCTCGTACGGAGCCTCCTTTGTTCATTTTTTTCCCGCGAGTTTCGACCCCGCCCGGGAGCGAGCTCGGCGCCGATCCCGCCCCGCCGCTCCCCGGAGAGCTCGACCGGTTCGGTTCCGCTCGGATCGGACCCCGCCCGCGAGCGCCGCTCGGCTCGACGAGCTCGATGGGGATCCCGTCCGCGGGCGAGCTGGGCGTGGCTACACGTATGACCCGAATGTAATTTTTTTTTTTTAATTTTTTTTTTAACTCTGGTTTTTTCGTTCTTATCCTCGTACGGAGCCTCCTTTGTTCATTTTTTTTCCGCGAGTTTCGACCCCGCCCGGGAGCGAGCTCGGCGCCGATCCCGCCCCGCCGCTCCCCGGAGAGCTCGACCGGTTCGGTTCCGCTCGGATCGGACCCCGCCCGCGAGCGCCGCTCGGCTCGACGAGCTCGATGGGGATCCCGTCCGCGGGCGAGCTGGGCGTGGCTACACGTATGACGCGAATGTATTTTTTTTTTTTTTTTTTTTTTTTTAACTCTGGTTTTTTCGTTCTTATCCTCGTACGGAGCCTCCTTTGTTCATTTTTTTTCCGCGAGTTTCGACCCCGCCCCGGAGCGAGCTCGGCGCCGATCCCGCCCCGCCGCTCCCCGGAGAGCTCGACCGGTTCGGTTCCGCTCGGATCGGACCCCGCCCGCGAGCGCCGCTCGGCTCGACGAGCTCGATGGGGATCCCGTCCGCGGGCGAGCTGGGCGTGGCTACACGTATGACCCGAATGTAATTTTTTTTTTTTTTTTTTTTTTAACTCTGGTTTTTTCGTTCTTATCCTCGTACGGAGCCTCCTTTGTTCATTTTTTTTCCGCGAGTTTCGACCCCGCCCGGGAGCGAGCTCGGCGCCGATCCCGCCCCGCCGCTCCCCGGAGAGCTCGACCGGTTCGGTTCCGCTCGGATCGGACCCCGCCCGCGAGCGCCGCTCGGCTCGACGAGCTCGATGGGGATCCCGTCCGCGGGCGAGCTGGGCGTGGCTACACGTATGACCCGAATGTAATTTTTTTTTTTTTTTTTTTTAAAACTCTGGTTTTTTCGTTCTTATCCTCGTACGGAGCCTCCTTTGTTCATTTTTTTTCCGCGAGTTTCGACCCCGCCCCGGAGCGAGCTCGGCGCCGATCCCGCCCCGCCGCTCCCCGGAGAGCTCGACCGGTTCGGTTCCGCTCGGATCGGACCCCGCCCGCGAGCGCCGCTCGGCTCGACGAGCTCGATGGGGATCCCGTCCGCGGGCGAGCTGGGCGTGGCTACACTTATGACCCGAAAGTTTTTTTTTTTTTTTTTTTTTTTTTTTTTTTTTTTTATAACTCTGGTTTTTTCGTTCTTATCCTCGTACGGGGCCTCCTTTGTTCATTTTTTTTCCGCGAGTTTCGACCCCGCCCGGGAGCGAGCTCGGCGCCGATCCCGCCCCGCCGCTCCCCGGAGAGCTCGACCGGTTCGGTTCCGCTCGGATCGGACCCCGCCCGCGAGCGCCGCTCGGCTCGACGAGCTCGATGGGGATCCCGTCCGCGGGCGAGCTGGGCGTGGCTACACGTATGACCCGAATGTAATTTTTTTTTTTTTTTTTTTTTTTTAACTCTGGTTTTTTCGTTCTTATCCTCGTACGGAGCCTCCTTTGTTCATTTTTTTTCCGCGAGTTTCGACCCCGCCCGGGAGCGAGCTCGGCGCCGATCCCGCCCCGCCGCTCCCCGGAGAGCTCGACCGGTTCGGTTCCGCTCCGATCGGACCCCGCCCGCGAGCGCCGCTCGGCTCGACGAGCTCGATGGGGATCCCGTCCGCGGGCGAGCTGGGCGTGGCTACACGTATGACCCGAATGTAATTTTTTTTTTTTTTTTTTTTTTTTTTTTTAACTCTGGTTTTTTCGTTCTTATCCTCGTACGGAGCCTCCTTTGTTCATTTTTTTCCCGCGAGTTTCGACCCCGCCCGGGAGCGAGCTCGGCGCCGATCCCGCCCCGCCGCTCCCCGGAGAGCTCGACCGGTTCGGTTCCGCTCGGATCGGACCCCGCCCGCGAGCGCCGCTCGGCTCGACGAGCTCGATGGGGATCCCGTCCGCGGGCGAGCTGGGCGTGGCTACACGTATGACCCGAATGTAATTTTTTTTTTTTTTTTTTTTTAAAACTCTGGTTTTTTCGTTCTTATCCTCGTACGGAGCCTCCTTTGTTCATTTTTTTTCCGCGAGTTTCGACCCCGCCCGGGAGCGAGCTCGGCGCCGATCCCGCCCCGCCGCTCCCCGGAGAGCTCGACCGGTTCGGTTCCGCTCGGATCGGACCCCGCCCGCGAGCGCCGCTCGGCTCGACGAGCTCGATGGGGATCCCGTCCGCGGGCGAGCTGGGCGTGGCTACACGTATGACCCGAATGTAATTTTTTTTTTTTTTTTTTTTTTTAACTCTGGTTTTTTCGTTCTTATCCTCGTACGGAGCCTCCTTTGTTCATTTTTTTTCCGCGAGTTTCGACCCCGCCCGGGAGCGAGCTCGGCGCCGATCCCGCCCCGCCGCTCCCCGGAGAGCTCGACCGGTTCGGTTCCGCTCAGATCGGACCCCGCCCGCGAGCGCCGCTCGGCTCGACGAGCTCGATGGGGATCCCGTCCGCGGGCGAGCTGGGCGTGGCTACACGTATGACCCGAATGTAATTTTTTTTTTTTTTTTTTTTTTTTTTTTAACTCTGGTTTTTTCGTTCTTATCCTCGTACGGAGCCTCCTTTGTTCATTTTTTTCCCGCGAGTTTCGACCCCGCCCGGGAGCGAGCTCGGCGCCGATCCCGCCCCGCCGCTCCCCGGAGAGCTCGACCGGTTCGGTTCCGCTCGGATCGGACCCCGCCCGCGAGCGCCGCTCGGCTCGACGAGCTCGATGGGGATCCCGTCCGCGGGCGAGCTGGGCGTGGCTACACGTATGACCCGAATGTAATTTTTTTTTTTTTTTTTTTTTAAAACTCTGGTTTTTTCGTTCTTATCCTCGTACGGAGCCTCCTTTGTTCATTTTTTTTCCGCGAGTTTCGACCCCGCCAGGGAGCGAGCTCGGCGCCGATCCCGCCCCGCCGCTCCCCGGAGAGCTCGACCGGTTCGGTTCCGCTCGGATCGGACCCCGCCCGCGAGCGCCGCTCGGCTCGACGAGCTCGATGGGGATCCCGTCCGCGGGCGAGCTGGGCGTGGCTACACGTATGACCCGAATGTAATTTTTTTTTTTTTTTTTTTTTTTTTTTTTAACTCTGGTATTTTCGTTCTTATCCTCGTACGGAGCCTCCTTTGTTCATTTTTTTTCCGCGAGTTTCGACCCCGCCCGGGAGCGAGCTCGGCGCCGATCCCGCCCCGCCGCTCCCCGGAGAGCTCGACCGGTTCGGTTCCGCTCGGATCGGACCCCGCCCGCGAGCGCCGCTCGGCTCGACGAGCTCGATGGGGATCCCGTCCGCGGGCGAGCTGGGCGTGGCTACACGTATGACGCGAATGTATTTTTTTTTTTTTTTTTTTTTTTTTTAACTCTGGTTTTTTCGTTCTTATCCTCGTACGGAGCCTCCTTTGTTCATTTTTTTTCCGCGAGTTTCGACCCCGCCCCGGAGCGAGCTCGGCGCCGATCCCGCCCCGCCGCTCCCCGGAGAGCTCGACCGGTTCGGTTCCGCTCGGATCGGACCCCGCCCGCGAGCGCCGCTCGGCTCGACGAGCTCGATGGGGATCCCGTCCGCGGGCGAGCTGGGCGTGGCTACACGTATGACCCGAATGTAATTTTTTTTTTTTTTTTTTTTTTAACTCTGGTTTTTTCGTTCTTATCCTCGTACGGAGCCTCCTTTGTTCATTTTTTTTCCGCGAGTTTCGACCCCGCCCGGGAGCGAGCTCGGCGCCGATCCCGCCCCGCCGCTCCCCGGAGAGCTCGACCGGTTCGGTTCCGCTCGGATCGGACCCCGCCCGCGAGCGCCGCTCGGCTCGACGAGCTCGATGGGGATCCCGTCCGCGGGCGAGCTGGGCGTGGCTACACGTATGACCCGAATGTAATTTTTTTTTTTTTTTTTTTTAAAACTCTGGTTTTTTCGTTCTTATCCTCGTACGGAGCCTCCTTTGTTCATTTTTTTTCCGCGAGTTTCGACCCCGCCCCGGAGCGAGCTCGGCGCCGATCCCGCCCCGCCGCTCCCCGGAGAGCTCGACCGGTTCGGTTCCGCTCGGATCGGACCCCGCCCGCGAGCGCCGCTCGGCTCGACGAGCTCGATGGGGATCCCGTCCGCGGGCGAGCTGGGCGTGGCTACACGTATGACCCGAAAGTTTTTTTTTTTTTTTTTTTTTTTTTTTTTTTTTTTTTTGAACTCTGGTTTTTTCGTTCTTATCCTCGTACGGGGCCTCCTTTGTTCATTTTTTTTCCGCGAGTTTCGACCCCGCCCGGGAGCGAGCTCGGCGCCGATCCCGCCCCGCCGCTCCCCGGAGAGCTCGACCGGTTCGGTTCCGCTCGGATCGGACCCCGCCCGCGAGCGCCGCTCGGCTCGACGAGCTCGATGGGGATCCCGTCCGCGGGCGAGCTGGGCGTGGCTACACGTATGACCCGAATGTAATTTTTTTTTTTTTTTTTTTTTTTAACTCTGGTTTTTTCGTTCTTATCCTCGTACGGAGCCTCCTTTGTTCATTTTTTTTCCGCGAGTTTCGACCCCGCCCGGGAGCGAGCTCGGCGCCGATCCCGCCCCGCCGCTCCCCGGAGAGCTCGACCGGTTCGGTTCCGCTCCGATCGGACCCCGCCCGCGAGCGCCGCTCGGCTCGACGAGCTCGATGGGGATCCCGTCCGCGGGCGAGCTGGGCGTGGCTACACGTATGACCCGAATGTAATTTTTTTTTTTTTTTTTTTTTTTTAACTCTGGTTTTTTCGTTCTTATCCTCGTACGGAGCCTCCTTTGTTCATTTTTTTCCCGCGAGTTTCGACCCCGCCCGGGAGCGAGCTCGGCGCCGATCCCGCCCCGCCGCTCCCCGGAGAGCTCGACCGGTTCGGTTCCGCTCGGATCGGACCCCGCCCGCGAGCGCCGCTCGGCTCGACGAGCTCGATGGGGATCCCGTCCGCGGGCGAGCTGGGCGTGGCTACACGTATGACCCGAATGTAATTTTTTTTTTTTTTTTTTTTTAAAACTCTGGTTTTTTCGTTCTTATCCTCGTACGGAGCCTCCTTTGTTCATTTTTTTTCCGCGAGTTTCGACCCCGCCCGGGAGCGAGCTCGGCGCCGATCCCGCCCCGCCGCTCCCCGGAGAGCTCGACCGGTTCGGTTCCGCTCGGATCGGACCCCGCCCGCGAGCGCCGCTCGGCTCGACGAGCTCGATGGGGATCCCGTCCGCGGGCGAGCTGGGCGTGGCTACACGTATGACCCGAATGTAATTTTTTTTTTTTTTTTTTTTTTTTTTTAACTCTGGTTTTTTCGTTCTTATCCTCGTACGGAGCCTCCTTTGTTCATTTTTTTTCCGCGAGTTTCGACCCCGCCCGGGAGCGAGCTCGGCGCCGATCCCGCCTCGCCGCTCCCCGGAGAGCTCGACCGGTTCGGTTCCGCTCGGATCGGACCCCGCCCGCGAGCGCCGCTCGGCTCGACGAGCTCGATGGGGATCCCGTCCGCGGGCGAGCTGGGCGTGGCTACACGTATGACCCGAATGTAATTTTTTTTTTTTAATTTTTTTTTTAACTCTGGTTTTTTCGTTCTTATCCTCGTACGGAGCCTCCTTTGTTCATTTTTTTTCCGCGAGTTTCGACCCCGCCCGGGAGCGAGCTCGGCGCCGATCCCGCCCCGCCGCTCCCCGGAGAGCTCGACCGGTTCGGTTCCGCTCGGATCGGACCCCGCCCGCGAGCGCCGCTCGGCTCGACGAGCTCGATGGGGATCCCGTCCGCGGGCGAGCTGGGCGTGGCTACACGTATGACGCGAATGTATTTTTTTTTTTTTTTTTTTTTTTTTTAACTCTGGTTTTTTCGTTCTTATCCTCGTACGGAGCCTCCTTTGTTCATTTTTTTTCCGCGAGTTTCGACCCCGCCCCGGAGCGAGCTCGGCGCCGATCCCGCCCCGCCGCTCCCCGGAGAGCTCGACCGGTTCGGTTCCGCTCGGATCGGACCCCGCCCGCGAGCGCCGCTCGGCTCGACGAGCTCGATGGGGATCCCGTCCGCGGGCGAGCTGGGCGTGGCTACACGTATGACCCGAAAGTAATTTTTTTTTTTTTTTTTTTTTTTTTGTAACTCTGGTTTTTTCGTTCTTATCCTCGTACGGGGCCTCCTTTGTTCATTTTTTTTCCGCGAGTTTCGACCCCGCCCGGGAGCGAGCTCGGCGCCGATCCCGCCCCGCCGCTCCCCGGAGAGCTCGACCGGTTCGGTTCCGCTCGGATCGGACCCCGCCCGCGAGCGCCGCTCGGCTCGACGAGCTCGATGGGGATCCCGTCCGCGGGCGAGCTGGGCGTGGCTACACGTATGACCCGAATGTAATTTTTTTTTTTTTTTTTTTTTTTTTTTAACTCTGGTTTTTTCGTTCTTATCCTCGTACGGAGCCTCCTTTGTTCATTTTTTTTCCGCGAGTTTCGACCCCGCCCGGGAGCGAGCTCGGCGCCGATCCCGCCCCGCCGCTCCCCGGAGAGCTCGACCGGTTCGGTTCCGCTCGGATCGGACCCCGCCCGCGAGCGCCGCTCGGCTCGACGAGCTCGATGGGGATCCCGTCCGCGGGCGAGCTGGGCGTGGCTACACGTATGACGCGAATGTATTTTTTTTTTTTTTTTTTTTTTTTTTAACTCTGGTTTTTTCGTTCTTATCCTCGTACGGAGCCTCCTTTGTTCATTTTTTTTCCGCGAGTTTCGACCCCGCCCGGGAGCGAGCTCGGCGCCGATCCCGCCCCGCCGCTCCCCGGAGAGCTCGACCGGTTCGGTTCCGCTCGGATCGGACCCCGCCCGCGAGCGCCGCTCGGCTCGACGAGCTCGATGGGGATCCCGTCCGCGGGCGAGCTGGGCGTGGCTACACGTATGACCCGAATGTAATTTTTTTTTTTTTTTTTTTTTTAACTCTGGTTTTTTCGTTCTTATCCTCGTACGGAGCCTCCTTTGTTCATTTTTTTTCCGCGAGTTTCGACCCCGCCCGGGAGCGAGCTCGGCGCCGATCCTGCCCCGCCGCTCCCCGGAGAGCTCGACCGGTTCGGTTCCGCTCGGATCGGACCCCGCCCGCGAGCGCCGCTCGGCTCGACGAGCTCGAATGGGATCCCGTCCGCGGGCGAGCTGGGCGTGGCTACACGTATGACCCGAATGTAATTTTTTTTTTTTTTTTTTTTTTTTTTAACTCTGGTTTTTTCGTTCTTATCCTCGTACGGAGCCTCCTTTGTTCATTTTTTTTCCGCGAGTTTCGACCCCGCCCGGGAGCGAGCTCGGCGCCGATCCCGCCTCGCCGCTCCCCGGAGAGCTCGACCGGTTCGGTTCCGCTCGGATCGGACCCCGCCCGCGAGCGCCGCTCGGCTCGACGAGCTCGATGGGGATCCCGTCCGCGGGCGAGCTGGGCGTGGCTACACGTATGACCCGAATGTAATTTTTTTTTTTTAATTTTTTTTTAAACTCTGGTTTTTTCGTTCTTATCCTCGTACGGAGCCTCCTTTGTTCATTTTTTTTCCGCGAGTTTCGACCCCGCCCGGGAGCGAGCTCGGCGCCGATCCCGCCCCGCCGCTCCCCGGAGAGCTCGACCGGTTCGGTTCCGCTCGGATCGGACCCCGCCCGCGAGCGCCGCTCGGCTCGACGAGCTCGATGGGGATCCCGTCCGCGGGCGAGCTGGGCGTGGCTACACGTATGACGCGAATGTATTTTTTTTTTTTTTTTTTTTTTTTTTAACTCTGGTTTTTTCGTTCTTATCCTCGTACGGAGCCTCCTTTGTTCATTTTTTTTCCGCGAGTTTCGACCCCGCCCCGGAGCGAGCTCGGCGCCGATCCCGCCCCGCCGCTCCCCGGAGAGCTCGACCGGTTCGGTTCCGCTCGGATCGGACCCCGCCCGCGAGCGCCGCTCGGCTCGACGAGCTCGATGGGGATCCCGTCCGCGGGCGAGCTGGGCGTGGCTACACGTATGACCCGAAAGTAATTTTTTTTTTTTTTTTTTTTTTTTTTTTAATTTAACTCTGGTTTTTTCGTTCTTATCCTCGTACGGGGCCTCCTTTGTTCATTTTTTTTCCGCGAGTTTCGACCCCGCCCGGGAGCGAGCTCGGCGCCGATCCCGCCCCGCCGCTCCCCGGAGAGCTCGACCGGTTCGGTTCCGCTCGGCTTGATCAGCTCTGGTCGCTAGATCACTTGACAAAATTAGGTCAACAGGCAGATCAACTCGGGTCACCAACTAGATCAACTCAGGTCGCAAACTAGATCATCTCGGGTGGCTAGATCAACTCTGCTCGCTAGTCGGTAACTCATACTGCCATAATAAATTAGGTCACTACAACGACTCTGGTCGCTCGGTCGACTAAGGTGACTCAGGTCACTGGGTGGACTTGGTCGACTCGGTCGACTCGATCGACTCGGGTCACCGAGTTGACTCAGGTAGCCAAATCGACTCAGGTCGAGTCAGTCACCTGACCGACCCGGTCGACTCGGGTCGACGCAGTCAACTTGAGTCAACTCAGTTGACTTGGATCACCGGGTCGACTAGGGTGACTTAGGTCGACTCAGCTGACTCGGTTGACTCAGGTCGACTCAAGTCGACTTGGGTTGTCGGATCTACTCGGGCCTCTAGATTGCACGGGTCACTAGATCAACTCAAGTTGCTAGCGAGATCAGCTCAGGTCACCACACAGGTAACCAACTAGATCAACTCGGGTCACTAGATCAGCTTGGGTCACCAGCTAGATCAGCTCTAGTCGCTAGATCACCTGACAAAATCAGGTCACTAACTAGATCAGCCTGGGTCACCAACCATTTCATCTTAGGTCGCCAACTAGATCAGCTTAGGTCGCTAACTAGATCAACTCAGGTCGCCAGATCAGCTCTGGTTGCCAGCCAAAAACTTTGACTGCCATAATAAATTGGGTCACCACAGCGACTCGGGTCACCAGGTCGACTCGGTTGACTCGGGTCACCAGGTCGACTTGGTTGAATCAGGTCACTGGGTCGACTCGGTCGACTCGATGGACTTGGGTCACCAGGTCGACTTGGTTGACTCAGGTCACCGGGTCGACTCAGTCACCTGACTGACTCGGTCGACTCGGGATGACTCAGTTGACTCAGGTCATCGGATCGACTCGAGTCACCAAGTTGACTCGGGTCACCGGGTCGACTTGGGTTGTCAGATCGACTCGGGCCTCTGGATCAGTACGGGTCACTGGATCAACTCAAGTCGCTAGCGAGATCAACTCAGGTCACCACACGGGTCGCCAACTAGATCAACTCACATCGCCAGATCAGCTTGGGTCACCAACCAGATCAACTCTGGTCGCTAGATCACCTGACAAACTTAAGTCACCAGCCAGATTAGCTTAGGTCACCAGCCAGTAACTCTGACTACCATAATAAATTAGGTCACCACAGTGACTCAGGTAACTGGGTTGACTCAGTCGACTCAGGTCGACTCAGTTGACTCAGGTCACCGGGTCGACTCGATCGACTCAGTTGACTCGATTCACCGGGTTGACTTAGGTTACTGGGTTGACACGATCGACTCAGTTGACTCAGGTCATTGGGTGGACTCCGTTGACTTAATCGACTCAGGTCACCGGGTTGACTCAGTCACCTGACTGACTCGGGTCGACTTGGTTGACTCGGGTCACAAGGTCGACTTGGTTGACTCGGGTCATCAGGTCGACTTGGTTGATTCGGGTCATCGGGTCGACTCGGTTGAGTCGGGTCACCAGGTCGACTCAGGTCGACTTGGGTTACCAGATCGACTCAGGCCTCTGGATCAGGATGGGTTACTGGATCAACTCAAGTTGCTAGCAAGATCAACTTAGGTCACCACACGGGTCACCAACTAGATCAACTCTGGTCGCCAGATTAGCTTGGGTCACCAACCAGATCAACTCTGGTCTCCAGATCACCTAACAAAATTAGGTCACTAGCAACTTGGGTCACTGGGTCGACTCAATTGACTCAGGTCACCGGGTGAACTCGGTCGACTCAGTTGACTCGGGTCACCGGGTCGACTCGGTTGACTCGGGTCATTGGGTCGACTCGGTCGAGTCAGGTCACCAGGTCGACTCGATCGAGTCGGGTCATCGGGTCGACTCAGGTCGTCGGGTTGACTCAGGTCAACTCGGTTGACTCAGGTCACCGGGTCGACTCGGTTGACTTGGGTCACCGCATCGACTTGGTTGACTCAGGTCACTGCGTCGACTCGGTTGACTCGGGTCATCGGGTTGACTCGGTTGACTCGGGTCATCGGGTCGACTCGGTTGACTCAGGTCACTGGGTTGACTCAATTGACTCAGGTCACTGGGTCGACTCGGTTGACTCGGGTCACCGAGTCAACTCGAATCGACTTGGGTTGCCGGATCGACTCAGGCCTCTAGATTGGGATGGGTCACTAGATCAACACAAGTCGCTAGTGAGATCAACTCAGGTCACCACACGGGTCACCAACTAGATCAACTCAGGTCACCAAATCAGATTGGGTCACTAGCCAGATCAGCTCTGGTCGCCAGATCACCTCACAAAATTAGGTCGACAGCCAAATCAGCTTAGGTTGCCAACTAGATCAATTCAGGTCACCAGATCAGCTCTAGTCACCAGCCAGTAACTCTGACTGCCATAATAAATTAGGTCACCATAGTGACTCAGGTCGCTGGGTCGACTCGATCGACTCGGGTCACCAGGTCAACTCGGTTGACACGGGTCACTGGGTCGACTCGGTCGACTCTGTTGACTCGAGTCACCGGGTTGACTCGGTCGACTCAGGTCACTAGGTCGACTTAGGTCGACTCAGTCACCTGACTGACTCGGTCGACTTGGGTCGACTTGGTTGCCTCGAGTCATCGTGTTAACTCAGTTGACTCAGGTCATCGGGTCAACTCAGTTGACTCCGGTCATTGGGTCAACTCAGTTGACTCAAGTCATCAGGTCAACTTAGTTGACTCAGGTCACTGGGTCGAGTCGGTCGACGCGGTTGACTCAGGTCACCAGGTCGACTTGGGTTGCCGGATCGACTCGGGCCTCTAGATCAAGATGGATCATCGGGTCAACTCAAGTTACTAGCGAGATCAACTCAGGTCACCACATGGGTCGCCAACTAGATCAACTTGGGTCACCAGATTAGCTTGGGTCACCAGCTAGATCAGCTCTGGTCGCCATATCAGCTTATGTCACCAACTAGATCAACTCAGGTCGCCAGCCAATAACTTTGACTGCCATAATAAATTGGGTCACCATAGTGACTCGGGTCGCTAGGTCAACTTGGTTGACTCAGGTCATAGGGTCGACTCGGTTGACTCAGTTGACTCAGGTCATTGGGTCGACTCAGTTGACTCATGTCACTGGGTCGACTCGAGTCACCAGGTCGACTCGGTTGACTCAGGTCACTAGGTCGACTCGGGTCAACTCAGTCACCTTACTAACTTAGGTAGACTTGGTTGACTTGGGTCACCAGGTCAACTTAGGTCATCAGGTCAACACGGTTGACTCAGGTCACTAGGTCAACTCTGTCGACTCAGGTCACCAAGTCAGCTGGGTCGACTTAGTCAACTCTGGTCACCGGGTCGACTCAGTTGATTCGAGTCACCGGGTCACTGGGTCGACTCGGTTGGCTCGGGTCATCGAGTTGACCAGGTTGACTCGGGTCACTGGGTCGACTCGGTGGACTCGAGTCGACTCGATTGACTCAGGTCGAGTTGGGTTGCCGGCTCGACTCGGGCCTCTGGATCGGGATGGGTCACTGGATCAACTCAAGTCGCTAGCGAGATCAACTCAGGTCACCACACGGATCACCAACTAGATTTACTCAGGTCGCCATATCAGCTTGGGTCACCAACCAGATCAGCTCTTGTCACCAGATCACCTGACAAAATTAGTTCACCAACCAGATCAGGTTAGGTCACCAATTAGATCAACTCAGGTCGCTAGATTAGCTCTGGTCGCCAGTGAGTAACTCCGACTGCCATAATAAATTGGGTCACCACAAAAACCCTGGTCGCTGGGTCGACTCAGTCAACTCAGTCAACTTGATCAACTCGGGTCACCGGGTCAACTCGGGTCATCGGGTCAACTCGGGTCACTGGGTCGACTCGGTCGACGTGGGTCACCGAGTCGACTTGGGTTGCCGAATCAACTTAGGCCTCGAGTCGACTTGGGTTGACACGGGTCGACCTAGTCGACTCAGGTCACTAGGTTGACTCAATTGATTCAGGTCACTAGGTCAACTCAGTCGACTCTGGTTTACTCGGGTCGACTCGGTCACCTGACCGACTCGGGACACCACGTCGACTCAGTCGACTCGGTTGACTCGGGTCATCGAGTCGACTCGGTTGACTCGGGTCATCGAGTCGACTCGGTTGACTCAGGTCACTCGGTCAACTCGATAGACTCGGGTCACCGAGTCGACTTGGGTTGCCGGATTGACTCAGGCCTCTGGATCAGGACGGGTCACTGGATCAACTCAAATCGCTAGCAAGATCAACTCAGGTCACCACACGGGTCGCCAACTAGATCAACTTGAGTCACCAGATCAACTTGGGTCACCAGCCAGATCAGCTCTGGTCTCCAGATGACCTGACAAAATTAGGTCACTAGCCAGATCAGCTTAGGTCACCCACTAGATCAATTCAGGTTGCCAGCTCAGCTCTGGTCGCCAGCTAGTAACTTTAACTGCCATAATAAATTAGGTCACCACAGCGACTTGGGTCACTGGGTCGACTCAGTTGACTCGGGTCATCGGGTCAACTCGGTCGACTCAGTTGACTTGGGTCACCAGGTCGACTCGGTTGACTCGAGTCATTGGGTCGACTCAGTTGACTCGGGTCACTGGGTCGACTCAATTGAGTCAGGTCACTGGGTCGACTCGGTCAACTTAGGTCATCGGGTCGACTCAGTCACCTAACCGACTCGGTCGACTCAGGTCGACTCGGATCACCGGGTTGAATCGATCGACTTGGTTGACTCGGGTCACCGCGTCAACTCAGTTGACTCGGGTCGACTCGGTTGACTCAGGTCACTGGGTTGACTCAGTTGACTCAGGTCACCGGGTCGACTCGATTGACTCAGGTCACCGGGTCGACTCGGGTCACCGGGTCAACTCGGTTGACTCGGATGATCGAGTCGACTCGGTCGACTCGGATCGACTTGGGTTGTTGGATCAACTCAAGCCTCTAGATCAGGATGGGTCACTAGATCAACACAAGTCGCTAGCGAGATCAACTCAGGTCACCACACAGGTCGCCAACTAGATCAACTCGAGTCGCCAGATCAGATTGGGTCACCAGCCAGATCAGCTCTGGTTGCTAGATCACCTCACAAAATTAGGTCGACAGCCAAATTAGCTCTGGTCACTAGATCACCTCACAAAATTAGGTCGACAACCAGATCAGCTTAGGTTGCCAACTAGATCAATTCAGGTCGCTAGATCAACTCTGGTCGCTAGCCAATAACTTTGACTGCCATAATAAATTGGGTCACCACAGCGACTCGGGTCGCTGGGTCGACTCGGTCGAGTCGGGTCACTGGGTCGACTTGGTTGACTTAGGTCACTAGGTCAACTCGGTCGACTCAGTTGACTCAGGTCACCGGGTTGACTCGGTTGACTCAAGTCACCGGGTCGACTTAGGTCGACTCGGTTGACTTGGGTCACCAGGTCGACTCAATTGACTCAGGTCATCGGGTCAACTCAGTTGACTCAGGTCATCGAGTCGACTCGATCGACTCGGGTCACTAGGTTGACTCGGTCGACGCGGTTGACTCAAGTCACCGGGTTGACTTGGGTTGCCGGATCGACTTAGGCCTCTAAATCGGGATGAGTCACTTGGTCAACTCAAGTCGCTAGCGAGATCAACTCAGGTCACCACACGGGTCGCCAACTAGATCAACTCAGGTCACCACACGGGTCGCCAACTAGATCAACTCAGGTCGCCAGATCAGCTTGGGTCACCAGCTAGATCAGCTCTGGTCACCAGATCACCTAACAAAATTAGGTCACCAGCCAGATCAGCTTATGTCACCAACTAGATCAACTCGGGTCGCCAGCCAGTAACTTCGACTGCCATAATAAATTGGGTCACCACAGTGACTCAGGTCGCTGGGTCGACTCGGTTGACTCAGGTCACAGGGTCGACTCGGTTGACTCAAGTCATCGGGTCGACTCGGTTGACTCATGTCACTGGGTCAACTCAGGTCACCGGGTCGACTTAGTTGACTTAGGTCACCAGGTCGACTCAGTTGACTCGACTCAGTTGACTCAGGTCACCGAGTCGACTCGGGTCGACTCAGTCACCTTACTGACTTAGGTCAACTTGGTTGACTCAGGTCACCATGTCAACTCAGGTCATTGGGTTGACACGGTTGACTCGGGTCACTGGGTTAACTCTATCGACTCGGTTGACTCGGGTCACCGAGTCGACTCAGTCGACTCTGGTCACCGGGTCGACTTGGTTGATTCGGGTCACCGGGTCACTGGTCGACTCGGTTGGCTCGGGTCATCGGGTCGACTCGGGTCACTGGGTCGACTCGGTTGACTCAGGTCGACTGGGTCGACTTAGTCAACTCTAGTCACCGGGTCGACTCGGTTGATTCGGGTCACCGGGTCACTAGGTCGACTCGGTTGGCTCGGGTCATCGGGTCGACTCAGGTCACTGGGTCGACTCGGTTGACTCAGGTCGACTGGGTCGACTTAGTCGACTCTGGTCACCGGGTCGACTCGGTTGATTCAGGTCACCGGGTCACCGAGTCGACTCGGTTGGCTCAGGTCATCAGGTCGACTCGGTTGACTCGGGTTGCTAGCTCGACTTGGGTTGCTGGCTCGACTCGAGCCTCTAGATCGAGACGGGTCATTGGATCAACTCAAGTCGCTAGCGAGATCAACTCAGGTCACCACATGGGTCGGCAACTAGATTTACTCGAGTCACCATATCAGCTTGGGTCACCAACCAGATCAGCTCTTATCGCCAGATCACCTGACAAAATTAGTTCACCAGCCAGATCAGGTTAGGTCGCTAACTAGATCAACTCGGGGTGCTAGATCAGCTCTAGTCGCCAGTGAGTAACTCTGACTACCATAATAAATTAGGCCACCATAAAAACCCCGGTCGCTGGGTCGACTTGGTTGACTCAGGTCACCGGGTCGACTCAGTTGACTCGGGTCATTGGGTCGACTCGGTCAACTCGGGTCACCGGGTCGACTCGGGTCATCGGGTCACTGGGTCGACTCGGGTCACCGAGTCGACTTGGGTTGCTGGATTGACTCAAGCCTCGAGTCGACTTGGGTTGACACGGGTCGACCTAGTCAACTCAGGTCACCGGGTCGACTCAATTGATTCAGGTCACTAGGTTGACTCAGTCGACTCTGGTTGACTCGGGTCGACTTAGTCACCTGACCGACTCAGTTGACTCGGGTCACCACGTTGACTCGGTCGACTCGGTTGACTCAGGTCGACTCAGTTGACTCGGGTCATCGGGTCGACTCAGTTGACTCAGGTCACTCGGTCGATTCGGTTGACTCGGGTCACTTGGTCAACTCGGGTCGACTTAATCACCTGACTGACTTAGGTCGACTTAGTTGACTCGGGTCACCAGGTCGACTCAGTTGACTCAGGTCACTGGGTCAACTCTGTCGACTCAGGTCACCAGGTCGACTGGGTCAACTCAGTCGACTCAGGTCACCGGGTCGACTCAGTCACTTGACCGACTCGGTTGATTCGGGTCACTGGGTCGACTCGGTTGACTCAAGTCACTGGGTCGACTCGATTGACTCGGGTCGACTCGAGTGACTCGGGTCACCGGGTCAACTCGGGTTGACTCGGGCCTCTAGATCAGGAGGGGTCATTGGATCAACTCAAGTTTCTAGCGAGATCAACTCAAGTCACCACACGGGTCCCCAACTAGATTTACTCAGGTCACCATATCAGCTTGGGTCACCAGCCAAATCAACTCTTGTCGCCAAATCACCTGACAAAATTAGTTCGCCAGCTAGATCAGGTTAGGTCGCCAACTAGATCAACTCGGGTTGCTAGATCAGCTCTGGTCGCCAATGAGTAACTCCAACTGCCATAATAAATTAGGTCACCACAGAAACCCCAGTCGCTGGGTCGACTCGGGTCGACTCGATTGACTCGGGTCATTGGGTCGACTCGGTCAACTCGGGTCACCGGGTCGACTCGGTTGACTCAGGTCATCAGGTCGACTTGGGTCACTGGGTCGACTCGGGTCACCGAGTCGACTTGGGTTGCTGGATCGACTCAGGCCTCAAGTTGACTTGGGTTGACACGGGTCGACCTAGTCTACTAAGGTCTCCTGGTCGACTCGGGTCGACTCAATCGATTCAGGTCACTGGGTCGACTCAATCACCTGACTGACTCGGTCATCTCAGGTCACCATGTCGACTCGATTGACTCTTGTCATCGGGTTGACTCAGTTGACTCAGGTCACTGGGTCAACCGATTGACTCAGGTCACTGGGTCGACTCGGTCACCACACGGGTCACCAACTAGATCAAGTTAGGTAGCTAGCGAGATCAACTCAGGTCACCACACTGGTCCCCAACTAGATCAACTCGGATCGCCAGATCAGCTTGGGTCACCAGCCAGATCAGCTGTGGTCGCCAGATCAGCTTGGGTCACCACATTGACTCAGGTCGCCACATTACTTGGCCAACTCGGGTCACCAGCCAGATCAACTCAGGTGACTCGGTTGACTCAGGTTATCGGGTCGACTCGGGTCGACTTGGGTTGCCAGATCAACTCGGGCCTCGAGTCGACTTGGGTTGACTTGGGTCACCAGGTCGATGCGGGTTGTCAGGTCAACACGAGTCACCGGTTCGACATGGGTCGCCAGTTTGACACGGGTCACTGGGTCGACACGGGTCACTGGGTCGACGCGAGTCACTGGGTCGACGCGGGTCACTAGGTCGACGCAGGTCGCTGGGTTGACTCGGGTCGTCAAGTTGACTCGGGTCGCCGGGTCAACTCAGGTTATTGGATCGACTCGGGTCTCTAGATCAGGACAGGTCACTTGATCAACTCGGGTCACCACATGAGTCACCAATTAGATCAACTCAGGTCACCAGATCAGCTTGGGTCACTAGCCAAATCTGCTCTGGTCGCCAAATCACCTAACCGACTCGGGTCGCCAGCCAGATCAGCTTGGGTCACCACATCACCTGGCCAACTCGGTTCGCCAGATCAACTCAGGACACGACATCGACTCAGGTAGTTAGCTAGATCATCTCAGATCACCAGATCGCCCGATGAACTCAGGTCGGGTGGGGTCTCTAGATCGAGTCGAGTCACCAGATCAAGTCGGGTCCCGAGCCAGATCAACTCAGGTCACCACATCGACTCGGGTCACCAGCCAGATTAGGTCAGGTCACTAGATAGCCTGACCTACTTAGATCTCCAGTGAGTCTGTCCACTTTTTGAATGATTGACCCATACTCCTCTTCAAGTATTATCATAGTCAAGTCTCCGCTTCTAGCTCGACAATAAGAAGGGCGTGACTCCATGTATGGCCTGAGTGATTTTTTTTTAACTCTGGTTTTTTCATTCTTTTTGTCGTAGGGAGCCTCCTTTGTCTATTTTTTTTACAACTTTTGACCTCGCTCACGATCAAGCTAGGCCAACTCATTTAAACTTGGATCGCATAAATCTAATATGCACAATAGTAATGTTGATGAGTATGCAAACACATCAATGAAGTCATCTCAGTATGTCAAGTCCCCCAACTTAGATCACTCGAGTCGCATAAGTAACTCAGATAGCCATAATAAATTAGGTCACCATAGTGACTCGGGTCACTAGGTCGACTCAGGTCACGGGGTCGACTCGGGTCATCAAGTCAACTCAGGTTGCTGGGTTGACATAGCCGAATCGACTCAGGTCTTTGGATCGGGACGGGTCACTTGATCAACTCGTGTCGCTAGCCAAATCAACTTAGGTCATCACATGGGTCGCCAACTAGATCAACTCGGGTCGCTAGATCAGCTCTGGTCACCAGATCACCTGACCAACTTAGGTCGCCAACCAAATCAGCCTTGATCGCCACATTGACTCAGGTTGCCACATCACCTAGCCAACTTGGGTCGCCAGCCAGATCAACTCGAGTTGCCAGATCGACTCGGGACACCACATCGACTCAGGTAGTCAGCTAGATCATCTTGGATCCCTAGATCGCTCGATGAACTCAACTCAGGTGGGGTCTCTAGATCAAGTCGGGTCACCAGATCAAGTCGGGTCCTGAGCTAGATCAACTTAGGTCACCACATCGACTTAGGTCACCAGCCAGATCAGGTCCCTAGCCAGATCAACTCAGGTCACCACATCCAATATGCACAATAGTAATGCTGATGAGTATGCAAACTCATCAATGAAGTCATCTCAGTATGCCAAGTTGTCAAGTCCTCCAACTTAGATCAGTCGAGTCGCATAAGTAACTCCAACTACCATAATAAACTTAGATCACTCAGGTCGTTAGGTCGACTCGGGTTGCCGGCTTGACTCGGGTCTCTAGATCGCGATAGGTCGCTGGATCAACTCGGGTTGCTAGCTAGATTAACTCAAGTCACCACATCGACTTGGGTCATCACCTAGATCAGCTCAGGTTGCCACATCACCTAACCAACTCAGGTCAGGTCGGGTCACCAGATTAATTCGGGTCACCAGCCAGATCAACTTAGGTTGCCACATCAACTCGAGTATCCAGATAGATCAGCTCGGGTCACCAAATCACCTAACTAACTTAGGTCAGGTTGGGTTAGGTCTCCTGATCAGGTCGGGTCACCGGATCAACTCAGGTCGCTAATTAGATCAACTCGGGTCACTAACATGATCAACTCGGGTCAACACATCAGCTTATGTTGTTAACACATTCCAATATGCCAAGCTGTCTAGTTTGCTAGCTCGGATCACTCGAGTCGCATAAGTAACTCGTATTGCCAAAACAACTTGGGTCACCTAATTAACTCGAGTCATCAGATCGACTCGGGTCGCCAGATCGACTCGGGTCACCGGATCGACTCGAGTCCTCGAATCGACTCGGGTCACCGTATTGACGCAGGTCACCGGATCGACTCAGGTCTCCAGATCAGGATGGGTCGTCCGATCGACTCGGTTCATCGGATCGATTCGGGTATCCAGATAGATCAAATCAGGTCACCAAATCACCTGACTAACTTAGGTTAGGTCGGGTCTCTGGATCGAGTCGGGTCACCAGATCAAATTGGGTCTCCAGCCAGATCAACTCGGGTCAACACATCGACTCGAGTCACCAACCAGATCAACTTGGGTCGCCAGACCAACTCAGGTCAGGTCGGGTAAGGTCTCCAGATTGGGTCAAGTCGCGGGATCATTTCAGCTCGCCAGCCAGATCAACTCGAGTTGCTACATCGACTCGACTCGACTCGCCAACCAGATCAGCTCAGGTCATTAGATCACCTGACCAACTCGAGTCAGGTCGACGGATGAAGTCAGATCGCCAGATCAACTCAGGTCGCCAGCCAGATCAACTCAGATCATCACATCGACTTAGGTCGCCAGCCAAATCAGCTCGGGTCACCAAATCAACTCGGGTCACCAGCCAGATCAACTCGGGTTAACAAATTTGAGTTTTGACCCCACTCGCAAGCGAGCTAGGCTAACTCATTCAAACTTGGATCGCCTCAATCTAATATGCATAATAGTAATACTAACGAGTATGCAAACTCATCAATGAAGTCAACTAAGTATGCCAGCCTGATCAACTCAGGTCAACAAATTGACTCGGGTCACCAACCAGATCAACTCGGGTCACCAGATTGCCAGGCCAAGTTGGGTCGGGTCGGGTTGGGTCAGGTCTCTAGATCGGGTTGGGTCAGTTCTCTAGATCGGGTCGGGTTGCCAGATCAATTCTTGTCGCCAACCAGATCAACTCAGGTCGCCACATCGACTCGGGTCGTCAGCCAGATCAGCTCGGGTCACCACATCACCTAACCAACTCGGGTTAGGTCGGGTCACCCGATCAATTTGGGTCACTAAGTTGGGTGTGACTCCATGAATGGCACGAGTGGTTTTCTTTTTCAACTCTAGTTTTTTCATTCTTTTCATTGTACGAAGCCTCCTTTGTCTATTTTTTTAGGACTTTTGACCCCGCCCTGAGGATCGCCAACGAGCTCGACCGGATCCTGTCCGAGATCTTGCTCGTGAGCGAGCTCACCGGGATCCCGTCGCCAACGAGCTAGGCGTGACTCCATGGATGGCTCTAGTGATTTAAGTTTTTTATAACTTGAAAATTTTGTTCTTTTCCTTGTATAGAGCCTCCTTTATCCATTTTTTCCTACGAGTTTCGACCCCGCCAGCGACCTTGTTAAGTTCTCATCGCAGGTCTTGCCCTACTACCACGAAAGCCTCCCAGCGGTTATATGAAATGACCCCGGGTCATTTCAACACTGCGTCTAACAATAACTAGTCAGACTGCATCAAATGATGTCCACCTCGATCCATGCCAACTCATTCAAACTTGGATCACCTCAATCTAATATGCACAATAGTAATGCTGACAAGTATGCCAACTCATCAATGAAGTCGCCTTAGCATGCCAAGCTGTCAAGTCCCCCAACTTGAATTACTCCAGTCGCATAAGTAATTCGGATCATTGGATCGACTCGCATCGCCGAGTCAACTCGGGTTTCTGGATCGACTCGAGTCCCCAAAACAACTTGGGTTGCCAGTCGGATCAACTCGGGTCACCATCCAGATCAACTCAGGTCGCAAGATCACCTGACTAACTTAGATTGACGAAGTTGCCTAGCCAACTTGGATCGCTAGACTTGCCAGATCGACTCGAATCACTGGAGTCGTCAGATCGACTCAGATCTCTATTTCAAGTCGGCCCTATTGCCACGAAGGCATCCCAATGATAACCAGTCAGATCGCAAGTTAAATCACATCAAATGATGTTCACCTCGATCTGTGCTAACTCATTCAATCTTGGATCACCTCGATCCAATATGCCAAGCTGTCAAGTCCACCAGCTCAGATCACTCGAGTTGCATAAGTAACTCAGATCGCCAGAACAACTCGGGTCACCAGATCGACACAGGTCGTCAAATCCACTCGGGTTGCCGAATCAACTCGAGTCGTCGGATCGACTCGGGTCTCCAGATTAGGACGGGTTGTCAGATCGACTCGGGCCGCCAGCCAAATCTACTCGGGTCCCTACATCGACTCAGGTATCCATATAGATCATATTGGGTCGCCAAATCACCTGACTAACTAAAGTTAGGTCAAGTTTGGTCGGGTCAGGTCTCCGGATTGGGTCGGGTCACCGGATCAACTTGGGTCAACATATCGACTCGAGTCGCCAACCAGAACAACTCGGGTCACCAGATTGCCAGACCAACTCGGGTTGGGTCGGGTCAGGTCTTCAGATCGGGTCAGGTCACGGGATCATTTTGGGTCGCCAGCCAGATCAACTCGGGTCGCCACATCAACTCGACTCACCAACCAGGTCAGGTCGGGTCACCAGATCACCTGACCAACTCGGTCAGGTCGACGGATGAAGTCGGATCGCTGGATCAACTCAGGTCGCTAGCCAGATCAACTTGGGTCACCACACCAACTCAGGCCGCCAGCCAAATCAGCTCAGGTCGCGAGATCAACTCAGGTCAACAAATGTGACTTTTGACCCCACTCACAAGTGAGCTAGGCTAACTCATTCCAAGTCTCTCATGGAAAAGTCCATGACTTCCCATTCCTATACCTATGCTGACGAGTATGCCAACTCATCAATGAATTCGGCTCAGCATGCCAAGTTGTCAAGTCCCCCAACTTGAATTACTCCAGTCACATAAGTAATTTAGATCACCAGAACAACTCGGGTCACCGGATCGACTCAATTCGCCGGATTGACTTGGATCACCGGATCACTAGAGTCGGCAAAGTAACCCAGATCTCTAGGGTCATAACGGGATAGGTATTGTTTACGGATGTAACGACCTCTGAGATGAGCCCAACTCGTCAATCGGAGCCAGCTCGCCAATCTGATTGAGCTAGCCGATCTGAGCCAACTCACCGATTTGAGCTAGCAAGACACCTCTCAAGAATTGAGTTTGAGAACTTCTCCACTAATGAGTTGTCCTCAAGATGTGAACTTGCATCCAGATTAGGACTTGTGGCTTGCACGAGCCAATGTCATGAAGACCTCCTACGTACATGCAACCAATGCATCTCATAGTCCAACATAGTTCTGAACTAGCTCATTACGCCACCATCTCGCACATGTTCCAAGTCTCCCATGGAAAAGTCCCCAACTTCCCATTCCAATACCTAGTTGATTTCACCTCGGATCGAGTCCCCAACAAGATCCAATGCCACTCTGCACAAAGCAGTCCATGCTACTTCATGCAGCTCGAATGACACCTCGACTTGACTCTAAACCTTACCCAGGCCAAAACTATTAACAACTTGTCGCACAACCCCATGAATGCTCCTCGAATCAAGTCCCTGACATGACCCTACTCCTGAGTGCACCAAACAACTCCTTTGTTACACCTCGGATCGAGTCCCTTACATGTCAGTTCAAGTCAGTCGACGTGTTAGCTCTATTTCTAGTATGAGGTGATCTTGTCACATCAACACTACACCCATCCATTGTAAGTTAGCCATACCACCACAAAGTCATCCAACAGTCATTATGAAATGACCCCTATCACATCAAGCTGTGTTGGTTTGTTTCAAGTCGGCCCTATTGCCACGAAGGCATCCCAATGGTAACTAGTCAAATCGCATCAAATGATGTTCACCTCGATCTATGCCAATGCTGCCTATGATTGATTTGCTAGCTCTCTACGGATATTTTTGGATATGCCATTTGATACCTGAATGCTATGCATGGGTTCGTGCATAGACGATTCGAGCTGAGCTTAAGGATGTTGAGTTCTCAAGTGAATATGAATAGGCGAGTTGTTCTATGGAGTAGAACTCAGGAATGCATGATGGATTGAGCTCATCTCGCGGATCCGAGCCAGCTCGTTGATCCGATCCAGCTTGTCGATCTGAGCCAGCTCGACGATCCGAGCCAGCTCGTCAAGTTGAGCCTTTTACGAGATTTAAATTTTTTGCGACCTATCGACGTCGGCAAGCATTTGTATGGGGGAGAAAGACTCGGACTAATAACTTATCCTCGTAGGGGAGGTGTTGTTGGTGGATGTGAGGATTTTTGAGATGAGACCCAAGCTGGAACAAATTCTAGTGCGCATTGTGATTAGAGCTAAGCTAAAGGATATTGAGTTCTCAAAGGAATACAAATAGGCAAGTTGTTTTATGGAGTAGAACACGGGAATGCATGATGGATCCGATCCGATTTGAGCCGAGCCGGCTCGGCGATCCGAGCCAGCCAGCTTGGAAAACCGAGCCGGCTCGCTCGGCAAACCGTGCCAGCTCGCCGATTCGAGTCAGCTCGCTCGGTGATCCGAGCCAGCTCGCTTGGCGATCCGAGCCTTTTACGAGATTTTAAGTTTTTGTGACTTATCGGCGTCGGCAAGCATTTCTACGTGGGAGCAAGACTCGGACTAATAACTTATATAGGGGAGGTGTTGTTGGTGGATGTAAGGATCTTTGAGATGAGACTCGAGATGGAATGGATTCTAGTGCCCATTGTGATTCGAGCTGAGCTAAAGGATGTTGAGTTCTCAAGTGAATACAAATAGGTGAGTTGTTCTATGGAGTAGAACACGGGAATGCATGATGGATTGAGCTCAGCTCGTCGATCCGAGCCAGCTCACGGATTCGAGCTAGCTTGTCGAGCTGAGTCTTTTACGAGATTTAAAGTTTTCGTGACCTATCCGTGTCGGCGAGCATTTCTACGGGGGAGCAAGACTTGGACTAATAACTTATATAGGGGAGGTGGTGTTGGTGGATGGAAGGATCTTTGAGATGAGACCCGAGCTGGAACGGATTCTAGTGCGCGTTGTGATTCGAGTTGAGCTAAAGGATGTTGAATTCTCAAGTGATTACAAATAGGCGAGTTATTCCATGGAGTAGAACACGGGAATGCATGATGGATTGAGCTCAACTCGGCGATCCGAGCCAGCTCGGCGATCCGAGCCAGCTCGGCGATCCGAGCCAGCTCGGCGATCCGAGCCAGCTCGGCGATCCGAGCCAGCTCGCGATCGAGCTGAGTCTTTTACAAGATTTAAATTTTTTGTGACCTTTCGGCGTTGGCGAGCATTTCTACGGGGGAGTAAGACTCGGACTAATAACTTATATAGGGGAGGTGTTGTTGGTGAATGTAAGGATCACTGAGATGAGACCCGAGCTGGAACGGATTCTAGTGCGCGTTATGATTCGAGCTGAGCTAAAGGATGTTCAGTTCTCAAGTGAATACAAAGAGGTGACTCATTCTATGGAGTAGAACATGGGAATGCATGATGGAATGAGCTCAGATCGCCGATCCGAGCTAGCTCGTCGATCCGAGCCACGGGTATGTACGATCCGAGCCAGCCCGTCGAGCTGAGTCATTTATGAGATTTAAATTTTTTGTGACCTTTCGGCGTTGGCGAGCATTTCTACGGGGGAGCAAGACTCGGACTAATAACTTATATAGGGGAGGTGTTGTTGGTGAATGTAAGAATCATTGAGATGAGATCCGAGCTGGAACGGATTCTAGTACGCGTTGTGATTCGAGCTGAGCTAAAGGATGTTCAGTTCTCAAGTGAATACAAAGAGGTGAGTCATTCTATGGAGTAGAACATGGGAATGCATGATGGAATGATCTCAGATCGTCGATCCGAGCTATCTCGTCGATCCGAGCCAGCTCGCTGATCCGAGCCATGGGTATGTAGGTAGTTTTCATGAGATCGGCTCGCCCGGCCCACAAGTCAAACATCGATTCTCTTATTAAGGGTGAGCCCTTGTCTAGCGTTTGGGTCGCTCGGTACAAGCTGTTCGATTTGTAATGTGTGCAAAGCTTTTGGGTTGATATTTGGAAGATTTAAATTTTTTGTGAGCTATTCTCCTCGTTTCACTTGATATTTTTGAAGATTTGAATTATTTGTGAGCTATTCTCCCCGTTTCCCTTGATTTTTTTGGAAGAATTGGAATTTTTGAGAGTTGTTCTCTTCGCCTCAAATTTCTACGGAAGAGCAAGACTTGGACTAATAACTTATATAGGGGAGGTGTTGTTGGTGAATGAAAGGATCTTTGAGATGAGACCCGAGCTGGAACGGATTCTAGTGCGCGTTGTGATTCAAGCTGAGCTAAAGGATGTTCAGTTCTCAAGTGAATACAAAGAGGTGAGTCGTTTTATGGAGTAGAACACGGGAATGCATGATGGAATGAGCTCAGATCGACGATCCGAGTCAGCTCGCTGATCTGAGCCACGGGTATGTAGGCAGTTTTCATGAGATCGGCTCGCCCGGCCCACAAGTCAAACACTGATTCTCTTATTAAGGGTGAGCCCTTGTCTAGCGTTTGGGTCGCTCGGTACAAGCTGTTTGATTTGTAATGTGTGCGAAGCTTTTGGGTTTGATATTTGGAAGATTTGAATTTTTTGTGAGCTATTCTCCTCGTTTCACTTGATTTTTTTGAAGATTTGAATTATTTGTGAGCTATTCTCCCCATTTCCCTTGATTTTTTGGAAGATTTGGATTTGTTGCGAGTTGTTCTCTTCGCCTCAAATTTCTACGGAAGAGCAAGACTTGGACTAATAACTTATATAGGGGAGGTGTTGTTGGTGAATGCAAGGATCTTTGAGATGAGACCCGAGCTGGAACGGATTCTAGTGCACGTTGTGATTCGAGCTGAACTAAAGGATGTTTAGTTCTCAAGTGAATACAAAGAGGTGAGTCATTTATGGAGTAGAAGACGGGAATGCATGATGGAATGAGCTCAGATCGCCGATCCGAGCTAGCTTGTCGATCCGAGCCACGGGTATGTAGTCAGTTTTCATGAGATCGGATCGTCCGGGCCACAAGCTAGCTATTTTTTGTGAGCTATTCTCTTTGTTTCCTTTGATTTTTTTGGAAGACTTGCATTTTTTGTGAGCTATTCTCTTCGTTTCAATTGAATTTTTGGAAGTTATGCATTTTTTGTGATGTAGTCTCTTCGTTTCACTTGCATTTTTGGGAGATTTGATTTTTTTTGTGAGCTATTCTCTTCTTTTCCCTTGAATTTTTTTTTGCAAGACTTGCATTTTTTGTGAGCTATTCTCTTCGTTTCAATTGAATTTTTAGAAGTTTTGAATTTTTTGTGATCTATTCTTCTTTGTTTCACTTGTATTTTTGAGAGATTTGAAATTTTTGTGAGATATTCTCTTCGGCTCAAATTTCTACGGAAGTGCAATACTTGGACTAATAACTTATATAGGGGAGGTGTTGTCCGCGGAAGCTCCCCCATGCCCCTCTAATAGAATCAGTGCTAGTGATCCCGTTTTGAAATCCGACGGACGGATGGATGAGCAGGTCGGATTTCAAAACGGGATCAGCAGCACTGATTCCATTAGAGGGGCATGAAGCCACCTGATTGCTATGCGGGGGCTGCTCAAAGTCCCGTCTTTCGAGTCGCTCGACGGCGCAAGTCGGAAAGGGTTCGACAGCGGTTGTCGTTCCAATGCGTCGTCGCAGTGACATGGAAGGCGATCTTCGGGTTAGCCCTTGTCTAGCTTTTGGGTCGCTTGGTACAAGCGATCTGCTATGTACTTTCCGCGAACCCCTATCCGGGTACTCGTTAGCTATGCATTGGCTCTTGCATGTGTGGAACGGAGAGATGCGGCCTTCACAGGGAGTCGGCCTGAAATAGTTCTGTGCGTGCGAATGGAGCCGCGTATAGCTTTTGGGTCGTTTGGATAGGGTGCCCCTCCAAGCGAATCAGTGCTGGTGCTCGGACGGATTTGCGGCTCAGATTTAAAATGTGAGGAGCATGCCTGATTTTATTTGAGGGGCATGAAGCCACCTGATTGCTATGCGGGGGCTCCCCTGGGTCGTCTCTTTTGGGTCACTCGATGGCGCAAGTCGGAGAAGGGTTCGACAACGGTAGTCGTTCCAGCGCGTCGTCATTAGTGATACTGAAGTCGATCTGTGTGCAGCCCCCGTCTAGCACTTGGGTCTGCATGCCGCAAGAAGATTTGAATTTTTTGTGAGTTAAAGTCTTTTTCTTTTTTTCGTTTCACTGGAGTTTTTGCGAGATTTGAAGTTTTTGTGAGCTATTCTCTTCGTTTCACTTAAATTTTTTGTGAGCTATTCTCTTCGTTTCACTTGAATTTTTGGAAGTTTTGAGTTTTTTGTGAGCTATCCTCTTCGTTTCACTTGAATTTTTGCAGGATTTGAATTTTTTGTGAGCTATTCTTCTTTGTTTCACTTGGTTTTTTGGAAGATTTGAATTTTTTGTGAGCTATTTTCTTTGTTTCCCTTGTTTTTTTTTGGAAGACTTGCATTTTTTGTGAGCTATTCTCTTCTTTTCCCTTGATTTTTTTTTTGCAAGACTTGGATTTTTTGTGAGCTATTCTCTTCATTTCAATTGAATTTTTGGAAGTTTTGAATTTTTTGTGATCTATTCTCTTTGTTTCACTTGTATTTTTGAGAGATTTGAAATTTTTGTGAGATATTCTCTTCGGCTCAAATTTCTACGAAAGTGCAATACTTGGACTAATAACTTATATAGGGGAGGTGTTGTCCGCGGAAGCTCCCCCATGCCCCTCTAATAGAATCAGTGCTGGTGATCCCGTTTTGAAATCCGACAGACGGACGGATGATTAGGTCAGATTTCAAAATGGGATCAGCAGCACTGATTCCATTACAGGGGCATGAAGCCACCTGATTGCTATGCGTGGGCTGCTCAAAGTCCCGTCTTTCGGGTCGCTCGATTGCGCAAGTCGGAAAGGGTTCGACAGCGGTTGTCGTTCCAATGCGTCGTCGTTGTGACATGTAAGGCGATCTTAGGGTCAGCCCCCGTCTAGCTTTTGGGTTGCTTTGGTACAAGCGATCTGCTATGTACTTTCCGCGAAACCCTATCCGGGTACTCGTTAGCTATGCGTTGTCTCTTGCATGTGTGCAACGAAGAGATGCGGCCTTCACAGGGAGTCGGCCTGAAACAGTTCTGTGCGTGCGAATGGAGCCGCGTATAGCTTTTGGGTCGTTTGGATAGGGTGCCCCTCCAAGTGAATCAGTGCTGGTGCTCGGATGGATTTGCGGCTCGGATTTAAAATGTGAGTAGCATGCCTGATTTTATTGGAGGGGCATGAAGCCACCTGATTGCTATGCGGGGGCTCCCCTGGGTCGTCTCTTCTGGGTCACTCGATGGCGCAAGTCGGAGAAGGGTTCAACAACGGTAGTTGTTCCAGCGCGTCGTCATTAGTGATACTGAAGTCGATCTGTGGGCGAGCCCCGGTCTAGCATTTGGGTCTGCATGCGGCAAGAAGATTTGAATTTTTTGTGAGTTAAGTCTTTTTCGTTTCACTGGAGTTTTTGCGAGATTTGAAGTTTTTTGTGAGCTATTCTCTTCGTTTCACTTGAATTTTTGGAAGTTTTGAATTTTTTGTGAGCTATTCTCTTCGTTTCACTTGAATTTTTTGAAGTTTTGAATTTTTTGTGAGCTATTCTCTTCCTTTCACTTGAATTTTTGCAGGATTTGAATTTTTTGTGAGCTATTCTTCTTTGTTTCACTTGGTTTTTTCGAAGATTTGAATTTTTTGTGAGCTATTCTCTTTGTTTCCCTTGATTTTTTTTTGGAAGACTTGCATTTTTTGTGAGCTATTCTCTTCGTTTCAATTGAATTTTTGGAAGTTATGCATTTTTTGGTGATGTAGTCTCTTCGTTTCACTTGCATTTTTGGGAAATTTGATTTTTTTGTGAGCTATTCTCTTCTTTTTCCTTGATTTTTTTTGCAAGACTTGGATTTTTTGTGAGCTATTCTCTTCATTTCAATTGAATTTTTGGAAGTTTTGAATTTTTTGTGATCTATTGTTCTTTGTTTCACTTGTATTTTTGAGAGATTTGAAATTTTTGTGAGATATTCTCTTCGGCTCAAATTTCTACGGAAGTGCAATACTTGGACTAATAACTTATATAGGGGAGGTGTTGTCCGCGGAAGCTCCCCCATGCCCCTCTAATAGAATCAGTGCTGGTGATCCCGTTTTGAAATCCGACAGACGGACGGATGATTAGGTCGGATTTCAAAACGGGATCAGCAGCACTGATTCCATTAGAGGGGCATGAAGCCACCTGATTGCTATGCGGGGGCTGCTCAAAGTCCCGTCTTTCGGGTCGCTCGATGACGCAAAGTCGGGAAGGGTTCGACAGCGGTTGTCGTTCCAATGCGTCGTCGCTGTGACATGGAAGGCGATCTTCGGGTCAGCCCCCGTCTAGCTTTTGGGTTGCTTTGGTACAAGCGATCTGCTTGTACTTTCCGCGAAACCCTATCCGGGTATTCGTTAGCTATGCGTTGTTTCTTGCATGGGTGGAACGGAGAGATGCGGCCTTCACAGGGAGTCGGCTTGAAACAGTTCTGTGCGTGCGAAAGGAGCCGCGTATAGCTTTTGGGTCGTTTGGATAGGGTGCCCCTCCAAGTGAATCAGTGCTGGTGCTCGGACGGATTTGCGGCTCGGATTTAAAATGTGAGTAGCATGCCTGATTTTATTGGAGGGGCATGAAGCCACCCGATTGCTATGCGGGGGCTCCCCTGGGTCGCCTCTTTTGGGTCACTCGATGGCGCAAGTCGGAGAAGGGTTCGACAACGGTAGTCGTTCCAGCGCGTCATCATAGTGATACTGAAGTCGATTTGTGGGCGAGCCCCCGTCTAGCTCTTGGGTCTGCATGCCGCAAGGAGATTTGAATTTTTCGTGAGTTTAAGTCTTCGTTTTTCCTTGATTTTTTTTTGGAAGACTTGAATTTTTGGAAGTTCTGAATTTTTTTGTGAGCTATTATCTTTCGTTTCACTTGAATTTTTGCAAGATTTGAAATTTTTGTGAGCTATTCTCTTTGTTTCACTTGGTTTTTTTTGGAAGATTTGAATTTTTGTGAGCTATTCTCTTTGTTTCCCTTTGTTTTTTTTTTTTTTGTTTTTTTTTGGGAAGACTTGCGTTTTTTGTGAGCTATTCTCTTCGTTTCAATTGAATTTTTGGAAGTTATGCATTTTTTGTGATGTAGTCTCTTCGTTTCACTTGGTTTTTTGGAAGATTTGAATTTTTTGTGAGCTATTCTCTTTATTTCCCTTTGATTTTTTTGGAAGACTTGCATTTTTTGTGAGCTATTCTCTTCGTTTCAATTGAATTTTTGGAAGTTATGCATGATGCATTTTTTGGGAGATTTGATTTTTTTTGTGAGCTATTCTCTTCTTTTCCTTTGAATTTTTTTTGCAAGACTTGCATTTTTTGTGAGCTATTCTCTTCGTTTCAATTGAATTTTTGGAAGTTTTGAATTTTTTGTGATCTATTCTTCTTTGTTTCACTTATATTTTTGAGAGATTTGAAATTTTTGTGAGATATTCTCTTCGGCTCAAATTTCTACGGAAGTGCAATACTTGGACTAATAACTTATATAGGGGAGGTGTTGTTCGCGGAAGCTCCCCCATGCCCCTCTAATGGAATCAGTGCTGGTGATCCCGTTTTGAAATCCGACAGACGGATGGATGATTAGGTCGGATTTCAAAACGGGATCAGCAGCACTGATTCCATTATAGGGGCATGAAGCCACCTGATTGCTATGCGTGGGCTGCTCAAAGTCTCATCTTTCAGGTCGCTCGACGGCGCAAGTCGGAAATGGTTCGGCAGCGGTTGTCGTTCCAATGCGTCGTCGCAGCGACATGGAAGGCGATCTTCGGGTCAGCCCCTGTCTAGCTCTTGGGTTGCTTTGGTACAAGCGATCTGCTATGTACTTTCCGCGAACACCTATCCCGGTACTCGTTAGCTATGTGTTGGCTCTAGCACGCATGGAACGCAGAGATGCGGCCTTCACAGGGAGTTGGCCTGAAACAGTTCCGTGCCTTGCGAATGGAGCCGCGTATAGCTTTTCGGTCGTTTGGATAGGTGCCCCTCCAAGTGAATGAGTGTTGGTGCTCGGACGGATTTGCCGCTCGGATTTAAAAATGTGAGCAGCAGCACAGATTCTATTGGAGGGGCATGAAGCCACCCAATTTTTATGCGTGGGCTCCCTTGGGTCGTGTCTTTTGGGTCACTCGATGGCGGAAGTCAGAGAAGGGTTCGACAGCGGTAGTCGTTCCAGCGCGTCGTCATAGTGATACTGAAGTCGATCTGTGGGCGAGCCCCCGTCTAGCTCTTGGGTCTGCATGTCGCAAGAAGATTTGAATTTTTTGAGTTAAGTCTCTTCGTTTCACTTGAATTTTTGCGAGATTTGAATTTTGTTTGTTGCGAGGTAGTAAAATTCTCTTCGTTTTGACTTGAAGTTTTGGATTTTTTGTGAGCTATTCTCTTCGTTTTTCCTTGGTTTTTGTTTTGGAAGACTTGAATTTTTTGTGGGCTATTATTTTATTCTTTTCACTTGAATTTTTGGAAGTTTTGAATGTTTTTGTGAGCTATTCTCTTCGTTTTCACTTGAATGTTTGCAAGATTTGAATTTTTTGTGAGCTATTCTGTTTGTTTCACTTGGTTTTTTTGGAAGATTTGAATTTTTTGTGAGCTATTCTGTTTTGTTTCCCTTGATTTTTTTGTAAGACTTGCATTTTTTGTGAGCTATTCTCTTCGTTTCAATTGAATATTTGGAAGTTGTGCATTTTTTGTGATTGTAGTCTCTTCGTTTCACTTGCATTTTTGGGAGATTTGATTTTATTTGTGAGCTATTCTCTTTTTTTCCCTTGATTTTTTTGTGAGCTATTCTCTTCGTTTCAATTGAATTTTTGGAATTTCTGAATTTTTTGTGATCTATTCTTTTTGTTTCACTCGTATTTTTGAAAGATTTGAAATTTTTGTGAGATATTCTCGTCGGCTCAAATTTCTACGGAAGTGCAAGACTTGGACTAATAACTTATATAGGGGAGGTGTTGTCCGCGGAATCTCCCCCATGCCCCTCTAATAGAATCAGTGCTGGTGATCCCGTTTTGAAATCCGACAGACGGACGGATGATTAGGTCAGATTTCAAAACGCGATCAGCAGCACTGATTCCATTAGAGGGGCATGAAGCCACCTGATTGCTATGCGGGGGCTGCTCAAAGTCCCGTCTTTCGAAGGTCGCTCGACGGTGCAAGTCGGAAAGGGTTCGGCAGCGGTTGTCGTTCCAATGCGTCGTCGCAGTGACATGGAAGGCGATCTTCGGGTCAGCCCCCGTCTAGCTTTTGGGTTGCTTTGGTACAAGCGATCTGCTATGTACTTTCCGCGAACCCCTATCCGGGTACTCGTTAGCTATGCGTTGGCTCTTGCATGCGTGGAACGAAGAGATGCGGCCTTCACAGGGAGTTGGCCGGAAATAGTTCTGCTCTTGTGAATGGAGCCGCGTATATAGCTTTTGAGTCGTTTGGGTAGGTGCGCCCCTCCAAGAGAATCAGTGCTGGTGCTCGGACGGATTGGTAGCTCGGATTTAAAATATGAACACTAGCACTGATTCTATTGGAGGGGCGCATTAGGCCACCCGCTTGCTATGCGGGGGCTGTCCAGGGTCGTAACTTTTGGGTCAGTCGACGGTGCACTTCGGAAAGGGTTCGACAGCGGTTGTCGTTCCAACACATCGTCGCATTGACAAGAAAGGCGATCTTCGGGTCAGCCCCCGTCTAGCTCCCGGGTCACTTGGTACAAGCTACTTGCTATGTCGCTTCGACTTCCGATACTTGAGTGCGCAATGGCTCAAGATGCTTTGCATTGGAATCAGTTAGTTATCATATGTGTCGGCGGATTGGATCTCAAGTCAATCTAGGCGGGTGCGACATTAGTTGCTAAGTCTCGATCGAAAACGATTTGGATTCATCTAGATGCATTGTTATCTGACTTGAGGAACTATGCGAGCGAGTTGGGTTACCTCCTCGTGGATATGTTGGATACGCGTTATGACGGATAAGATGATGGATTGCGGTAAGAATGACGAATTTTTGGAAGATGAATTATTTTGGTGAGCCATGTTCTTTGTTTTACTTGAATTTCTGGAAGATTTGAATTTTGTTTTCTAGCTATTCTTTTCGTTTTCCTAGATTTTTTCGAAAGACTTGAATTTTTTGTGATCTATTCTGTTCGTTTCACTTGAATTTTTGGAAGATTTGATTTTTTGTGAGCTTTTTGTCATCGTTTCACTTGAATTTTTGGAAGATTTGAATTTTTTGGGAGCCAGTTTCTTCGGCTTAAATTTCCACTCAAGAGCAAGACTCGGACTAATAACTTATATAGGGGAGGAGTTGTGTGTTGTTCGCGGAAGCTCCCCCATACCCCTCTTATAGAATCATTGCCGGTGATCGGACGGATGTGTAGGTCGGATTTCAAAATGGGATCACCAGCACTGATTCTATTAGAGGGGCATGAAGCCACTTGATTGCTATGCGGGGGCTGCCCAAAGTCCTGTCTTTCGGGTCGCTCGACGGTGCAAGTCGGAAAGGGTTCGGCAGCGGTTGTCGTTCCAATGCGTCGTCGCAGTGATATGGAAGGCAATCTACGGGTCAGCCCCTGTCTAGCTTTCGGGTCACTTTGGTACAAGTGATTTGCTATGTACTTTCCGCGAACCCTATCCACGTACTCGTTAGCTACGCGTTGGCTCTTACACGAGCGGAACGGAGAGATGCGGCCTTCACAGGGAGTTGGCCGGAGATAGTTCTGTTTTTGTGAATGGAGCCGCGTATAGCTTTTGAGTCGTTTGGGTAGGTGCCCCCCTCCAAGAGAATCAGTGCTGGGTATCTCGGATTTAAAATCTGAGCACTAGCGCTGATTCTATTGGAGGGGCGCATTAGGCCACCCGCTTTCTATGCGGGGCCTGTCCAGGATCGTGTCTTTTGTGTCAGTCGACGTTGCAAGTAGGAAAGGGTTCGACAGCGGTTGTCGTTCCAACGCATCGTCGCATTGACAAGAAACGCAATTTTTGGGTCAGCCCCCGTCTAGCTCCCGGGTCGCTTGGCACAAGCGATTTGCTCTGTCGCATGCTGCATTAAGATTTGAATTTTTTGTTTGCTATTCTCATTTTTGTTTCATTGGAAGATTCGAATTTTTTGCGATCTCCTCTTTTGTTTCCTTTGATTTTTTTTTGGAAGATTTTAATTTTTTGTGAGCCTACTCTCTTCGATTCACTTGAGTTTTTGGAAGAAATGGATTTTTTTGGTGAGCTATGTTCTTTCTTTTACTTGAAGTTTTGGAAAATTTGAATGTTTTGCTAGTTGTTCTTTTCGTTTCCCTTCGATTTTTTCGGAAGACCTGAATTTTTTGTGAGCTATTCTGTTCGTTTCACTTGAATTTTTTGAAGATTTGATTTTTTTGTGAGCTTTTTCCTCATCGTTTCACTTGAATTTTTGGAAGATTTGAATTGTTTGGGAGCCATTCTCAACGTCTCAAATTTCTACGGAAGAGAAAGACCCGGACTAATAACTTATATAGGGGAGTAGTAGTTCGCGGAAGCTCCCCCATGCCCCTCTAATAGAATCAGAGCTTGTGCGCGGACGGATGAGTAAGTCGGATTTAAAATCGGATCACTAGCACTGATTCTATTAGAGGGGCATGAAGCCACCTGATTGCTATGCGGGGGCTGCCCAAAGTCCTGTCTTTCGGGTCACTCAACGGTGCAAGTCGGAAAGTGTTCGGCAGCGGTTGTCGTTCGAATGTGTCGTCGCAGTGACATGGAAGGCAATCTTCGGGTCAGCCCCCGTCTAGCTTTCGGTTCGCTTTGGTACAAGCGATTTGCTATGTACTTTCCGCGAATCCTATCCGGGTACTCGTTAGCTATGCGTTGGTTCTTGCATGCGTGGAACGGAGAGATGCGGCCTTCACAGGGAGTTGGCCGGAGATAGTTCCGTTCTTGTGAATGGACCGGCGTATAGCTTCTGAGTCGTTTGGGTAGGTGCGGCCCTCCAAGAGAATCAGTGCTGGTGCTTGGACGGATTGGTAGCTCAGATATAAAATTTGAGCACTAGCACTGATTCTATTGGAGGGGCGCATTAGGGCACCCGTTTGCTATGCGGGGGCTGCCCATGCCCATGGTAGTGTCTTTTGTGTCACTCGACGGTGCAAGTTGGAAAGGGTTCGACAGCGGTTGTCGTTCAAATGTTTCGTTGTAGTGACATGGAAGACAATTACTGGGTCAGCCCCCGTCTAGCTCTTGGGTCACTTTGCTGCAAGTGATTAATTCAGTTTTGGATGGATAAAATCCCTTTGTGAAAGGTGGCATGGCGTTTGTTGGAGAAAATTGATTAAGTCGGAGCATTGGCCTCGGGCCATTGTGAGGACTGTCGATTTCTTCAGGTACAACACTTGTTTGCCTAGTAACAGAGTTGACATGTAATTCGGCATTGCTCTCGATTGTTCTCGGAGTTGTACCTCCGGAACTTTTGGATCTTGCCCCTTCACTCCATTTCATCCTCTTTGCTTGGATGAACGTGTGCACTTGTACCCCTTTCCGAGATGGTAGGCGCGATAATAAATTGCGGAGTGAGCATTTCTTGTAGTTCTGCCCAGCCCTTGTGCAGTTGGAAGTTCTCATCTTCATATTTAGTTGAATTTTGCCACGCACGAGTGTCGTAGAGAATTGCGACAGTGTGTATGTCATTTGTTTGACTGAAAGATGCGCTTGTTCCGAAGTTTACGACAGTTGCATTTGCCATGGGCCTTGGCACTTGGCACGTTCCATCTTTGCGATACATGAGCTCCGACAGTAACAAGTGTTGGGAATCGTTGCACGTAAGGTGAGTGTCCTGCTTTCATATTTCATCGTTGTCCCACTCTCCACCCTTTAAGCCTTTCCTAGTGTTTTTAGCGTGGCCCGGAGTGCGATGAAAGGTTGGTTGCCTTGTACACAAGTGCGGTCTTGGCCATCTCGTCTTCATTTTCTACGAGGCACTATCGTCTTGCTCTGGTTTGCAGGGCAAAGTCCTCTCTGTCTGTGGAGTTAAACTTGCAGACGAGTATGGCCAAGGCTTTTGGTTGGATGCGGAAACCGTTAAGGCTGTCGAGACGGGAGTTGTCGTGCGGGGTGCACCAAAGAAGTGCGTAGGTGGCATATGCCTGGGAAATG
>BSBK01012967.1:27500-60000 GCA_027943335.1 Chamaecyparis obtusa | reverse complement strand
TTTTTTTTTTTTTTTTTTTTTTAACTCTGGTATTTTCGTTCTTATCCTCGTACGGAGCCTCCTTTGTTCATTTTTTTTCCGCGAGTTTCGACCCCGCCCGGGAGCGAGCTCGGCGCCGATCCCGCCCCGCCGCTCCCCGGAGAGCTCGACCGGTTCGGTTCCGCTCGGATCGGACCCCGCCCGCGAGCGCCGCTCGGCTCGACGAGCTCGATGGGGATCCCGTCCGCGGGCGAGCTGGGCGTGGCTACACGTATGACCCGAATGTAATTTTTTTTTTTTTTTTTTTTTTTTTTTAACTCTGGTTTTTTCGTTCTTATCCTCGTACGGAGCCTCCTTTGTTCATTTTTTTCCCGCGAGTTTCGACCCCGCCCGGGAGCGAGCTCGGCGCCGATCCCGCCCCGCCGCTCCCCGGAGAGCTCGACCGGTTCGGTTCCGCTCGGATCGGACCCCGCCCGCGAGCGCCGCTCGGCTCGACGAGCTCGATGGGGATCCCGTCCGCGGGCGAGCTGGGCGTGGCTACACGTATGACCCGAATGTAATTTTTTTTTTTTAATTTTTTTTTTAACTCTGGTTTTTTCGTTCTTATCCTCGTACGGAGCCTCCTTTGTTCATTTTTTTTCCGCGAGTTTCGACCCCGCCCGGGAGCGAGCTCGGCGCCGATCCCGCCCCGCCGCTCCCCGGAGAGCTCGACCGGTTCGGTTCCGCTCGGATCGGACCCCGCCCGCGAGCGCCGCTCGGCTCGACGAGCTCGATGGGGATCCCGTCCGCGGGCGAGCTGGGCGTGGCTACACGTATGACGCGAATGTATTTTTTTTTTTTTTTTTTTTTTTTTAACTCTGGTTTTTTCGTTCTTATCCTCGTACGGAGCCTCCTTTGTTCATTTTTTTTCCGCGAGTTTCGACCCCGCCCCGGAGCGAGCTCGGCGCCGATCCCGCCCCGCCGCTCCCCGGAGAGCTCGACCGGTTCGGTTCCGCTCGGATCGGACCCCGCCCGCGAGCGCCGCTCGGCTCGACGAGCTCGATGGGGATCCCGTCCGCGGGCGAGCTGGGCGTGGCTACACGTATGACCCGAATGTAATTTTTTTTTTTTTTTTTTTTTTAACTCTGGTTTTTTCGTTCTTATCCTCGTACGGAGCCTCCTTTGTTCATTTTTTTTCCGCGAGTTTCGACCCCGCCCGGGAGCGAGCTCGGCGCCGATCCCGCCCCGCCGCTCCCCGGAGAGCTCGACCGGTTCGGTTCCGCTCGGATCGGACCCCGCCCGCGAGCGCCGCTCGGCTCGACGAGCTCGATGGGGATCCCGTCCGCGGGCGAGCTGGGCGTGGCTACACGTATGACCCGAATGTAATTTTTTTTTTTTTTTTTTTTAAAACTCTGGTTTTTTCGTTCTTATCCTCGTACGGAGCCTCCTTTGTTCATTTTTTTTCCGCGAGTTTCGACCCCGCCCCGGAGCGAGCTCGGCGCCGATCCCGCCCCGCCGCTCCCCGGAGAGCTCGACCGGTTCGGTTCCGCTCGGATCGGACCCCGCCCGCGAGCGCCGCTCGGCTCGACGAGCTCGATGGGGATCCCGTCCGCGGGCGAGCTGGGCGTGGCTACACGTATGACCCGAAAGATTTTTTTTTTTTTTTTTTTTTTTTTTTTTTTTTTTTTTTAACTCTGGTTTTTTCGTTCTTATCCTCGTACGGGGCCTCCTTTGTTCATTTTTTTTCCGCGAGTTTCGACCCCGCCCGGGAGCGAGCTCGGCGCCGATCCCGCCCCGCCGCTCCCCGGAGAGCTCGACCGGTTCGGTTCCGCTCGGATCGGACCCCGCCCGCGAGCGCCGCTCGGCTCGACGAGCTCGATGGGGATCCCGTCCGCGGGCGAGCTGGGCGTGGCTACACGTATGACCCGAATGTAATTTTTTTTTTTTTTTTTTTTTTTAACTCTGGTTTTTTCGTTCTTATCCTCGTACGGAGCCTCCTTTGTTCATTTTTTTTCCGCGAGTTTCGACCCCGCCCGGGAGCGAGCTCGGCGCCGATCCCGCCCCGCCGCTCCCCGGAGAGCTCGACCGGTTCGGTTCCGCTCCGATCGGACCCCGCCCGCGAGCGCCGCTCGGCTCGACGAGCTCGATGGGGATCCCGTCCGCGGGCGAGCTGGGCGTGGCTACACGTATGACCCGAATGTAATTTTTTTTTTTTTTTTTTTTTTTTAACTCTGGTTTTTTCGTTCTTATCCTCGTACGGAGCCTCCTTTGTTCATTTTTTTCCCGCGAGTTTCGACCCCGCCCGGGAGCGAGCTCGGCGCCGATCCCGCCCCGCCGCTCCCCGGAGAGCTCGACCGGTTCGGTTCCGCTCGGATCGGACCCCGCCCGCGAGCGCCGCTCGGCTCGACGAGCTCGATGGGGATCCCGTCCGCGGGCGAGCTGGGCGTGGCTACACGTATGACCCGAATGTAATTTTTTTTTTTTTTTTTTTTTAAAACTCTGGTTTTTTCGTTCTTATCCTCGTACGGAGCCTCCTTTGTTCATTTTTTTTCCGCGAGTTTCGACCCCGCCCGGGAGCGAGCTCGGCGCCGATCCCGCCCCGCCGCTCCCCGGAGAGCTCGACCGGTTCGGTTCCGCTCGGATCGGACCCCGCCCGCGAGCGCCGCTCGGCTCGACGAGCTCGATGGGGATCCCGTCCGCGGGCGAGCTGGGCGTGGCTACACGTATGACCCGAATGTAATTTTTTTTTTTTTTTTTTTTTTTTTTTAACTCTGGTTTTTTCGTTCTTATCCTCGTACGGAGCCTCCTTTGTTCATTTTTTTTCCGCGAGTTTCGACCCCGCCCGGGAGCGAGCTCGGCGCCGATCCCGCCTCGCCGCTCCCCGGAGAGCTCGACCGGTTCGGTTCCGCTCGGATCGGACCCCGCCCGCGAGCGCCGCTCGGCTCGACGAGCTCGATGGGGATCCCGTCCGCGGGCGAGCTGGGCGTGGCTACACGTATGACCCGAATGTAATTTTTTTTTTTTAATTTTTTTTTTAACTCTGGTTTTTTCGTTCTTATCCTCGTACGGAGCCTCCTTTGTTCATTTTTTTTCCGCGAGTTTCGACCCCGCCCGGGAGCGAGCTCGGCGCCGATCCCGCCCCGCCGCTCCCCGGAGAGCTCGACCGGTTCGGTTCCGCTCGGATCGGACCCCGCCCGCGAGCGCCGCTCGGCTCGACGAGCTCGATGGGGATCCCGTCCGCGGGCGAGCTGGGCGTGGCTACACGTATGACGCGAATGTATTTTTTTTTTTTTTTTTTTTTTTTTTAACTCTGGTTTTTTCGTTCTTATCCTCGTACGGAGCCTCCTTTGTTCATTTTTTTTCCGCGAGTTTCGACCCCGCCCCGGAGCGAGCTCGGCGCCGATCCCGCCCCGCCGCTCCCCGGAGAGCTCGACCGGTTCGGTTCCGCTCGGATCGGACCCCGCCCGCGAGCGCCGCTCGGCTCGACGAGCTCGATGGGGATCCCGTCCGCGGGCGAGCTGGGCGTGGCTACACGTATGACCCGAAAGTAATTTTTTTTTTTTTTTTTTTTTTTTTTTTTAACTCTGGTTTTTTCGTTCTTATCCTCGTACGGGGCCTCCTTTGTTCATTTTTTTTCCGCGAGTTTCGACCCCGCCCGGGAGCGAGCTCGGCGCCGATCCCGCCCCGCCGCTCCCCGGAGAGCTCGACCGGTTCGGTTCCGCTCGGATCGGACCCCGCCCGCGAGCGCCGCTCGGCTCGACGAGCTCGATGGGGATCCCGTCCGCGGGCGAGCTGGGCGTGGCTACACGTATGACCCGAATGTAATTTTTTTTTTTTTTTTTTTTTTTTTTTAACTCTGGTTTTTTCGTTCTTATCCTCGTACGGAGCCTCCTTTGTTCATTTTTTTTCCGCGAGTTTCGACCCCGCCCGGGAGCGAGCTCGGCGCCGATCCCGCCCCGCCGCTCCCCGGAGAGCTCGACCGGTTCGGTTCCGCTCGGATCGGACCCCGCCCGCGAGCGCCGCTCGGCTCGACGAGCTCGATGGGGATCCCGTCCGCGGGCGAGCTGGGCGTGGCTACACGTATGACGCGAATGTATTTTTTTTTTTTTTTTTTTTTTTTTTAACTCTGGTTTTTTCGTTCTTATCCTCGTACGGAGCCTCCTTTGTTCATTTTTTTTCCGCGAGTTTCGACCCCGCCCGGGAGCGAGCTCGGCGCCGATCCCGCCCCGCCGCTCCCCGGAGAGCTCGACCGGTTCGGTTCCGCTCGGATCGGACCCCGCCCGCGAGCGCCGCTCGGCTCGACGAGCTCGATGGGGATCCCGTCCGCGGGCGAGCTGGGCGTGGCTACACGTATGACCCGAATGTAATTTTTTTTTTTTTTTTTTTTTTAACTCTGGTTTTTTCGTTCTTATCCTCGTACGGAGCCTCCTTTGTTCATTTTTTTTCCGCGAGTTTCGACCCCGCCCGGGAGCGAGCTCGGCGCCGATCCTGCCCCGCCGCTCCCCGGAGAGCTCGACCGGTTCGGTTCCGCTCGGATCGGACCCCGCCCGCGAGCGCCGCTCGGCTCGACGAGCTCGAATGGGATCCCGTCCGCGGGCGAGCTGGGCGTGGCTACACGTATGACCCGAATGTAATTTTTTTTTTTTTTTTTTTTTTTTTTAACTCTGGTTTTTTCGTTCTTATCCTCGTACGGAGCCTCCTTTGTTCATTTTTTTTCCGCGAGTTTCGACCCCGCCCGGGAGCGAGCTCGGCGCCGATCCCGCCTCGCCGCTCCCCGGAGAGCTCGACCGGTTCGGTTCCGCTCGGATCGGACCCCGCCCGCGAGCGCCGCTCGGCTCGACGAGCTCGATGGGGATCCCGTCCGCGGGCGAGCTGGGCGTGGCTACACGTATGACCCGAATGTAATTTTTTTTTTTTAATTTTTTTTTAAACTCTGGTTTTTTCGTTCTTATCCTCGTACGGAGCCTCCTTTGTTCATTTTTTTTCCGCGAGTTTCGACCCCGCCCGGGAGCGAGCTCGGCGCCGATCCCGCCCCGCCGCTCCCCGGAGAGCTCGACCGGTTCGGTTCCGCTCGGATCGGACCCCGCCCGCGAGCGCCGCTCGGCTCGACGAGCTCGATGGGGATCCCGTCCGCGGGCGAGCTGGGCGTGGCTACACGTATGACGCGAATGTATTTTTTTTTTTTTTTTTTTTTTTTTTAACTCTGGTTTTTTCGTTCTTATCCTCGTACGGAGCCTCCTTTGTTCATTTTTTTTCCGCGAGTTTCGACCCCGCCCCGGAGCGAGCTCGGCGCCGATCCCGCCCCGCCGCTCCCCGGAGAGCTCGACCGGTTCGGTTCCGCTCGGATCGGACCCCGCCCGCGAGCGCCGCTCGGCTCGACGAGCTCGATGGGGATCCCGTCCGCGGGCGAGCTGGGCGTGGCTACACGTATGACCCGAAAGTAATTTTTTTTTTTTTTTTTTTTTTTTTTTTTAATTTAACTCTGGTTTTTTCGTTCTTATCCTCGTACGGGGCCTCCTTTGTTCATTTTTTTTCCGCGAGTTTCGACCCCGCCCGGGAGCGAGCTCGGCGCCGATCCCGCCCCGCCGCTCCCCGGAGAGCTCGACCGGTTCGGTTCCGCTCGGCTTGATCAGCTCTGGTCGCTAGATCACTTGACAAAATTAGGTCAACAGGCAGATCAACTCGGGTCACCAACTAGATCAACTCAGGTCGCAAACTAGATCATCTCGGGTGGCTAGATCAACTCTGCTCGCTAGTCGGTAACTCATACTGCCATAATAAATTAGGTCACTACAACGACTCTGGTCGCTCGGTCGACTAAGGTGACTCAGGTCACTGGGTGGACTTGGTCGACTCGGTCGACTCGATCGACTCGGGTCACCGAGTTGACTCAGGTAGCCAAATCGACTCAGGTCGAGTCAGTCACCTGACCGACCCGGTCGACTCGGGTCGACGCAGTCAACTTGAGTCAACTCAGTTGACTTGGATCACCGGGTCGACTAGGGTGACTTAGGTCGACTCAGCTGACTCGGTTGACTCAGGTCGACTCAAGTCGACTTGGGTTGTCGGATCTACTCGGGCCTCTAGATTGCACGGGTCACTAGATCAACTCAAGTTGCTAGCGAGATCAGCTCAGGTCACCACACAGGTAACCAACTAGATCAACTCGGGTCACTAGATCAGCTTGGGTCACCAGCTAGATCAGCTCTAGTCGCTAGATCACCTGACAAAATCAGGTCACTAACTAGATCAGCCTGGGTCACCAACCATTTCATCTTAGGTCGCCAACTAGATCAGCTTAGGTCGCTAACTAGATCAACTCAGGTCGCCAGATCAGCTCTGGTTGCCAGCCAAAAACTTTGACTGCCATAATAAATTGGGTCACCACAGCGACTCGGGTCACCAGGTCGACTCGGTTGACTCGGGTCACCAGGTCGACTTGGTTGAATCAGGTCACTGGGTCGACTCGGTCGACTCGATGGACTTGGGTCACCAGGTCGACTTGGTTGACTCAGGTCACCGGGTCGACTCAGTCACCTGACTGACTCGGTCGACTCGGGATGACTCAGTTGACTCAGGTCATCGGATCGACTCGAGTCACCAAGTTGACTCGGGTCACCGGGTCGACTTGGGTTGTCAGATCGACTCGGGCCTCTGGATCAGTACGGGTCACTGGATCAACTCAAGTCGCTAGCGAGATCAACTCAGGTCACCACACGGGTCGCCAACTAGATCAACTCACATCGCCAGATCAGCTTGGGTCACCAACCAGATCAACTCTGGTCGCTAGATCACCTGACAAACTTAAGTCACCAGCCAGATTAGCTTAGGTCACCAGCCAGTAACTCTGACTACCATAATAAATTAGGTCACCACAGTGACTCAGGTAACTGGGTTGACTCAGTCGACTCAGGTCGACTCAGTTGACTCAGGTCACCGGGTCGACTCGATCGACTCAGTTGACTCGATTCACCGGGTTGACTTAGGTTACTGGGTTGACACGATCGACTCAGTTGACTCAGGTCATTGGGTGGACTCCGTTGACTTAATCGACTCAGGTCACCGGGTTGACTCAGTCACCTGACTGACTCGGGTCGACTTGGTTGACTCGGGTCACAAGGTCGACTTGGTTGACTCGGGTCATCAGGTCGACTTGGTTGATTCGGGTCATCGGGTCGACTCGGTTGAGTCGGGTCACCAGGTCGACTCAGGTCGACTTGGGTTACCAGATCGACTCAGGCCTCTGGATCAGGATGGGTTACTGGATCAACTCAAGTTGCTAGCAAGATCAACTTAGGTCACCACACGGGTCACCAACTAGATCAACTCTGGTCGCCAGATTAGCTTGGGTCACCAACCAGATCAACTCTGGTCTCCAGATCACCTAACAAAATTAGGTCACTAGCAACTTGGGTCACTGGGTCGACTCAATTGACTCAGGTCACCGGGTGAACTCGGTCGACTCAGTTGACTCGGGTCACCGGGTCGACTCGGTTGACTCGGGTCATTGGGTCGACTCGGTCGAGTCAGGTCACCAGGTCGACTCGATCGAGTCGGGTCATCGGGTCGACTCAGGTCGTCGGGTTGACTCAGGTCAACTCGGTTGACTCAGGTCACCGGGTCGACTCGGTTGACTTGGGTCACCGCATCGACTTGGTTGACTCAGGTCACTGCGTCGACTCGGTTGACTCGGGTCATCGGGTTGACTCGGTTGACTCGGGTCATCGGGTCGACTCGGTTGACTCAGGTCACTGGGTTGACTCAATTGACTCAGGTCACTGGGTCGACTCGGTTGACTCGGGTCACCGAGTCAACTCGAATCGACTTGGGTTGCCGGATCGACTCAGGCCTCTAGATTGGGATGGGTCACTAGATCAACACAAGTCGCTAGTGAGATCAACTCAGGTCACCACACGGGTCACCAACTAGATCAACTCAGGTCACCAAATCAGATTGGGTCACTAGCCAGATCAGCTCTGGTCGCCAGATCACCTCACAAAATTAGGTCGACAGCCAAATCAGCTTAGGTTGCCAACTAGATCAATTCAGGTCACCAGATCAGCTCTAGTCACCAGCCAGTAACTCTGACTGCCATAATAAATTAGGTCACCATAGTGACTCAGGTCGCTGGGTCGACTCGATCGACTCGGGTCACCAGGTCAACTCGGTTGACACGGGTCACTGGGTCGACTCGGTCGACTCTGTTGACTCGAGTCACCGGGTTGACTCGGTCGACTCAGGTCACTAGGTCGACTTAGGTCGACTCAGTCACCTGACTGACTCGGTCGACTTGGGTCGACTTGGTTGCCTCGAGTCATCGTGTTAACTCAGTTGACTCAGGTCATCGGGTCAACTCAGTTGACTCCGGTCATTGGGTCAACTCAGTTGACTCAAGTCATCAGGTCAACTTAGTTGACTCAGGTCACTGGGTCGAGTCGGTCGACGCGGTTGACTCAGGTCACCAGGTCGACTTGGGTTGCCGGATCGACTCGGGCCTCTAGATCAAGATGGATCATCGGGTCAACTCAAGTTACTAGCGAGATCAACTCAGGTCACCACATGGGTCGCCAACTAGATCAACTTGGGTCACCAGATTAGCTTGGGTCACCAGCTAGATCAGCTCTGGTCGCCATATCAGCTTATGTCACCAACTAGATCAACTCAGGTCGCCAGCCAATAACTTTGACTGCCATAATAAATTGGGTCACCATAGTGACTCGGGTCGCTAGGTCAACTTGGTTGACTCAGGTCATAGGGTCGACTCGGTTGACTCAGTTGACTCAGGTCATTGGGTCGACTCAGTTGACTCATGTCACTGGGTCGACTCGAGTCACCAGGTCGACTCGGTTGACTCAGGTCACTAGGTCGACTCGGGTCAACTCAGTCACCTTACTAACTTAGGTAGACTTGGTTGACTTGGGTCACCAGGTCAACTTAGGTCATCAGGTCAACACGGTTGACTCAGGTCACTAGGTCAACTCTGTCGACTCAGGTCACCAAGTCAGCTGGGTCGACTTAGTCAACTCTGGTCACCGGGTCGACTCAGTTGATTCGAGTCACCGGGTCACTGGGTCGACTCGGTTGGCTCGGGTCATCGAGTTGACCAGGTTGACTCGGGTCACTGGGTCGACTCGGTGGACTCGAGTCGACTCGATTGACTCAGGTCGAGTTGGGTTGCCGGCTCGACTCGGGCCTCTGGATCGGGATGGGTCACTGGATCAACTCAAGTCGCTAGCGAGATCAACTCAGGTCACCACACGGATCACCAACTAGATTTACTCAGGTCGCCATATCAGCTTGGGTCACCAACCAGATCAGCTCTTGTCACCAGATCACCTGACAAAATTAGTTCACCAACCAGATCAGGTTAGGTCACCAATTAGATCAACTCAGGTCGCTAGATTAGCTCTGGTCGCCAGTGAGTAACTCCGACTGCCATAATAAATTGGGTCACCACAAAAACCCTGGTCGCTGGGTCGACTCAGTCAACTCAGTCAACTTGATCAACTCGGGTCACCGGGTCAACTCGGGTCATCGGGTCAACTCGGGTCACTGGGTCGACTCGGTCGACGTGGGTCACCGAGTCGACTTGGGTTGCCGAATCAACTTAGGCCTCGAGTCGACTTGGGTTGACACGGGTCGACCTAGTCGACTCAGGTCACTAGGTTGACTCAATTGATTCAGGTCACTAGGTCAACTCAGTCGACTCTGGTTTACTCGGGTCGACTCGGTCACCTGACCGACTCGGGACACCACGTCGACTCAGTCGACTCGGTTGACTCGGGTCATCGAGTCGACTCGGTTGACTCGGGTCATCGAGTCGACTCGGTTGACTCAGGTCACTCGGTCAACTCGATAGACTCGGGTCACCGAGTCGACTTGGGTTGCCGGATTGACTCAGGCCTCTGGATCAGGACGGGTCACTGGATCAACTCAAATCGCTAGCAAGATCAACTCAGGTCACCACACGGGTCGCCAACTAGATCAACTTGAGTCACCAGATCAACTTGGGTCACCAGCCAGATCAGCTCTGGTCTCCAGATGACCTGACAAAATTAGGTCACTAGCCAGATCAGCTTAGGTCACCCACTAGATCAATTCAGGTTGCCAGCTCAGCTCTGGTCGCCAGCTAGTAACTTTAACTGCCATAATAAATTAGGTCACCACAGCGACTTGGGTCACTGGGTCGACTCAGTTGACTCGGGTCATCGGGTCAACTCGGTCGACTCAGTTGACTTGGGTCACCAGGTCGACTCGGTTGACTCGAGTCATTGGGTCGACTCAGTTGACTCGGGTCACTGGGTCGACTCAATTGAGTCAGGTCACTGGGTCGACTCGGTCAACTTAGGTCATCGGGTCGACTCAGTCACCTAACCGACTCGGTCGACTCAGGTCGACTCGGATCACCGGGTTGAATCGATCGACTTGGTTGACTCGGGTCACCGCGTCAACTCAGTTGACTCGGGTCGACTCGGTTGACTCAGGTCACTGGGTTGACTCAGTTGACTCAGGTCACCGGGTCGACTCGATTGACTCAGGTCACCGGGTCGACTCGGGTCACCGGGTCAACTCGGTTGACTCGGATGATCGAGTCGACTCGGTCGACTCGGATCGACTTGGGTTGTTGGATCAACTCAAGCCTCTAGATCAGGATGGGTCACTAGATCAACACAAGTCGCTAGCGAGATCAACTCAGGTCACCACACAGGTCGCCAACTAGATCAACTCGAGTCGCCAGATCAGATTGGGTCACCAGCCAGATCAGCTCTGGTTGCTAGATCACCTCACAAAATTAGGTCGACAGCCAAATTAGCTCTGGTCACTAGATCACCTCACAAAATTAGGTCGACAACCAGATCAGCTTAGGTTGCCAACTAGATCAATTCAGGTCGCTAGATCAACTCTGGTCGCTAGCCAATAACTTTGACTGCCATAATAAATTGGGTCACCACAGCGACTCGGGTCGCTGGGTCGACTCGGTCGAGTCGGGTCACTGGGTCGACTTGGTTGACTTAGGTCACTAGGTCAACTCGGTCGACTCAGTTGACTCAGGTCACCGGGTTGACTCGGTTGACTCAAGTCACCGGGTCGACTTAGGTCGACTCGGTTGACTTGGGTCACCAGGTCGACTCAATTGACTCAGGTCATCGGGTCAACTCAGTTGACTCAGGTCATCGAGTCGACTCGATCGACTCGGGTCACTAGGTTGACTCGGTCGACGCGGTTGACTCAAGTCACCGGGTTGACTTGGGTTGCCGGATCGACTTAGGCCTCTAAATCGGGATGAGTCACTTGGTCAACTCAAGTCGCTAGCGAGATCAACTCAGGTCACCACACGGGTCGCCAACTAGATCAACTCAGGTCACCACACGGGTCGCCAACTAGATCAACTCAGGTCGCCAGATCAGCTTGGGTCACCAGCTAGATCAGCTCTGGTCACCAGATCACCTAACAAAATTAGGTCACCAGCCAGATCAGCTTATGTCACCAACTAGATCAACTCGGGTCGCCAGCCAGTAACTTCGACTGCCATAATAAATTGGGTCACCACAGTGACTCAGGTCGCTGGGTCGACTCGGTTGACTCAGGTCACAGGGTCGACTCGGTTGACTCAAGTCATCGGGTCGACTCGGTTGACTCATGTCACTGGGTCAACTCAGGTCACCGGGTCGACTTAGTTGACTTAGGTCACCAGGTCGACTCAGTTGACTCAGGTCACCGAGTCGACTCGGGTCGACTCAGTCACCTTACTGACTTAGGTCAACTTGGTTGACTCAGGTCACCATGTCAACTCAGGTCATTGGGTTGACACGGTTGACTCGGGTCACTGGGTTAACTCTATCGACTCGGTTGACTCGGGTCACCGAGTCGACTCAGTCGACTCTGGTCACCGGGTCGACTTGGTTGATTCGGGTCACCGGGTCACTGGTCGACTCGGTTGGCTCGGGTCATCGGGTCGACTCGGGTCACTGGGTCGACTCGGTTGACTCAGGTCGACTGGGTCGACTTAGTCAACTCTAGTCACCGGGTCGACTCGGTTGATTCGGGTCACCGGGTCACTAGGTCGACTCGGTTGGCTCGGGTCATCGGGTCGACTCAGGTCACTGGGTCGACTCGGTTGACTCAGGTCGACTGGGTCGACTTAGTCGACTCTGGTCACCGGGTCGACTCGGTTGATTCAGGTCACCGGGTCACCGAGTCGACTCGGTTGGCTCAGGTCATCAGGTCGACTCGGTTGACTCGGGTTGCTAGCTCGACTTGGGTTGCTGGCTCGACTCGAGCCTCTAGATCGAGACGGGTCATTGGATCAACTCAAGTCGCTAGCGAGATCAACTCAGGTCACCACATGGGTCGGCAACTAGATTTACTCGAGTCACCATATCAGCTTGGGTCACCAACCAGATCAGCTCTTATCGCCAGATCACCTGACAAAATTAGTTCACCAGCCAGATCAGGTTAGGTCGCTAACTAGATCAACTCGGGGTGCTAGATCAGCTCTAGTCGCCAGTGAGTAACTCTGACTACCATAATAAATTAGGCCACCATAAAAACCCCGGTCGCTGGGTCGACTTGGTTGACTCAGGTCACCGGGTCGACTCAGTTGACTCGGGTCATTGGGTCGACTCGGTCAACTCGGGTCACCGGGTCGACTCGGGTCATCGGGTCACTGGGTCGACTCGGGTCACCGAGTCGACTTGGGTTGCTGGATTGACTCAAGCCTCGAGTCGACTTGGGTTGACACGGGTCGACCTAGTCAACTCAGGTCACCGGGTCGACTCAATTGATTCAGGTCACTAGGTTGACTCAGTCGACTCTGGTTGACTCGGGTCGACTTAGTCACCTGACCGACTCAGTTGACTCGGGTCACCACGTTGACTCGGTCGACTCGGTTGACTCAGGTCGACTCAGTTGACTCGGGTCATCGGGTCGACTCAGTTGACTCAGGTCACTCGGTCGATTCGGTTGACTCGGGTCACTTGGTCAACTCGGGTCGACTTAATCACCTGACTGACTTAGGTCGACTTAGTTGACTCGGGTCACCAGGTCGACTCAGTTGACTCAGGTCACTGGGTCAACTCTGTCGACTCAGGTCACCAGGTCGACTGGGTCAACTCAGTCGACTCAGGTCACCGGGTCGACTCAGTCACTTGACCGACTCGGTTGATTCGGGTCACTGGGTCGACTCGGTTGACTCAAGTCACTGGGTCGACTCGATTGACTCGGGTCGACTCGAGTGACTCGGGTCACCGGGTCAACTCGGGTTGACTCGGGCCTCTAGATCAGGAGGGGTCATTGGATCAACTCAAGTTTCTAGCGAGATCAACTCAAGTCACCACACGGGTCCCCAACTAGATTTACTCAGGTCACCATATCAGCTTGGGTCACCAGCCAAATCAACTCTTGTCGCCAAATCACCTGACAAAATTAGTTCGCCAGCTAGATCAGGTTAGGTCGCCAACTAGATCAACTCGGGTTGCTAGATCAGCTCTGGTCGCCAATGAGTAACTCCAACTGCCATAATAAATTAGGTCACCACAGAAACCCCAGTCGCTGGGTCGACTCGGGTCGACTCGATTGACTCGGGTCATTGGGTCGACTCGGTCAACTCGGGTCACCGGGTCGACTCGGTTGACTCAGGTCATCAGGTCGACTTGGGTCACTGGGTCGACTCGGGTCACCGAGTCGACTTGGGTTGCTGGATCGACTCAGGCCTCAAGTTGACTTGGGTTGACACGGGTCGACCTAGTCTACTAAGGTCTCCTGGTCGACTCGGGTCGACTCAATCGATTCAGGTCACTGGGTCGACTCAATCACCTGACTGACTCGGTCATCTCAGGTCACCATGTCGACTCGATTGACTCTTGTCATCGGGTTGACTCAGTTGACTCAGGTCACTGGGTCAACCGATTGACTCAGGTCACTGGGTCGACTCGGTCACCACACGGGTCACCAACTAGATCAAGTTAGGTAGCTAGCGAGATCAACTCAGGTCACCACACTGGTCCCCAACTAGATCAACTCGGATCGCCAGATCAGCTTGGGTCACCAGCCAGATCAGCTGTGGTCGCCAGATCAGCTTGGGTCACCACATTGACTCAGGTCGCCACATTACTTGGCCAACTCGGGTCACCAGCCAGATCAACTCAGGTGACTCGGTTGACTCAGGTTATCGGGTCGACTCGGGTCGACTTGGGTTGCCAGATCAACTCGGGCCTCGAGTCGACTTGGGTTGACTTGGGTCACCAGGTCGATGCGGGTTGTCAGGTCAACACGAGTCACCGGTTCGACATGGGTCGCCAGTTTGACACGGGTCACTGGGTCGACACGGGTCACTGGGTCGACGCGAGTCACTGGGTCGACGCGGGTCACTAGGTCGACGCAGGTCGCTGGGTTGACTCGGGTCGTCAAGTTGACTCGGGTCGCCGGGTCAACTCAGGTTATTGGATCGACTCGGGTCTCTAGATCAGGACAGGTCACTTGATCAACTCGGGTCACCACATGAGTCACCAATTAGATCAACTCAGGTCACCAGATCAGCTTGGGTCACTAGCCAAATCTGCTCTGGTCGCCAAATCACCTAACCGACTCGGGTCGCCAGCCAGATCAGCTTGGGTCACCACATCACCTGGCCAACTCGGTTCGCCAGATCAACTCAGGACACGACATCGACTCAGGTAGTTAGCTAGATCATCTCAGATCACCAGATCGCCCGATGAACTCAGGTCGGGTGGGGTCTCTAGATCGAGTCGAGTCACCAGATCAAGTCGGGTCCCGAGCCAGATCAACTCAGGTCACCACATCGACTCGGGTCACCAGCCAGATTAGGTCAGGTCACTAGATAGCCTGACCTACTTAGATCTCCAGTGAGTCTGTCCACTTTTTGAATGATTGACCCATACTCCTCTTCAAGTATTATCATAGTCAAGTCTCCGCTTCTAGCTCGACAATAAGAAGGGCGTGACTCCATGTATGGCCTGAGTGATTTTTTTTTAACTCTGGTTTTTTCATTCTTTTTGTCGTAGGGAGCCTCCTTTGTCTATTTTTTTTACAACTTTTGACCTCGCTCACGATCAAGCTAGGCCAACTCATTTAAACTTGGATCGCATAAATCTAATATGCACAATAGTAATGTTGATGAGTATGCAAACACATCAATGAAGTCATCTCAGTATGTCAAGTCCCCCAACTTAGATCACTCGAGTCGCATAAGTAACTCAGATAGCCATAATAAATTAGGTCACCATAGTGACTCGGGTCACTAGGTCGACTCAGGTCACGGGGTCGACTCGGGTCATCAAGTCAACTCAGGTTGCTGGGTTGACATAGCCGAATCGACTCAGGTCTTTGGATCGGGACGGGTCACTTGATCAACTCGTGTCGCTAGCCAAATCAACTTAGGTCATCACATGGGTCGCCAACTAGATCAACTCGGGTCGCTAGATCAGCTCTGGTCACCAGATCACCTGACCAACTTAGGTCGCCAACCAAATCAGCCTTGATCGCCACATTGACTCAGGTTGCCACATCACCTAGCCAACTTGGGTCGCCAGCCAGATCAACTCGAGTTGCCAGATCGACTCGGGACACCACATCGACTCAGGTAGTCAGCTAGATCATCTTGGATCCCTAGATCGCTCGATGAACTCAACTCAGGTGGGGTCTCTAGATCAAGTCGGGTCACCAGATCAAGTCGGGTCCTGAGCTAGATCAACTTAGGTCACCACATCGACTTAGGTCACCAGCCAGATCAGGTCCCTAGCCAGATCAACTCAGGTCACCACATCCAATATGCACAATAGTAATGCTGATGAGTATGCAAACTCATCAATGAAGTCATCTCAGTATGCCAAGTTGTCAAGTCCTCCAACTTAGATCAGTCGAGTCGCATAAGTAACTCCAACTACCATAATAAACTTAGATCACTCAGGTCGTTAGGTCGACTCGGGTTGCCGGCTTGACTCGGGTCTCTAGATCGCGATAGGTCGCTGGATCAACTCGGGTTGCTAGCTAGATTAACTCAAGTCACCACATCGACTTGGGTCATCACCTAGATCAGCTCAGGTTGCCACATCACCTAACCAACTCAGGTCAGGTCGGGTCACCAGATTAATTCGGGTCACCAGCCAGATCAACTTAGGTTGCCACATCAACTCGAGTATCCAGATAGATCAGCTCGGGTCACCAAATCACCTAACTAACTTAGGTCAGGTTGGGTTAGGTCTCCTGATCAGGTCGGGTCACCGGATCAACTCAGGTCGCTAATTAGATCAACTCGGGTCACTAACATGATCAACTCGGGTCAACACATCAGCTTATGTTGTTAACACATTCCAATATGCCAAGCTGTCTAGTTTGCTAGCTCGGATCACTCGAGTCGCATAAGTAACTCGTATTGCCAAAACAACTTGGGTCACCTAATTAACTCGAGTCATCAGATCGACTCGGGTCGCCAGATCGACTCGGGTCACCGGATCGACTCGAGTCCTCGAATCGACTCGGGTCACCGTATTGACGCAGGTCACCGGATCGACTCAGGTCTCCAGATCAGGATGGGTCGTCCGATCGACTCGGTTCATCGGATCGATTCGGGTATCCAGATAGATCAAATCAGGTCACCAAATCACCTGACTAACTTAGGTTAGGTCGGGTCTCTGGATCGAGTCGGGTCACCAGATCAAATTGGGTCTCCAGCCAGATCAACTCGGGTCAACACATCGACTCGAGTCACCAACCAGATCAACTTGGGTCGCCAGACCAACTCAGGTCAGGTCGGGTAAGGTCTCCAGATTGGGTCAAGTCGCGGGATCATTTCAGCTCGCCAGCCAGATCAACTCGAGTTGCTACATCGACTCGACTCGACTCGCCAACCAGATCAGCTCAGGTCATTAGATCACCTGACCAACTCGAGTCAGGTCGACGGATGAAGTCAGATCGCCAGATCAACTCAGGTCGCCAGCCAGATCAACTCAGATCATCACATCGACTTAGGTCGCCAGCCAAATCAGCTCGGGTCACCAAATCAACTCGGGTCACCAGCCAGATCAACTCGGGTTAACAAATTTGAGTTTTGACCCCACTCGCAAGCGAGCTAGGCTAACTCATTCAAACTTGGATCGCCTCAATCTAATATGCATAATAGTAATACTAACGAGTATGCAAACTCATCAATGAAGTCAACTAAGTATGCCAGCCTGATCAACTCAGGTCAACAAATTGACTCGGGTCACCAACCAGATCAACTCGGGTCACCAGATTGCCAGGCCAAGTTGGGTCGGGTCGGGTTGGGTCAGGTCTCTAGATCGGGTTGGGTCAGTTCTCTAGATCGGGTCGGGTTGCCAGATCAATTCTTGTCGCCAACCAGATCAACTCAGGTCGCCACATCGACTCGGGTCGTCAGCCAGATCAGCTCGGGTCACCACATCACCTAACCAACTCGGGTTAGGTCGGGTCACCCGATCAATTTGGGTCACTAAGTTGGGTGTGACTCCATGAATGGCACGAGTGGTTTTCTTTTTCAACTCTAGTTTTTTCATTCTTTTCATTGTACGAAGCCTCCTTTGTCTATTTTTTTAGGACTTTTGACCCCGCCCTGAGGATCGCCAACGAGCTCGACCGGATCCTGTCCGAGATCTTGCTCGTGAGCGAGCTCACCGGGATCCCGTCGCCAACGAGCTAGGCGTGACTCCATGGATGGCTCTAGTGATTTAAGTTTTTTATAACTTGAAAATTTTGTTCTTTTCCTTGTATAGAGCCTCCTTTATCCATTTTTTCCTACGAGTTTCGACCCCGCCAGCGACCTTGTTAAGTTCTCATCGCAGGTCTTGCCCTACTACCACGAAAGCCTCCCAGCGGTTATATGAAATGACCCCGGGTCATTTCAACACTGCGTCTAACAATAACTAGTCAGACTGCATCAAATGATGTCCACCTCGATCCATGCCAACTCATTCAAACTTGGATCACCTCAATCTAATATGCACAATAGTAATGCTGACAAGTATGCCAACTCATCAATGAAGTCGCCTTAGCATGCCAAGCTGTCAAGTCCCCCAACTTGAATTACTCCAGTCGCATAAGTAATTCGGATCATTGGATCGACTCGCATCGCCGAGTCAACTCGGGTTTCTGGATCGACTCGAGTCCCCAAAACAACTTGGGTTGCCAGTCGGATCAACTCGGGTCACCATCCAGATCAACTCAGGTCGCAAGATCACCTGACTAACTTAGATTGACGAAGTTGCCTAGCCAACTTGGATCGCTAGACTTGCCAGATCGACTCGAATCACTGGAGTCGTCAGATCGACTCAGATCTCTATTTCAAGTCGGCCCTATTGCCACGAAGGCATCCCAATGATAACCAGTCAGATCGCAAGTTAAATCACATCAAATGATGTTCACCTCGATCTGTGCTAACTCATTCAATCTTGGATCACCTCGATCCAATATGCCAAGCTGTCAAGTCCACCAGCTCAGATCACTCGAGTTGCATAAGTAACTCAGATCGCCAGAACAACTCGGGTCACCAGATCGACACAGGTCGTCAAATCCACTCGGGTTGCCGAATCAACTCGAGTCGTCGGATCGACTCGGGTCTCCAGATTAGGACGGGTTGTCAGATCGACTCGGGCCGCCAGCCAAATCTACTCGGGTCCCTACATCGACTCAGGTATCCATATAGATCATATTGGGTCGCCAAATCACCTGACTAACTAAAGTTAGGTCAAGTTTGGTCGGGTCAGGTCTCCGGATTGGGTCGGGTCACCGGATCAACTTGGGTCAACATATCGACTCGAGTCGCCAACCAGAACAACTCGGGTCACCAGATTGCCAGACCAACTCGGGTTGGGTCGGGTCAGGTCTTCAGATCGGGTCAGGTCACGGGATCATTTTGGGTCGCCAGCCAGATCAACTCGGGTCGCCACATCAACTCGACTCACCAACCAGGTCAGGTCGGGTCACCAGATCACCTGACCAACTCGGTCAGGTCGACGGATGAAGTCGGATCGCTGGATCAACTCAGGTCGCTAGCCAGATCAACTTGGGTCACCACACCAACTCAGGCCGCCAGCCAAATCAGCTCAGGTCGCGAGATCAACTCAGGTCAACAAATGTGACTTTTGACCCCACTCACAAGTGAGCTAGGCTAACTCATTCCAAGTCTCTCATGGAAAAGTCCATGACTTCCCATTCCTATACCTATGCTGACGAGTATGCCAACTCATCAATGAATTCGGCTCAGCATGCCAAGTTGTCAAGTCCCCCAACTTGAATTACTCCAGTCACATAAGTAATTTAGATCACCAGAACAACTCGGGTCACCGGATCGACTCAATTCGCCGGATTGACTTGGATCACCGGATCACTAGAGTCGGCAAAGTAACCCAGATCTCTAGGGTCATAACGGGATAGGTATTGTTTACGGATGTAACGACCTCTGAGATGAGCCCAACTCGTCAATCGGAGCCAGCTCGCCAATCTGATTGAGCTAGCCGATCTGAGCCAACTCACCGATTTGAGCTAGCAAGACACCTCTCAAGAATTGAGTTTGAGAACTTCTCCACTAATGAGTTGTCCTCAAGATGTGAACTTGCATCCAGATTAGGACTTGTGGCTTGCACGAGCCAATGTCATGAAGACCTCCTACGTACATGCAACCAATGCATCTCATAGTCCAACATAGTTCTGAACTAGCTCATTACGCCACCATCTCGCACATGTTCCAAGTCTCCCATGGAAAAGTCCCCAACTTCCCATTCCAATACCTAGTTGATTTCACCTCGGATCGAGTCCCCAACAAGATCCAATGCCACTCTGCACAAAGCAGTCCATGCTACTTCATGCAGCTCGAATGACACCTCGACTTGACTCTAAACCTTACCCAGGCCAAAACTATTAACAACTTGTCGCACAACCCCATGAATGCTCCTCGAATCAAGTCCCTGACATGACCCTACTCCTGAGTGCACCAAACAACTCCTTTGTTACACCTCGGATCGAGTCCCTTACATGTCAGTTCAAGTCAGTCGACGTGTTAGCTCTATTTCTAGTATGAGGTGATCTTGTCACATCAACACTACACCCATCCATTGTAAGTTAGCCATACCACCACAAAGTCATCCAACAGTCATTATGAAATGACCCCTATCACATCAAGCTGTGTTGGTTTGTTTCAAGTCGGCCCTATTGCCACGAAGGCATCCCAATGGTAACTAGTCAAATCGCATCAAATGATGTTCACCTCGATCTATGCCAATGCTGCCTATGATTGATTTGCTAGCTCTCTACGGATATTTTTGGATATGCCATTTGATACCTGAATGCTATGCATGGGTTCGTGCATAGACGATTCGAGCTGAGCTTAAGGATGTTGAGTTCTCAAGTGAATATGAATAGGCGAGTTGTTCTATGGAGTAGAACTCAGGAATGCATGATGGATTGAGCTCATCTCGCGGATCCGAGCCAGCTCGTTGATCCGATCCAGCTTGTCGATCTGAGCCAGCTCGACGATCCGAGCCAGCTCGTCAAGTTGAGCCTTTTACGAGATTTAAATTTTTTGCGACCTATCGACGTCGGCAAGCATTTGTATGGGGGAGAAAGACTCGGACTAATAACTTATCCTCGTAGGGGAGGTGTTGTTGGTGGATGTGAGGATTTTTGAGATGAGACCCAAGCTGGAACAAATTCTAGTGCGCATTGTGATTAGAGCTAAGCTAAAGGATATTGAGTTCTCAAAGGAATACAAATAGGCAAGTTGTTTTATGGAGTAGAACACGGGAATGCATGATGGATCCGATCCGATTTGAGCCGAGCCGGCTCGGCGATCCGAGCCAGCCAGCTTGGAAAACCGAGCCGGCTCGCTCGGCAAACCGTGCCAGCTCGCCGATTCGAGTCAGCTCGCTCGGTGATCCGAGCCAGCTCGCTTGGCGATCCGAGCCTTTTACGAGATTTTAAGTTTTTGTGACTTATCGGCGTCGGCAAGCATTTCTACGTGGGAGCAAGACTCGGACTAATAACTTATATAGGGGAGGTGTTGTTGGTGGATGTAAGGATCTTTGAGATGAGACTCGAGATGGAATGGATTCTAGTGCCCATTGTGATTCGAGCTGAGCTAAAGGATGTTGAGTTCTCAAGTGAATACAAATAGGTGAGTTGTTCTATGGAGTAGAACACGGGAATGCATGATGGATTGAGCTCAGCTCGTCGATCCGAGCCAGCTCACGGATTCGAGCTAGCTTGTCGAGCTGAGTCTTTTACGAGATTTAAAGTTTTCGTGACCTATCCGTGTCGGCGAGCATTTCTACGGGGGAGCAAGACTTGGACTAATAACTTATATAGGGGAGGTGGTGTTGGTGGATGGAAGGATCTTTGAGATGAGACCCGAGCTGGAACGGATTCTAGTGCGCGTTGTGATTCGAGTTGAGCTAAAGGATGTTGAATTCTCAAGTGATTACAAATAGGCGAGTTATTCCATGGAGTAGAACACGGGAATGCATGATGGATTGAGCTCAACTCGGCGATCCGAGCCAGCTCGGCGATCCGAGCCAGCTCGGCGATCCGAGCCAGCTCGGCGATCCGAGCCAGCTCGGCGATCCGAGCCAGCTCGGCGATCCGAGCCAGCCCGTCGAGCTGAGTCTTTTACAAGATTTAAATTTTTTGTGACCTTTCGGCGTTGGCGAGCATTTCTACGGGGGAGTAAGACTCGGACTAATAACTTATATAGGGGAGGTGTTGTTGGTGAATGTAAGGATCACTGAGATGAGACCCGAGCTGGAACGGATTCTAGTGCGCGTTATGATTCGAGCTGAGCTAAAGGATGTTCAGTTCTCAAGTGAATACAAAGAGGTGACTCATTCTATGGAGTAGAACATGGGAATGCATGATGGAATGAGCTCAGATCGCCGATCCGAGCTAGCTCGTCGATCCGAGCCACGGGTATGTACGATCCGAGCCAGCCCGTCGAGCTGAGTCATTTATGAGATTTAAATTTTTTGTGACCTTTCGGCGTTGGCGAGCATTTCTACGGGGGAGCAAGACTCGGACTAATAACTTATATAGGGGAGGTGTTGTTGGTGAATGTAAGAATCATTGAGATGAGATCCGAGCTGGAACGGATTCTAGTACGCGTTGTGATTCGAGCTGAGCTAAAGGATGTTCAGTTCTCAAGTGAATACAAAGAGGTGAGTCATTCTATGGAGTAGAACATGGGAATGCATGATGGAATGATCTCAGATCGTCGATCCGAGCTATCTCGTCGATCCGAGCCAGCTCGCTGATCCGAGCCATGGGTATGTAGGTAGTTTTCATGAGATCGGCTCGCCCGGCCCACAAGTCAAACATCGATTCTCTTATTAAGGGTGAGCCCTTGTCTAGCGTTTGGGTCGCTCGGTACAAGCTGTTCGATTTGTAATGTGTGCAAAGCTTTTGGGTTGATATTTGGAAGATTTAAATTTTTTGTGAGCTATTCTCCTCGTTTCACTTGATATTTTTGAAGATTTGAATTATTTGTGAGCTATTCTCCCCGTTTCCCTTGATTTTTTTGGAAGAATTGGAATTTTTGAGAGTTGTTCTCTTCGCCTCAAATTTCTACGGAAGAGCAAGACTTGGACTAATAACTTATATAGGGGAGGTGTTGTTGGTGAATGAAAGGATCTTTGAGATGAGACCCGAGCTGGAACGGATTCTAGTGCGCGTTGTGATTCAAGCTGAGCTAAAGGATGTTCAGTTCTCAAGTGAATACAAAGAGGTGAGTCGTTTTATGGAGTAGAACACGGGAATGCATGATGGAATGAGCTCAGATCGACGATCCGAGTCAGCTCGCTGATCTGAGCCACGGGTATGTAGGCAGTTTTCATGAGATCGGCTCGCCCGGCCCACAAGTCAAACACTGATTCTCTTATTAAGGGTGAGCCCTTGTCTAGCGTTTGGGTCGCTCGGTACAAGCTGTTTGATTTGTAATGTGTGCGAAGCTTTTGGGTTTGATATTTGGAAGATTTGAATTTTTTGTGAGCTATTCTCCTCGTTTCACTTGATTTTTTTGAAGATTTGAATTATTTGTGAGCTATTCTCCCCATTTCCCTTGATTTTTTGGAAGATTTGGATTTGTTGCGAGTTGTTCTCTTCGCCTCAAATTTCTACGGAAGAGCAAGACTTGGACTAATAACTTATATAGGGGAGGTGTTGTTGGTGAATGCAAGGATCTTTGAGATGAGACCCGAGCTGGAACGGATTCTAGTGCACGTTGTGATTCGAGCTGAACTAAAGGATGTTTAGTTCTCAAGTGAATACAAAGAGGTGAGTCATTTATGGAGTAGAAGACGGGAATGCATGATGGAATGAGCTCAGATCGCCGATCCGAGCTAGCTTGTCGATCCGAGCCACGGGTATGTAGTCAGTTTTCATGAGATCGGATCGTCCGGGCCACAAGCTAGCTATTTTTTGTGAGCTATTCTCTTTGTTTCCTTTGATTTTTTTGGAAGACTTGCATTTTTTGTGAGCTATTCTCTTCGTTTCAATTGAATTTTTGGAAGTTATGCATTTTTTGTGATGTAGTCTCTTCGTTTCACTTGCATTTTTGGGAGATTTGATTTTTTTTGTGAGCTATTCTCTTCTTTTCCCTTGAATTTTTTTTTGCAAGACTTGCATTTTTTGTGAGCTATTCTCTTCGTTTCAATTGAATTTTTAGAAGTTTTGAATTTTTTGTGATCTATTCTTCTTTGTTTCACTTGTATTTTTGAGAGATTTGAAATTTTTGTGAGATATTCTCTTCGGCTCAAATTTCTACGGAAGTGCAATACTTGGACTAATAACTTATATAGGGGAGGTGTTGTCCGCGGAAGCTCCCCCATGCCCCTCTAATAGAATCAGTGCTAGTGATCCCGTTTTGAAATCCGACGGACGGATGGATGAGCAGGTCGGATTTCAAAACGGGATCAGCAGCACTGATTCCATTAGAGGGGCATGAAGCCACCTGATTGCTATGCGGGGGCTGCTCAAAGTCCCGTCTTTCGAGTCGCTCGACGGCGCAAGTCGGAAAGGGTTCGACAGCGGTTGTCGTTCCAATGCGTCGTCGCAGTGACATGGAAGGCGATCTTCGGGTTAGCCCTTGTCTAGCTTTTGGGTCGCTTGGTACAAGCGATCTGCTATGTACTTTCCGCGAACCCCTATCCGGGTACTCGTTAGCTATGCATTGGCTCTTGCATGTGTGGAACGGAGAGATGCGGCCTTCACAGGGAGTCGGCCTGAAATAGTTCTGTGCGTGCGAATGGAGCCGCGTATAGCTTTTGGGTCGTTTGGATAGGGTGCCCCTCCAAGCGAATCAGTGCTGGTGCTCGGACGGATTTGCGGCTCAGATTTAAAATGTGAGGAGCATGCCTGATTTTATTTGAGGGGCATGAAGCCACCTGATTGCTATGCGGGGGCTCCCCTGGGTCGTCTCTTTTGGGTCACTCGATGGCGCAAGTCGGAGAAGGGTTCGACAACGGTAGTCGTTCCAGCGCGTCGTCATTAGTGATACTGAAGTCGATCTGTGTGCAGCCCCCGTCTAGCACTTGGGTCTGCATGCCGCAAGAAGATTTGAATTTTTTGTGAGTTAAAGTCTTTTTCTTTTTTTCGTTTCACTGGAGTTTTTGCGAGATTTGAAGTTTTTGTGAGCTATTCTCTTCGTTTCACTTAAATTTTTTGTGAGCTATTCTCTTCGTTTCACTTGAATTTTTGGAAGTTTTGAGTTTTTTGTGAGCTATCCTCTTCGTTTCACTTGAATTTTTGCAGGATTTGAATTTTTTGTGAGCTATTCTTCTTTGTTTCACTTGGTTTTTTGGAAGATTTGAATTTTTTGTGAGCTATTTTCTTTGTTTCCCTTGTTTTTTTTTGGAAGACTTGCATTTTTTGTGAGCTATTCTCTTCTTTTCCCTTGATTTTTTTTTTGCAAGACTTGGATTTTTTGTGAGCTATTCTCTTCATTTCAATTGAATTTTTGGAAGTTTTGAATTTTTTGTGATCTATTCTCTTTGTTTCACTTGTATTTTTGAGAGATTTGAAATTTTTGTGAGATATTCTCTTCGGCTCAAATTTCTACGAAAGTGCAATACTTGGACTAATAACTTATATAGGGGAGGTGTTGTCCGCGGAAGCTCCCCCATGCCCCTCTAATAGAATCAGTGCTGGTGATCCCGTTTTGAAATCCGACAGACGGACGGATGATTAGGTCAGATTTCAAAATGGGATCAGCAGCACTGATTCCATTACAGGGGCATGAAGCCACCTGATTGCTATGCGTGGGCTGCTCAAAGTCCCGTCTTTCGGGTCGCTCGATTGCGCAAGTCGGAAAGGGTTCGACAGCGGTTGTCGTTCCAATGCGTCGTCGTTGTGACATGTAAGGCGATCTTAGGGTCAGCCCCCGTCTAGCTTTTGGGTTGCTTTGGTACAAGCGATCTGCTATGTACTTTCCGCGAAACCCTATCCGGGTACTCGTTAGCTATGCGTTGTCTCTTGCATGTGTGCAACGAAGAGATGCGGCCTTCACAGGGAGTCGGCCTGAAACAGTTCTGTGCGTGCGAATGGAGCCGCGTATAGCTTTTGGGTCGTTTGGATAGGGTGCCCCTCCAAGTGAATCAGTGCTGGTGCTCGGATGGATTTGCGGCTCGGATTTAAAATGTGAGTAGCATGCCTGATTTTATTGGAGGGGCATGAAGCCACCTGATTGCTATGCGGGGGCTCCCCTGGGTCGTCTCTTCTGGGTCACTCGATGGCGCAAGTCGGAGAAGGGTTCAACAACGGTAGTTGTTCCAGCGCGTCGTCATTAGTGATACTGAAGTCGATCTGTGGGCGAGCCCCGGTCTAGCATTTGGGTCTGCATGCGGCAAGAAGATTTGAATTTTTTGTGAGTTAAGTCTTTTTCGTTTCACTGGAGTTTTTGCGAGATTTGAAGTTTTTTGTGAGCTATTCTCTTCGTTTCACTTGAATTTTTGGAAGTTTTGAATTTTTTGTGAGCTATTCTCTTCGTTTCACTTGAATTTTTTGAAGTTTTGAATTTTTTGTGAGCTATTCTCTTCCTTTCACTTGAATTTTTGCAGGATTTGAATTTTTTGTGAGCTATTCTTCTTTGTTTCACTTGGTTTTTTCGAAGATTTGAATTTTTTGTGAGCTATTCTCTTTGTTTCCCTTGATTTTTTTTTGGAAGACTTGCATTTTTTGTGAGCTATTCTCTTCGTTTCAATTGAATTTTTGGAAGTTATGCATTTTTTGGTGATGTAGTCTCTTCGTTTCACTTGCATTTTTGGGAAATTTGATTTTTTTGTGAGCTATTCTCTTCTTTTTCCTTGATTTTTTTTGCAAGACTTGGATTTTTTGTGAGCTATTCTCTTCATTTCAATTGAATTTTTGGAAGTTTTGAATTTTTTGTGATCTATTGTTCTTTGTTTCACTTGTATTTTTGAGAGATTTGAAATTTTTGTGAGATATTCTCTTCGGCTCAAATTTCTACGGAAGTGCAATACTTGGACTAATAACTTATATAGGGGAGGTGTTGTCCGCGGAAGCTCCCCCATGCCCCTCTAATAGAATCAGTGCTGGTGATCCCGTTTTGAAATCCGACAGACGGACGGATGATTAGGTCGGATTTCAAAACGGGATCAGCAGCACTGATTCCATTAGAGGGGCATGAAGCCACCTGATTGCTATGCGGGGGCTGCTCAAAGTCCCGTCTTTCGGGTCGCTCGATGACGCAAAGTCGGGAAGGGTTCGACAGCGGTTGTCGTTCCAATGCGTCGTCGCTGTGACATGGAAGGCGATCTTCGGGTCAGCCCCCGTCTAGCTTTTGGGTTGCTTTGGTACAAGCGATCTGCTTGTACTTTCCGCGAAACCCTATCCGGGTATTCGTTAGCTATGCGTTGTTTCTTGCATGGGTGGAACGGAGAGATGCGGCCTTCACAGGGAGTCGGCTTGAAACAGTTCTGTGCGTGCGAAAGGAGCCGCGTATAGCTTTTGGGTCGTTTGGATAGGGTGCCCCTCCAAGTGAATCAGTGCTGGTGCTCGGACGGATTTGCGGCTCGGATTTAAAATGTGAGTAGCATGCCTGATTTTATTGGAGGGGCATGAAGCCACCCGATTGCTATGCGGGGGCTCCCCTGGGTCGCCTCTTTTGGGTCACTCGATGGCGCAAGTCGGAGAAGGGTTCGACAACGGTAGTCGTTCCAGCGCGTCATCATAGTGATACTGAAGTCGATTTGTGGGCGAGCCCCCGTCTAGCTCTTGGGTCTGCATGCCGCAAGGAGATTTGAATTTTTCGTGAGTTTAAGTCTTCGTTTTTCCTTGATTTTTTTTTGGAAGACTTGAATTTTTGGAAGTTCTGAATTTTTTTGTGAGCTATTATCTTTCGTTTCACTTGAATTTTTGCAAGATTTGAAATTTTTGTGAGCTATTCTCTTTGTTTCACTTGGTTTTTTTTGGAAGATTTGAATTTTTGTGAGCTATTCTCTTTGTTTCCCTTTGTTTTTTTTTTTTTTGTTTTTTTTTGGGAAGACTTGCGTTTTTTGTGAGCTATTCTCTTCGTTTCAATTGAATTTTTGGAAGTTATGCATTTTTTGTGATGTAGTCTCTTCGTTTCACTTGGTTTTTTGGAAGATTTGAATTTTTTGTGAGCTATTCTCTTTATTTCCCTTTGATTTTTTTGGAAGACTTGCATTTTTTGTGAGCTATTCTCTTCGTTTCAATTGAATTTTTGGAAGTTATGCATGATGCATTTTTTGGGAGATTTGATTTTTTTTGTGAGCTATTCTCTTCTTTTCCTTTGAATTTTTTTTGCAAGACTTGCATTTTTTGTGAGCTATTCTCTTCGTTTCAATTGAATTTTTGGAAGTTTTGAATTTTTTGTGATCTATTCTTCTTTGTTTCACTTATATTTTTGAGAGATTTGAAATTTTTGTGAGATATTCTCTTCGGCTCAAATTTCTACGGAAGTGCAATACTTGGACTAATAACTTATATAGGGGAGGTGTTGTTCGCGGAAGCTCCCCCATGCCCCTCTAATGGAATCAGTGCTGGTGATCCCGTTTTGAAATCCGACAGACGGATGGATGATTAGGTCGGATTTCAAAACGGGATCAGCAGCACTGATTCCATTATAGGGGCATGAAGCCACCTGATTGCTATGCGTGGGCTGCTCAAAGTCTCATCTTTCAGGTCGCTCGACGGCGCAAGTCGGAAATGGTTCAGCAGCGGTTGTCGTTCCAATGCGTCGTCGCAGCGACATGGAAGGCGATCTTCGGGTCAGCCCCTGTCTAGCTCTTGGGTTGCTTTGGTACAAGCGATCTGCTATGTACTTTCCGCGAACACCTATCCCGGTACTCGTTAGCTATGTGTTGGCTCTAGCACGCATGGAACGCAGAGATGCGGCCTTCACAGGGAGTTGGCCTGAAACAGTTCCGTGCCTTGCGAATGGAGCCGCGTATAGCTTTTCGGTCGTTTGGATAGGTGCCCCTCCAAGTGAATGAGTGTTGGTGCTCGGACGGATTTGCCGCTCGGATTTAAAAATGTGAGCAGCAGCACAGATTCTATTGGAGGGGCATGAAGCCACCCAATTTTTATGCGTGGGCTCCCTTGGGTCGTGTCTTTTGGGTCACTCGATGGCGGAAGTCAGAGAAGGGTTCGACAGCGGTAGTCGTTCCAGCGCGTCGTCATAGTGATACTGAAGTCGATCTGTGGGCGAGCCCCCGTCTAGCTCTTGGGTCTGCATGTCGCAAGAAGATTTGAATTTTTTGAGTTAAGTCTCTTCGTTTCACTTGAATTTTTGCGAGATTTGAATTTTGTTTGTTGCGAGGTAGTAAAATTCTCTTCGTTTTGACTTGAAGTTTTGGATTTTTTGTGAGCTATTCTCTTCGTTTTTCCTTGGTTTTTGTTTTGGAAGACTTGAATTTTTTGTGGGCTATTATTTTATTCTTTTCACTTGAATTTTTGGAAGTTTTGAATGTTTTTGTGAGCTATTCTCTTCGTTTTCACTTGAATGTTTGCAAGATTTGAATTTTTTGTGAGCTATTCTGTTTGTTTCACTTGGTTTTTTTGGAAGATTTGAATTTTTTGTGAGCTATTCTGTTTTGTTTCCCTTGATTTTTTTGTAAGACTTGCATTTTTTGTGAGCTATTCTCTTCGTTTCAATTGAATATTTGGAAGTTGTGCATTTTTTGTGATTGTAGTCTCTTCGTTTCACTTGCATTTTTGGGAGATTTGATTTTATTTGTGAGCTATTCTCTTTTTTTCCCTTGATTTTTTTGTGAGCTATTCTCTTCGTTTCAATTGAATTTTTGGAATTTCTGAATTTTTTGTGATCTATTCTTTTTGTTTCACTCGTATTTTTGAAAGATTTGAAATTTTTGTGAGATATTCTCGTCGGCTCAAATTTCTACGGAAGTGCAAGACTTGGACTAATAACTTATATAGGGGAGGTGTTGTCCGCGGAATCTCCCCCATGCCCCTCTAATAGAATCAGTGCTGGTGATCCCGTTTTGAAATCCGACAGACGGACGGATGATTAGGTCAGATTTCAAAACGCGATCAGCAGCACTGATTCCATTAGAGGGGCATGAAGCCACCTGATTGCTATGCGGGGGCTGCTCAAAGTCCCGTCTTTCGAAGGTCGCTCGACGGTGCAAGTCGGAAAGGGTTCGGCAGCGGTTGTCGTTCCAATGCGTCGTCGCAGTGACATGGAAGGCGATCTTCGGGTCAGCCCCCGTCTAGCTTTTGGGTTGCTTTGGTACAAGCGATCTGCTATGTACTTTCCGCGAACCCCTATCCGGGTACTCGTTAGCTATGCGTTGGCTCTTGCATGCGTGGAACGAAGAGATGCGGCCTTCACAGGGAGTTGGCCGGAAATAGTTCTGCTCTTGTGAATGGAGCCGCGTATATAGCTTTTGAGTCGTTTGGGTAGGTGCGCCCCTCCAAGAGAATCAGTGCTGGTGCTCGGACGGATTGGTAGCTCGGATTTAAAATATGAACACTAGCACTGATTCTATTGGAGGGGCGCATTAGGCCACCCGCTTGCTATGCGGGGGCTGTCCAGGGTCGTAACTTTTGGGTCAGTCGACGGTGCACTTCGGAAAGGGTTCGACAGCGGTTGTCGTTCCAACACATCGTCGCATTGACAAGAAAGGCGATCTTCGGGTCAGCCCCCGTCTAGCTCCCGGGTCACTTGGTACAAGCTACTTGCTATGTCGCTTCGACTTCCGATACTTGAGTGCGCAATGGCTCAAGATGCTTTGCATTGGAATCAGTTAGTTATCATATGTGTCGGCGGATTGGATCTCAAGTCAATCTAGGCGGGTGCGACATTAGTTGCTAAGTCTCGATCGAAAACGATTTGGATTCATCTAGATGCATTGTTATCTGACTTGAGGAACTATGCGAGCGAGTTGGGTTACCTCCTCGTGGATATGTTGGATACGCGTTATGACGGATAAGATGATGGATTGCGGTAAGAATGACGAATTTTTGGAAGATGAATTATTTTGGTGAGCCATGTTCTTTGTTTTACTTGAATTTCTGGAAGATTTGAATTTTGTTTTCTAGCTATTCTTTTCGTTTTCCTAGATTTTTTCGAAAGACTTGAATTTTTTGTGATCTATTCTGTTCGTTTCACTTGAATTTTTGGAAGATTTGATTTTTTGTGAGCTTTTTGTCATCGTTTCACTTGAATTTTTGGAAGATTTGAATTTTTTGGGAGCCAGTTTCTTCGGCTTAAATTTCCACTCAAGAGCAAGACTCGGACTAATAACTTATATAGGGGAGGAGTTGTGTGTTGTTCGCGGAAGCTCCCCCATACCCCTCTTATAGAATCATTGCCGGTGATCGGACGGATGTGTAGGTCGGATTTCAAAATGGGATCACCAGCACTGATTCTATTAGAGGGGCATGAAGCCACTTGATTGCTATGCGGGGGCTGCCCAAAGTCCTGTCTTTCGGGTCGCTCGACGGTGCAAGTCGGAAAGGGTTCGGCAGCGGTTGTCGTTCCAATGCGTCGTCGCAGTGATATGGAAGGCAATCTACGGGTCAGCCCCTGTCTAGCTTTCGGGTCACTTTGGTACAAGTGATTTGCTATGTACTTTCCGCGAACCCTATCCACGTACTCGTTAGCTACGCGTTGGCTCTTACACGAGCGGAACGGAGAGATGCGGCCTTCACAGGGAGTTGGCCGGAGATAGTTCTGTTTTTGTGAATGGAGCCGCGTATAGCTTTTGAGTCGTTTGGGTAGGTGCCCCCCTCCAAGAGAATCAGTGCTGGGTATCTCGGATTTAAAATCTGAGCACTAGCGCTGATTCTATTGGAGGGGCGCATTAGGCCACCCGCTTTCTATGCGGGGCCTGTCCAGGATCGTGTCTTTTGTGTCAGTCGACGTTGCAAGTAGGAAAGGGTTCGACAGCGGTTGTCGTTCCAACGCATCGTCGCATTGACAAGAAACGCAATTTTTGGGTCAGCCCCCGTCTAGCTCCCGGGTCGCTTGGCACAAGCGATTTGCTCTGTCGCATGCTGCATTAAGATTTGAATTTTTTGTTTGCTATTCTCATTTTTGTTTCATTGGAAGATTCGAATTTTTTGCGATCTCCTCTTTTGTTTCCTTTGATTTTTTTTTGGAAGATTTTAATTTTTTGTGAGCCTACTCTCTTCGATTCACTTGAGTTTTTGGAAGAAATGGATTTTTTTGGTGAGCTATGTTCTTTCTTTTACTTGAAGTTTTGGAAAATTTGAATGTTTTGCTAGTTGTTCTTTTCGTTTCCCTTCGATTTTTTCGGAAGACCTGAATTTTTTGTGAGCTATTCTGTTCGTTTCACTTGAATTTTTTGAAGATTTGATTTTTTTGTGAGCTTTTTCCTCATCGTTTCACTTGAATTTTTGGAAGATTTGAATTGTTTGGGAGCCATTCTCAACGTCTCAAATTTCTACGGAAGAGAAAGACCCGGACTAATAACTTATATAGGGGAGTAGTAGTTCGCGGAAGCTCCCCCATGCCCCTCTAATAGAATCAGAGCTTGTGCGCGGACGGATGAGTAAGTCGGATTTAAAATCGGATCACTAGCACTGATTCTATTAGAGGGGCATGAAGCCACCTGATTGCTATGCGGGGGCTGCCCAAAGTCCTGTCTTTCGGGTCACTCAACGGTGCAAGTCGGAAAGTGTTCGGCAGCGGTTGTCGTTCGAATGTGTCGTCGCAGTGACATGGAAGGCAATCTTCGGGTCAGCCCCCGTCTAGCTTTCGGTTCGCTTTGGTACAAGCGATTTGCTATGTACTTTCCGCGAATCCTATCCGGGTACTCGTTAGCTATGCGTTGGTTCTTGCATGCGTGGAACGGAGAGATGCGGCCTTCACAGGGAGTTGGCCGGAGATAGTTCCGTTCTTGTGAATGGACCGGCGTATAGCTTCTGAGTCGTTTGGGTAGGTGCGGCCCTCCAAGAGAATCAGTGCTGGTGCTTGGACGGATTGGTAGCTCAGATATAAAATTTGAGCACTAGCACTGATTCTATTGGAGGGGCGCATTAGGGCACCCGTTTGCTATGC
>BSBK01012967.1:0-17500 GCA_027943335.1 Chamaecyparis obtusa | reverse complement strand
GTTCATTTTTTTTCCGCGAGTTTCGACCCCGCCCGGGAGCGAGCTCGCGCCGATCCCGCCCCGCCGCTCCCCGGAGAGCTCGACCGGTTCGGTTCCGCTCGGATCGGACCCCGCCCGCGAGCGCCGCTCGGCTCGACGAGCTCGATGGGGATCCCGTCCGCGGGCGAGCTGGGCGTGGCTACACGTATGACCCGATGTAATTTTTTTTTTTTTTTTTTTTTTTAACTCTGGTTTTTTCGTTCTTATCCTCGTACGGAGCCTCCTTTGTTCATTTTTTTTCCGCGAGTTTCGACCCCGCCCGGGAGCGAGCTCGGCGCCGATCCCGCCCCGCCGCTCCCCGGAGAGCTCGACCGGCTTCGGTTCCGCTCAGATCGGACCCCGCCCGCGAGCGCCGCTCGGCTCGACGAGCTCGATGGGGATCCCGTCCGCGGGCGAGCTGGGCGTGGCTACACGTATGACCCGAATGTAATTTTTTTTTTTTTTTTTTTTTTTTTTTTTTAACTCTGGTTTTTTCGTTCTTATCCTCGTACGGAGCCTCCTTTGTTCATTTTTTTCCCGCGAGTTTCGACCCCGCCCGGGAGCGAGCTCGGCGCGATCCCGCCCCGCCGCTCCCCGGAGAGCTCGACCGGTTCGGTTCCGCTCGGATCGGACCCCGCCCGCGAGCGCCGCTCGGCTCGACGAGCTCGATGGGGATCCCGTCCGCGGGCGAGCTGGGCGTGGCTACACGTATGACCCGAATGTAATTTTTTTTTTTTTTTTTTTTTAAAACTCTGGTTTTTTCGTTCTTATCCTCGTACGGAGCCTCCTTTGTTCATTTTTTTTCCGCGAGTTTCGACCCCGCCAGGGAGCGAGCTCGGCGCCGATCCCGCCCCCGCCGCTCCCCGGAGAGCTCGACCGGTTCGGTTCCGCTCGGATCGGACCCCGCCCGCGAGCGCCGCTCGGCTCGACGAGCTCGATGGGGATCCCGTCCGCGGGCGAGCTGGGCGTGGCTACACGTATGACCCGAATGTAATTTTTTTTTTTTTTTTTTTTTTTTTTTTTTAACTCTGGTATTTTCGTTCTTATCCTCGTACGGAGCCTCCTTTGTTCATTTTTTTTCCGCGAGTTTCGACCCCGCCCGGGAGCGAGCTCGGCGCCGATCCCGCCCCGCCGCTCCCCCGGAGAGCTCGACCGGTTCGGTTCCGCTCGGATCGGACCCCGCCCGCGAGCGCCGCTCGGCTCGACGAGCTCGATGGGGATCCCGTCCGCGGAGGCGAGCTGGGCGTGGCTACACGTATGACCCGAATGTAATTTTTTTTTTTTTTTTTTTTTTTTTTTAACTCTGGTTTTTTCGTTCTTATCCTCGTACGGAGCCTCCTTTGTTCATTTTTTTCCCGCGAGTTTCGACCCCCGCCCGGGAGCGAGCTCGGCGCCGATCCCGCCCCGCCGCTCCCCGGAGAGCTCGACCGGTTCGGTTCCGCTCGGATCGGACCCCGCCCGCGAGCGCCGCTCGGCTCGACGAGCTCGATGGGGATCCCGTCCGCGGGCGAGCTGGGCGTGGCTACACGTATGACCCGAATGTAATTTTTTTTTTTTAATTTTTTTTTAACTCTGTTTTTTCGTTCTTATCCTCGTACGGAGCCTCCTTTGTTCATTTTTTTTCCGCGAGTTTCGACCCCGCCCGGGAGCGAGCTCGGCGCCGATCCCGCCCCGCCGCTCCCCGGAGAGCTCGACCGGTTCGGTTCCGCTCGGATCGGACCCCGCCCGCGAGCGCCGCTCGGCTCGACGAGCTCGATGGGGATCCCGTCCGCGGGCGAGCTGGGCGTGGCTACACGTATGACGCGAATGTATTTTTTTTTTTTTTTTTTTTTTTTTTAACTCTGGTTTTTTCGTTCTTATCCTCGTACGGAGCCTCCTTTGTTCATTTTTTTTCGCGAGTTTCGACCCCGCCCCGGAGCGAGCTCGGCGCCGATCCCGCCCCGCCGCTCCCCGGAGAGCTCGACCGGTTCGGTTCCGCTCGGATCGGACCCCGCCCGCGAGCGCCGCTCGGCTCGACGAGCTCGATGGGGATCCCGTCCGCGGGCGAGCTGGGCGTGGCTACACGTATGACCCGAATGTAATTTTTTTTTTTTTTTTTTTTTTAACTCTGGTTTTTTCGTTCTTATCCTCGTACGGAGCCTCCTTTGTTCATTTTTTTCCGCGAGTTTCGACCCCGCCCGGGAGCGAGCTCGGCGCCGATCCCGCCCCGCCGCTCCCCGGAGAGCTCGACCGGTTCGGTTCCGCTCGGATCGGACCCCGCCCGCGAGCGCCGCTCGGCTCGACGAGCTCGATGGGGATCCCGTCCGCGGGCGAGCTGGGCGTGGCTACACGTATGACCCGAATGTAATTTTTTTTTTTTTTTTTTTTAAAACTCTGGTTTTTTTCGTTCTTATCCTCGTACGGAGCCTCCTTTGTTCATTTTTTTTCCGCGAGTTTCGACCCCGCCCCGGAGCGAGCTCGGCGCCGATCCCGCCCCGCCGCTCCCCGGAGAGCTCGACCGGTTCGGTTCCGCTCGGATCGGACCCCGCCCGCGAGCGCCGCTCGGCTCGACGAGCTCGATGGGGATCCCGTCCGCGGGCGAGCTGGGCGTGGCTACACTTATGACCCGAAAGTTTTTTTTTTTTTTTTTTTTTTTTTTTTTTTTTTTTTTTAACTCTGGTTTTTTCGTTCTTATCCTCGTACGGGGCCTCCTTTGTTCATTTTTTTTCCGCGAGTTTCGACCCCGCCCGGGAGCGAGCTCGGCGCCGATCCCGCCCCGCCGCTCCCCGGAGAGCTCGACCGGTTCGGTTCCGCTCGGATCGGACCCCGCCCGCGAGCGCCGCTCGGCTCGACGAGCTCGATGGGGATCCCGTCCGCGGGCGAGCTGGGCGTGGCTACACGTATGACCCGAATGTAATTTTTTTATTTTTTTTTTTTTTAACTCTGGTTTTTTCGTTCTTATCCTCGTACGGAGCCTCCTTTGTTCATTTTTTTTCCGCGAGTTTCGACCCCGCCCGGGAGCGAGCTCGGCGCCGATCCCGCCCCGCCGCTCCCCGGAGAGCTCGACCGGTTCGGTTCCGCTCCGATCGGACCCCGCCCGCGAGCGCCGCTCGGCTCGACGAGCTCGATGGGGATCCCGTCCGCGGGCGAGCTGGGCGTGGCTACACGTATGACCCGAATGTATTTTTTTTTTTTTTTTTTTTTTTTTTTTTAACTCTGGTTTTTTCGTTCTTATCCTCGTACGGAGCCTCCTTTGTTCATTTTTTTCCCGCGAGTTTCGACCCCGCCCGGGAGCGAGCTCGGCGCCGATCCCGCCCCGCCGCTCCCCGGAGAGCTCGACCGGTTCGGTTCCGCTCGGATCGGACCCCGCCCGCGAGCGCCGCTCGGCTCGACGAGCTCGATGGGGATCCCGTCCGCGGGCGAGCTGGGCGTGGCTACACGTATGACCCGAATGTAATTTTTTTTTTTTTTTTTTTTTTAAAACTCTGGTTTTTTCGTTCTTATCCTCGTACGGAGCCTCCTTTGTTCATTTTTTTTCCGCGAGTTTCGACCCCGCCCGGGAGCGAGCTCGGCGCCGATCCCGCCCCGCCGCTCCCCGGAGAGCTCGACCGGTTCGGTTCCGCTCGGATCGGACCCCGCCCGCGAGCGCCGCTCGGCTCGACGAGCTCGATGGGGATCCCGTCCGCGGGCGAGCTGGGCGTGGCTACACGTATGACCCGAATGTAATTTTTTTTTTTTTTTTTTTTTTAACTCTGGTTTTTTCGTTCTTATCCTCGTACGGAGCCTCCTTTGTTCATTTTTTTTCCGCGAGTTTCGACCCCAGCCCGGGAGCGAGCTCGGCGCCGATCCTGCCCCGCCGCTCCCCGGAGAGCTCGACCGGTTCGGTTCCGCTCGGATCGGACCCCGCCCGCGAGCGCCGCTCGGCTCGACGAGCTCGAATGGGATCCCGTCCGCGGGCGAGCTGGGCGTGGCTACACGTATGACCCGAATGTAATTTTTTTTTTTTTTTTTTTTTTTTTTAACTCTGGTTTTTTCGTTCTTATCCTCGTACGGAGCCTCCTTTGTTCATTTTTTTTCCGCGAGTTTCGACCCCGCCCGGGAGCGAGCTCGGCGCCGATCCCGCCTCGCCGCTCCCCGGAGAGCTCGACCGGTTCGGTTCCGCTCGGATCGGACCCCGCCCGCGAGCGCCGCTCGGCTCGACGAGCTCGATGGGGATCCCGTCCGCGGGCGAGCTGGGCGTGGCTACACGTATGACCCGAATGTAATTTTTTTTTTTTAATTTTTTTTTAAACTCTGGTTTTTTCGTTCTTATCCTCGTACGGAGCCTCCTTTGTTCATTTTTTTTCCGCGAGTTTCGACCCCGCCCGGGAGCGAGCTCGGCGCCGATCCCGCCCCGCCGCTCCCCGGAGAGCTCGACCGGTTCGGTTCCGCTCGGATCGGACCCCGCCCGCGAGCGCCGCTCGGCTCGACGAGCTCGATGGGGATCCCGTCCGCGGGCGAGCTGGGCGTGGCTACACGTATGACGCGAATGTATTTTTTTTTTTTTTTTTTTTTTTTTTAACTCTGGTTTTTTCGTTCTTATCCTCGTACGGAGCCTCCTTTGTTCATTTTTTTTCCGCGAGTTTCGACCCCGCCCCGGAGCGAGCTCGGCGCCGATCCCGCCCCGCCGCTCCCCGGAGAGCTCGACCGGTTCGGTTCCGCTCGGATCGGACCCCGCCCGCGAGCGCCGCTCGGCTCGACGAGCTCGATGGGGATCCCGTCCGCGGGCGAGCTGGGCGTGGCTACACGTATGACCCGAAAGTAATTTTTTTTTTTTTTTTTTTTTTTTTTTTAATTTAACTCTGGTTTTTTCGTTCTTATCCTCGTACGGGGCCTCCTTTGTTCATTTTTTTTCCGCGAGTTTCGACCCCGCCCGGGAGCGAGCTCGGCGCCGATCCCGCCCCGCCGCTCCCCGGAGAGCTCGACCGGTTCGGTTCCGCTCGGCTTGATCAGCTCTGGTCGCTAGATCACTTGACAAAATTAGGTCAACAGGCAGATCAACTCGGGTCACCAACTAGATCAACTCAGGTCGCAAACTAGATCATCTCGGGTGGCTAGATCAACTCTGCTCGCTAGTCGGTAACTCATACTGCCATAATAAATTAGGTCACTACAACGACTCTGGTCGCTCGGTCGACTAAGGTGACTCAGGTCACTGGGTGGACTTGGTCGACTCGGTCGACTCGATCGACTCGGGTCACCGAGTTGACTCAGGTAGCCAAATCGACTCAGGTCGAGTCAGTCACCTGACCGACCCGGTCGACTCGGGTCGACGCAGTCAACTTGAGTCAACTCAGTTGACTTGGATCACCGGGTCGACTAGGGTGACTTAGGTCGACTCAGCTGACTCGGTTGACTCAGGTCGACTCAAGTCGACTTGGGTTGTCGGATCTACTCGGGCCTCTAGATTGCACGGGTCACTAGATCAACTCAAGTTGCTAGCGAGATCAGCTCAGGTCACCACACAGGTAACCAACTAGATCAACTCGGGTCACTAGATCAGCTTGGGTCACCAGCTAGATCAGCTCTAGTCGCTAGATCACCTGACAAAATCAGGTCACTAACTAGATCAGCCTGGGTCACCAACCATTTCATCTTAGGTCGCCAACTAGATCAGCTTAGGTCGCTAACTAGATCAACTCAGGTCGCCAGATCAGCTCTGGTTGCCAGCCAAAAACTTTGACTGCCATAATAAATTGGGTCACCACAGCGACTCGGGTCACCAGGTCGACTCGGTTGACTCGGGTCACCAGGTCGACTTGGTTGAATCAGGTCACTGGGTCGACTCGGTCGACTCGATGGACTTGGGTCACCAGGTCGACTTGGTTGACTCAGGTCACCGGGTCGACTCAGTCACCTGACTGACTCGGTCGACTCGGGATGACTCAGTTGACTCAGGTCATCGGATCGACTCGAGTCACCAAGTTGACTCGGGTCACCGGGTCGACTTGGGTTGTCAGATCGACTCGGGCCTCTGGATCAGTACGGGTCACTGGATCAACTCAAGTCGCTAGCGAGATCAACTCAGGTCACCACACGGGTCGCCAACTAGATCAACTCACATCGCCAGATCAGCTTGGGTCACCAACCAGATCAACTCTGGTCGCTAGATCACCTGACAAACTTAAGTCACCAGCCAGATTAGCTTAGGTCACCAGCCAGTAACTCTGACTACCATAATAAATTAGGTCACCACAGTGACTCAGGTAACTGGGTTGACTCAGTCGACTCAGGTCGACTCAGTTGACTCAGGTCACCGGGTCGACTCGATCGACTCAGTTGACTCGATTCACCGGGTTGACTTAGGTTACTGGGTTGACACGATCGACTCAGTTGACTCAGGTCATTGGGTGGACTCCGTTGACTTAATCGACTCAGGTCACCGGGTTGACTCAGTCACCTGACTGACTCGGGTCGACTTGGTTGACTCGGGTCACAAGGTCGACTTGGTTGACTCGGGTCATCAGGTCGACTTGGTTGATTCGGGTCATCGGGTCGACTCGGTTGAGTCGGGTCACCAGGTCGACTCAGGTCGACTTGGGTTACCAGATCGACTCAGGCCTCTGGATCAGGATGGGTTACTGGATCAACTCAAGTTGCTAGCAAGATCAACTTAGGTCACCACACGGGTCACCAACTAGATCAACTCTGGTCGCCAGATTAGCTTGGGTCACCAACCAGATCAACTCTGGTCTCCAGATCACCTAACAAAATTAGGTCACTAGCAACTTGGGTCACTGGGTCGACTCAATTGACTCAGGTCACCGGGTGAACTCGGTCGACTCAGTTGACTCGGGTCACCGGGTCGACTCGGTTGACTCGGGTCATTGGGTCGACTCGGTCGAGTCAGGTCACCAGGTCGACTCGATCGAGTCGGGTCATCGGGTCGACTCAGGTCGTCGGGTTGACTCAGGTCAACTCGGTTGACTCAGGTCACCGGGTCGACTCGGTTGACTTGGGTCACCGCATCGACTTGGTTGACTCAGGTCACTGCGTCGACTCGGTTGACTCGGGTCATCGGGTTGACTCGGTTGACTCGGGTCATCGGGTCGACTCGGTTGACTCAGGTCACTGGGTTGACTCAATTGACTCAGGTCACTGGGTCGACTCGGTTGACTCGGGTCACCGAGTCAACTCGAATCGACTTGGGTTGCCGGATCGACTCAGGCCTCTAGATTGGGATGGGTCACTAGATCAACACAAGTCGCTAGTGAGATCAACTCAGGTCACCACACGGGTCACCAACTAGATCAACTCAGGTCACCAAATCAGATTGGGTCACTAGCCAGATCAGCTCTGGTCGCCAGATCACCTCACAAAATTAGGTCGACAGCCAAATCAGCTTAGGTTGCCAACTAGATCAATTCAGGTCACCAGATCAGCTCTAGTCACCAGCCAGTAACTCTGACTGCCATAATAAATTAGGTCACCATAGTGACTCAGGTCGCTGGGTCGACTCGATCGACTCGGGTCACCAGGTCAACTCGGTTGACACGGGTCACTGGGTCGACTCGGTCGACTCTGTTGACTCGAGTCACCGGGTTGACTCGGTCGACTCAGGTCACTAGGTCGACTTAGGTCGACTCAGTCACCTGACTGACTCGGTCGACTTGGGTCGACTTGGTTGCCTCGAGTCATCGTGTTAACTCAGTTGACTCAGGTCATCGGGTCAACTCAGTTGACTCCGGTCATTGGGTCAACTCAGTTGACTCAAGTCATCAGGTCAACTTAGTTGACTCAGGTCACTGGGTCGAGTCGGTCGACGCGGTTGACTCAGGTCACCAGGTCGACTTGGGTTGCCGGATCGACTCGGGCCTCTAGATCAAGATGGATCATCGGGTCAACTCAAGTTACTAGCGAGATCAACTCAGGTCACCACATGGGTCGCCAACTAGATCAACTTGGGTCACCAGATTAGCTTGGGTCACCAGCTAGATCAGCTCTGGTCGCCATATCAGCTTATGTCACCAACTAGATCAACTCAGGTCGCCAGCCAATAACTTTGACTGCCATAATAAATTGGGTCACCATAGTGACTCGGGTCGCTAGGTCAACTTGGTTGACTCAGGTCATAGGGTCGACTCGGTTGACTCAGTTGACTCAGGTCATTGGGTCGACTCAGTTGACTCATGTCACTGGGTCGACTCGAGTCACCAGGTCGACTCGGTTGACTCAGGTCACTAGGTCGACTCGGGTCAACTCAGTCACCTTACTAACTTAGGTAGACTTGGTTGACTTGGGTCACCAGGTCAACTTAGGTCATCAGGTCAACACGGTTGACTCAGGTCACTAGGTCAACTCTGTCGACTCAGGTCACCAAGTCAGCTGGGTCGACTTAGTCAACTCTGGTCACCGGGTCGACTCAGTTGATTCGAGTCACCGGGTCACTGGGTCGACTCGGTTGGCTCGGGTCATCGAGTTGACCAGGTTGACTCGGGTCACTGGGTCGACTCGGTGGACTCGAGTCGACTCGATTGACTCAGGTCGAGTTGGGTTGCCGGCTCGACTCGGGCCTCTGGATCGGGATGGGTCACTGGATCAACTCAAGTCGCTAGCGAGATCAACTCAGGTCACCACACGGATCACCAACTAGATTTACTCAGGTCGCCATATCAGCTTGGGTCACCAACCAGATCAGCTCTTGTCACCAGATCACCTGACAAAATTAGTTCACCAACCAGATCAGGTTAGGTCACCAATTAGATCAACTCAGGTCGCTAGATTAGCTCTGGTCGCCAGTGAGTAACTCCGACTGCCATAATAAATTGGGTCACCACAAAAACCCTGGTCGCTGGGTCGACTCAGTCAACTCAGTCAACTTGATCAACTCGGGTCACCGGGTCAACTCGGGTCATCGGGTCAACTCGGGTCACTGGGTCGACTCGGTCGACGTGGGTCACCGAGTCGACTTGGGTTGCCGAATCAACTTAGGCCTCGAGTCGACTTGGGTTGACACGGGTCGACCTAGTCGACTCAGGTCACTAGGTTGACTCAATTGATTCAGGTCACTAGGTCAACTCAGTCGACTCTGGTTTACTCGGGTCGACTCGGTCACCTGACCGACTCGGGACACCACGTCGACTCAGTCGACTCGGTTGACTCGGGTCATCGAGTCGACTCGGTTGACTCGGGTCATCGAGTCGACTCGGTTGACTCAGGTCACTCGGTCAACTCGATAGACTCGGGTCACCGAGTCGACTTGGGTTGCCGGATTGACTCAGGCCTCTGGATCAGGACGGGTCACTGGATCAACTCAAATCGCTAGCAAGATCAACTCAGGTCACCACACGGGTCGCCAACTAGATCAACTTGAGTCACCAGATCAACTTGGGTCACCAGCCAGATCAGCTCTGGTCTCCAGATGACCTGACAAAATTAGGTCACTAGCCAGATCAGCTTAGGTCACCCACTAGATCAATTCAGGTTGCCAGCTCAGCTCTGGTCGCCAGCTAGTAACTTTAACTGCCATAATAAATTAGGTCACCACAGCGACTTGGGTCACTGGGTCGACTCAGTTGACTCGGGTCATCGGGTCAACTCGGTCGACTCAGTTGACTTGGGTCACCAGGTCGACTCGGTTGACTCGAGTCATTGGGTCGACTCAGTTGACTCGGGTCACTGGGTCGACTCAATTGAGTCAGGTCACTGGGTCGACTCGGTCAACTTAGGTCATCGGGTCGACTCAGTCACCTAACCGACTCGGTCGACTCAGGTCGACTCGGATCACCGGGTTGAATCGATCGACTTGGTTGACTCGGGTCACCGCGTCAACTCAGTTGACTCGGGTCGACTCGGTTGACTCAGGTCACTGGGTTGACTCAGTTGACTCAGGTCACCGGGTCGACTCGATTGACTCAGGTCACCGGGTCGACTCGGGTCACCGGGTCAACTCGGTTGACTCGGATGATCGAGTCGACTCGGTCGACTCGGATCGACTTGGGTTGTTGGATCAACTCAAGCCTCTAGATCAGGATGGGTCACTAGATCAACACAAGTCGCTAGCGAGATCAACTCAGGTCACCACACAGGTCGCCAACTAGATCAACTCGAGTCGCCAGATCAGATTGGGTCACCAGCCAGATCAGCTCTGGTTGCTAGATCACCTCACAAAATTAGGTCGACAGCCAAATTAGCTCTGGTCACTAGATCACCTCACAAAATTAGGTCGACAACCAGATCAGCTTAGGTTGCCAACTAGATCAATTCAGGTCGCTAGATCAACTCTGGTCGCTAGCCAATAACTTTGACTGCCATAATAAATTGGGTCACCACAGCGACTCGGGTCGCTGGGTCGACTCGGTCGAGTCGGGTCACTGGGTCGACTTGGTTGACTTAGGTCACTAGGTCAACTCGGTCGACTCAGTTGACTCAGGTCACCGGGTTGACTCGGTTGACTCAAGTCACCGGGTCGACTTAGGTCGACTCGGTTGACTTGGGTCACCAGGTCGACTCAATTGACTCAGGTCATCGGGTCAACTCAGTTGACTCAGGTCATCGAGTCGACTCGATCGACTCGGGTCACTAGGTTGACTCGGTCGACGCGGTTGACTCAAGTCACCGGGTTGACTTGGGTTGCCGGATCGACTTAGGCCTCTAAATCGGGATGAGTCACTTGGTCAACTCAAGTCGCTAGCGAGATCAACTCAGGTCACCACACGGGTCGCCAACTAGATCAACTCAGGTCACCACACGGGTCGCCAACTAGATCAACTCAGGTCGCCAGATCAGCTTGGGTCACCAGCTAGATCAGCTCTGGTCACCAGATCACCTAACAAAATTAGGTCACCAGCCAGATCAGCTTATGTCACCAACTAGATCAACTCGGGTCGCCAGCCAGTAACTTCGACTGCCATAATAAATTGGGTCACCACAGTGACTCAGGTCGCTGGGTCGACTCGGTTGACTCAGGTCACAGGGTCGACTCGGTTGACTCAAGTCATCGGGTCGACTCGGTTGACTCATGTCACTGGGTCAACTCAGGTCACCGGGTCGACTTAGTTGACTTAGGTCACCAGGTCGACTCAGTTGACTCAGGTCACCGAGTCGACTCGGGTCGACTCAGTCACCTTACTGACTTAGGTCAACTTGGTTGACTCAGGTCACCATGTCAACTCAGGTCATTGGGTTGACACGGTTGACTCGGGTCACTGGGTTAACTCTATCGACTCGGTTGACTCGGGTCACCGAGTCGACTCAGTCGACTCTGGTCACCGGGTCGACTTGGTTGATTCGGGTCACCGGGTCACTGGTCGACTCGGTTGGCTCGGGTCATCGGGTCGACTCGGGTCACTGGGTCGACTCGGTTGACTCAGGTCGACTGGGTCGACTTAGTCAACTCTAGTCACCGGGTCGACTCGGTTGATTCGGGTCACCGGGTCACTAGGTCGACTCGGTTGGCTCGGGTCATCGGGTCGACTCAGGTCACTGGGTCGACTCGGTTGACTCAGGTCGACTGGGTCGACTTAGTCGACTCTGGTCACCGGGTCGACTCGGTTGATTCAGGTCACCGGGTCACCGAGTCGACTCGGTTGGCTCAGGTCATCAGGTCGACTCGGTTGACTCGGGTTGCTAGCTCGACTTGGGTTGCTGGCTCGACTCGAGCCTCTAGATCGAGACGGGTCATTGGATCAACTCAAGTCGCTAGCGAGATCAACTCAGGTCACCACATGGGTCGGCAACTAGATTTACTCGAGTCACCATATCAGCTTGGGTCACCAACCAGATCAGCTCTTATCGCCAGATCACCTGACAAAATTAGTTCACCAGCCAGATCAGGTTAGGTCGCTAACTAGATCAACTCGGGGTGCTAGATCAGCTCTAGTCGCCAGTGAGTAACTCTGACTACCATAATAAATTAGGCCACCATAAAAACCCCGGTCGCTGGGTCGACTTGGTTGACTCAGGTCACCGGGTCGACTCAGTTGACTCGGGTCATTGGGTCGACTCGGTCAACTCGGGTCACCGGGTCGACTCGGGTCATCGGGTCACTGGGTCGACTCGGGTCACCGAGTCGACTTGGGTTGCTGGATTGACTCAAGCCTCGAGTCGACTTGGGTTGACACGGGTCGACCTAGTCAACTCAGGTCACCGGGTCGACTCAATTGATTCAGGTCACTAGGTTGACTCAGTCGACTCTGGTTGACTCGGGTCGACTTAGTCACCTGACCGACTCAGTTGACTCGGGTCACCACGTTGACTCGGTCGACTCGGTTGACTCAGGTCGACTCAGTTGACTCGGGTCATCGGGTCGACTCAGTTGACTCAGGTCACTCGGTCGATTCGGTTGACTCGGGTCACTTGGTCAACTCGGGTCGACTTAATCACCTGACTGACTTAGGTCGACTTAGTTGACTCGGGTCACCAGGTCGACTCAGTTGACTCAGGTCACTGGGTCAACTCTGTCGACTCAGGTCACCAGGTCGACTGGGTCAACTCAGTCGACTCAGGTCACCGGGTCGACTCAGTCACTTGACCGACTCGGTTGATTCGGGTCACTGGGTCGACTCGGTTGACTCAAGTCACTGGGTCGACTCGATTGACTCGGGTCGACTCGAGTGACTCGGGTCACCGGGTCAACTCGGGTTGACTCGGGCCTCTAGATCAGGAGGGGTCATTGGATCAACTCAAGTTTCTAGCGAGATCAACTCAAGTCACCACACGGGTCCCCAACTAGATTTACTCAGGTCACCATATCAGCTTGGGTCACCAGCCAAATCAACTCTTGTCGCCAAATCACCTGACAAAATTAGTTCGCCAGCTAGATCAGGTTAGGTCGCCAACTAGATCAACTCGGGTTGCTAGATCAGCTCTGGTCGCCAATGAGTAACTCCAACTGCCATAATAAATTAGGTCACCACAGAAACCCCAGTCGCTGGGTCGACTCGGGTCGACTCGATTGACTCGGGTCATTGGGTCGACTCGGTCAACTCGGGTCACCGGGTCGACTCGGTTGACTCAGGTCATCAGGTCGACTTGGGTCACTGGGTCGACTCGGGTCACCGAGTCGACTTGGGTTGCTGGATCGACTCAGGCCTCAAGTTGACTTGGGTTGACACGGGTCGACCTAGTCTACTAAGGTCTCCTGGTCGACTCGGGTCGACTCAATCGATTCAGGTCACTGGGTCGACTCAATCACCTGACTGACTCGGTCATCTCAGGTCACCATGTCGACTCGATTGACTCTTGTCATCGGGTTGACTCAGTTGACTCAGGTCACTGGGTCAACCGATTGACTCAGGTCACTGGGTCGACTCGGTCACCACACGGGTCACCAACTAGATCAAGTTAGGTAGCTAGCGAGATCAACTCAGGTCACCACACTGGTCCCCAACTAGATCAACTCGGATCGCCAGATCAGCTTGGGTCACCAGCCAGATCAGCTGTGGTCGCCAGATCAGCTTGGGTCACCACATTGACTCAGGTCGCCACATTACTTGGCCAACTCGGGTCACCAGCCAGATCAACTCAGGTGACTCGGTTGACTCAGGTTATCGGGTCGACTCGGGTCGACTTGGGTTGCCAGATCAACTCGGGCCTCGAGTCGACTTGGGTTGACTTGGGTCACCAGGTCGATGCGGGTTGTCAGGTCAACACGAGTCACCGGTTCGACATGGGTCGCCAGTTTGACACGGGTCACTGGGTCGACACGGGTCACTGGGTCGACGCGAGTCACTGGGTCGACGCGGGTCACTAGGTCGACGCAGGTCGCTGGGTTGACTCGGGTCGTCAAGTTGACTCGGGTCGCCGGGTCAACTCAGGTTATTGGATCGACTCGGGTCTCTAGATCAGGACAGGTCACTTGATCAACTCGGGTCACCACATGAGTCACCAATTAGATCAACTCAGGTCACCAGATCAGCTTGGGTCACTAGCCAAATCTGCTCTGGTCGCCAAATCACCTAACCGACTCGGGTCGCCAGCCAGATCAGCTTGGGTCACCACATCACCTGGCCAACTCGGTTCGCCAGATCAACTCAGGACACGACATCGACTCAGGTAGTTAGCTAGATCATCTCAGATCACCAGATCGCCCGATGAACTCAGGTCGGGTGGGGTCTCTAGATCGAGTCGAGTCACCAGATCAAGTCGGGTCCCGAGCCAGATCAACTCAGGTCACCACATCGACTCGGGTCACCAGCCAGATTAGGTCAGGTCACTAGATAGCCTGACCTACTTAGATCTCCAGTGAGTCTGTCCACTTTTTGAATGATTGACCCATACTCCTCTTCAAGTATTATCATAGTCAAGTCTCCGCTTCTAGCTCGACAATAAGAAGGGCGTGACTCCATGTATGGCCTGAGTGATTTTTTTTTAACTCTGGTTTTTTCATTCTTTTTGTCGTAGGGAGCCTCCTTTGTCTATTTTTTTTACAACTTTTGACCTCGCTCACGATCAAGCTAGGCCAACTCATTTAAACTTGGATCGCATAAATCTAATATGCACAATAGTAATGTTGATGAGTATGCAAACACATCAATGAAGTCATCTCAGTATGTCAAGTCCCCCAACTTAGATCACTCGAGTCGCATAAGTAACTCAGATAGCCATAATAAATTAGGTCACCATAGTGACTCGGGTCACTAGGTCGACTCAGGTCACGGGGTCGACTCGGGTCATCAAGTCAACTCAGGTTGCTGGGTTGACATAGCCGAATCGACTCAGGTCTTTGGATCGGGACGGGTCACTTGATCAACTCGTGTCGCTAGCCAAATCAACTTAGGTCATCACATGGGTCGCCAACTAGATCAACTCGGGTCGCTAGATCAGCTCTGGTCACCAGATCACCTGACCAACTTAGGTCGCCAACCAAATCAGCCTTGATCGCCACATTGACTCAGGTTGCCACATCACCTAGCCAACTTGGGTCGCCAGCCAGATCAACTCGAGTTGCCAGATCGACTCGGGACACCACATCGACTCAGGTAGTCAGCTAGATCATCTTGGATCCCTAGATCGCTCGATGAACTCAACTCAGGTGGGGTCTCTAGATCAAGTCGGGTCACCAGATCAAGTCGGGTCCTGAGCTAGATCAACTTAGGTCACCACATCGACTTAGGTCACCAGCCAGATCAGGTCCCTAGCCAGATCAACTCAGGTCACCACATCCAATATGCACAATAGTAATGCTGATGAGTATGCAAACTCATCAATGAAGTCATCTCAGTATGCCAAGTTGTCAAGTCCTCCAACTTAGATCAGTCGAGTCGCATAAGTAACTCCAACTACCATAATAAACTTAGATCACTCAGGTCGTTAGGTCGACTCGGGTTGCCGGCTTGACTCGGGTCTCTAGATCGCGATAGGTCGCTGGATCAACTCGGGTTGCTAGCTAGATTAACTCAAGTCACCACATCGACTTGGGTCATCACCTAGATCAGCTCAGGTTGCCACATCACCTAACCAACTCAGGTCAGGTCGGGTCACCAGATTAATTCGGGTCACCAGCCAGATCAACTTAGGTTGCCACATCAACTCGAGTATCCAGATAGATCAGCTCGGGTCACCAAATCACCTAACTAACTTAGGTCAGGTTGGGTTAGGTCTCCTGATCAGGTCGGGTCACCGGATCAACTCAGGTCGCTAATTAGATCAACTCGGGTCACTAACATGATCAACTCGGGTCAACACATCAGCTTATGTTGTTAACACATTCCAATATGCCAAGCTGTCTAGTTTGCTAGCTCGGATCACTCGAGTCGCATAAGTAACTCGTATTGCCAAAACAACTTGGGTCACCTAATTAACTCGAGTCATCAGATCGACTCGGGTCGCCAGATCGACTCGGGTCACCGGATCGACTCGAGTCCTCGAATCGACTCGGGTCACCGTATTGACGCAGGTCACCGGATCGACTCAGGTCTCCAGATCAGGATGGGTCGTCCGATCGACTCGGTTCATCGGATCGATTCGGGTATCCAGATAGATCAAATCAGGTCACCAAATCACCTGACTAACTTAGGTTAGGTCGGGTCTCTGGATCGAGTCGGGTCACCAGATCAAATTGGGTCTCCAGCCAGATCAACTCGGGTCAACACATCGACTCGAGTCACCAACCAGATCAACTTGGGTCGCCAGACCAACTCAGGTCAGGTCGGGTAAGGTCTCCAGATTGGGTCAAGTCGCGGGATCATTTCAGCTCGCCAGCCAGATCAACTCGAGTTGCTACATCGACTCGACTCGACTCGCCAACCAGATCAGCTCAGGTCATTAGATCACCTGACCAACTCGAGTCAGGTCGACGGATGAAGTCAGATCGCCAGATCAACTCAGGTCGCCAGCCAGATCAACTCAGATCATCACATCGACTTAGGTCGCCAGCCAAATCAGCTCGGGTCACCAAATCAACTCGGGTCACCAGCCAGATCAACTCGGGTTAACAAATTTGAGTTTTGACCCCACTCGCAAGCGAGCTAGGCTAACTCATTCAAACTTGGATCGCCTCAATCTAATATGCATAATAGTAATACTAACGAGTATGCAAACTCATCAATGAAGTCAACTAAGTATGCCAGCCTGATCAACTCAGGTCAACAAATTGACTCGGGTCACCAACCAGATCAACTCGGGTCACCAGATTGCCAGGCCAAGTTGGGTCGGGTCGGGTTGGGTCAGGTCTCTAGATCGGGTTGGGTCAGTTCTCTAGATCGGGTCGGGTTGCCAGATCAATTCTTGTCGCCAACCAGATCAACTCAGGTCGCCACATCGACTCGGGTCGTCAGCCAGATCAGCTCGGGTCACCACATCACCTAACCAACTCGGGTTAGGTCGGGTCACCCGATCAATTTGGGTCACTAAGTTGGGTGTGACTCCATGAATGGCACGAGTGGTTTTCTTTTTCAACTCTAGTTTTTTCATTCTTTTCATTGTACGAAGCCTCCTTTGTCTATTTTTTTAGGACTTTTGACCCCGCCCTGAGGATCGCCAACGAGCTCGACCGGATCCTGTCCGAGATCTTGCTCGTGAGCGAGCTCACCGGGATCCCGTCGCCAACGAGCTAGGCGTGACTCCATGGATGGCTCTAGTGATTTAAGTTTTTTATAACTTGAAAATTTTGTTCTTTTCCTTGTATAGAGCCTCCTTTATCCATTTTTTCCTACGAGTTTCGACCCCGCCAGCGACCTTGTTAAGTTCTCATCGCAGGTCTTGCCCTACTACCACGAAAGCCTCCCAGCGGTTATATGAAATGACCCCGGGTCATTTCAACACTGCGTCTAACAATAACTAGTCAGACTGCATCAAATGATGTCCACCTCGATCCATGCCAACTCATTCAAACTTGGATCACCTCAATCTAATATGCACAATAGTAATGCTGACAAGTATGCCAACTCATCAATGAAGTCGCCTTAGCATGCCAAGCTGTCAAGTCCCCCAACTTGAATTACTCCAGTCGCATAAGTAATTCGGATCATTGGATCGACTCGCATCGCCGAGTCAACTCGGGTTTCTGGATCGACTCGAGTCC
>BSBK01012966.1:85000-194330 GCA_027943335.1 Chamaecyparis obtusa | reverse complement strand
TATATTATATAATATATATATATATATATATATATATATTATATATATTATATATATATATATATATAGTATGTATGTATGTACATACATACATAATACATACATAATACATACTATAATACATAATACATATATAATAATAATACATATACATAATACATACATACATACTATATAATATATATATTATATATATATATATATATATATATATATATATATATATATATATATATATATATATATATATATAAAAGCTAGTTTTAAAAAAAAATTATAATTTAAAATTTGAATTGACTTTAAAATTTCTAACCCAATATAACATTGCAATTTGGATACATTATGCAACTCAATAATACGCCAATGCTCAATACAAGAAAAATTTAATTCAAGTCATTTTCGTTGAAAACTTTGTATTAATATTAGGTGCATCAATGTGTTTTAATAATTTTAAAACAATTAATTTTCTCTATCATGACTTAAAAATTAATTGTGACCATTACCTAAACTTTTATAAATAAATAAATCTCATGAAACTTTTGAAGTATAAATATATTCCATTGTTTATTTAGTTTTCTAATAGAAGAGAATCATATTTTTCTATTTTTTTAAAATTAATTTTATATTTTTCATATATTTTTTTGTAAACATATTTTTTGATCATTGATATTTTTCTATTTTATAATATTAAAAGCAAACATTATAGAGCTGTTTTGATTAAGTAAAAATAGTTTTGAAAGGATCTGAAACCTTGTATAATAACTCAATAGATATAGCACTATAAGGCCTAGATACAATAGTGAAGACAATAGATATACTCAATAGAATTAGAGCTATTTATACTTCAGTGTTAATTAATTTTCTATATACTTGTTTTTTGATCAATGATAATTTTGTATTTTATTAATATTAAATGTAAACATTACAAAACTAGAGTTGTATATACTTCAGTGTCAATTCAAATAGATTTTAGATGAAAGGCACCCAAATTCTAATCTACTATCTCCTACTAAAATTGGAAATCTCTCTAGCATGTTAGTAATCATGCCCCACATTTATCCAAAATGAGCTTACATTTGATGCATTCTACATCATACCGTTAATATATATTTTAGAGGCCTATTCCCTACAAATTGGGCTACAAATCACCTATTTCTATTCACATTGCAAAAATAGAGGACTACAAAAACACTAACAGTTTTCCCAACCATCTTAAGCCTCCGCTCTACCGCTTTGCAACTTCCCACCCAAAATGATTTCCAAATTGTAGGCTCCCATGCCCGCCTCCTCTAGGGCAGATGTTGTCCCCCTGGCTAACCCGCCTATTGGTCCTGATGGACCCCAGACCACTCCCATGATTTCCTCTATCATGAGCCCAACCATTGATTCAATGAGGGAATCTCAAAAAGATGCCCCGTTGTCTCCCCCAAAACCCAACTGGAAAGGTGCCCTTGTTGGAGAAAATCATCAATCTCTGGAGGCCCTGTTGGTGGATTTTGTTCAAACTAAGGAAGCATTGAACTGTCACTCCTAGACTCAGTGGTTAACCAAATGATGATAGACTTCCTGCTGTCCCATGTTGGTCATTTCTTCAATTTTTGACCCACCATTGAAATGGTTAGGAAATGGGTTTCTAATCAGTGGAAGATCAAGGGTTCTATCCTAGTTTTAGCTATGCCTGGGGGGATTTTTTGTTTAAGTTTACCACTCTTGAGGACCTATCCTGTATGCTATCAAAGATCTTGGTTTATCAAAAGCACTTCTTGGAGCTCACAAAATGGAAACCCGGATTCAATCTGACGACAGACTTAACAAGATGACCCCGGTTTGGGTTCGCCTCCTTGGCCTCCCTCTCGAGTATTGGGATGAACAAGTCTTTAGATGGATAGGCGATTCCTTTGGCTCTTTCATCACAATAGACCAGGTGACTCATTCAAAGTCTAGGATTTTTTTTGCTAGATTTTGTTGAATGTTACTCTAAATAAAACCCTGCCCAACTTTATCATTCTAAAATCTAAGCTGGGTAGATGGAACAAGCTCTGGTGTATGAGAATGCTACCCTATTTTGCTAGAACTATGATTGCAAGGGCCATGCTATTGATACTTGCAAGTCCTCCAAGCTGGGACAAAAAAAAAGGGAACAAGGAAAAAGGAGTGGCTGAGGGTCCTCCCCGCGTAGGTGAAGAAGAGAAGGTGGAAACTAGGCCACCTTTGGTGACTAAGGAAATAGAAATTATAGCTATTGAAGATCTAGCCTACGAAGAAGGTGAGATCATTCCCCCCCTAGGAGATGAGTGTTGGGTGCCCTGATCTGGGTCCTCCTGAGTCACAAAGGAACTAATTCTCTAGCAGGTGGTGGAGCGCTAAAAACTGCCTCGACACCCCCCCGGAGGAGATGAAGACTACGCCCTACTGAGATAGAATGCCTACCATTGTGGCTGGCTAGAGGTTCTTTCCCTAAAGTCAGATGCTAAACCCCCCCAAGGCCGTGAAGAAGAGCCCATCCAGCTCCCTTGATGGCTTGAAGATGATGAAGGGGAATGGAAAATGCAAAGAAAGAAAACCAAGCCTAACAAGGCTAATGTGGGAATGGAAACACCTAGGGGAAGGCCTTCAGATAGGGCATGGAGATCATGGAGGACCACAAGGGATGTTTGCAGTAGGTAATAAGAAAACCCTGGAATCTAGTTTAGAAAAGTAAGAAATGAATTGCCTTTCTTGGAATGTGAGGGGATTGAATAGCTCCTCAAGAAAAGTGTTGTCAAACACTACATTTTTATCTCAAGCTGATGTTCTACTCCTCCAAGAGGTTAAGATGCCTACTAGTAATTTCTCTACCCTAGCTCCCAATCTTTGGCAAGTGTTGCCTTCCTTTATTCTGAAGCTATGGGGCATCTGTTGGTATTTCTACACTCTAGAACCCAACAGGATAACTGGTCAGCTTTCTGCTTCTTCTCCCAACTTCCTTGCGGTCACCTTCAGGAAGAATGGTACTAATGGACTATTTTCAATATTTATGCTCCTAATACCCGGGCGGGGTAGAGCTTCACTGTGGGTGATCTTTGGCGATTGGCTAGGACCTGGGCTGTTCTATGAATTTCCTGCTGGCATGCGACTTTAATACCCTCTTTACCCCTTAGAAGTGTGGTGGTCTTTTTCGATTACTCAGATAGTATGGAGGAGCTGGCTCATTTTATCTCCTCCACAGGCCTTAGTGACCTCACCTTGAAAGGGAACCCCTTGATTTGGTCTAATAATAGGAAAGGTTCCCACCTCATCCAAGTGAGATTGGACTAGGCTCTAGCCACCTCTCATGGAACCTTTGCTTGAATTCCTCACTATCTTTCATCCCTCATACCATGTCGAATCATAACCCCCTCCTTCTCAGCTGGCTCGACACCCCCATGGTCAGCTCGACACCCTTTAGATTTAAAATTATGTGTGCTCTCACCCATCCTTCAGGGACCAAGTGAAAATTCTGGTGGAAGACTAACTCAGGGGTACTGCCATGTTCAGAATAGCCCAAAAGCTCAAAATTATCTGAAGACAGGTTAAAGGCTGGAGCAAACATAATTTGGTGACTTTCACAATGAGAAGATGGAACTGTCTAGAGTTTTAGACTCCCTCTAGGCCCAGTTGGCTGATGGAAACTACCCGCCCCAGGTTCAGGTGGGGAGGAGGAGGTGATTAGACACAAGTGGCAAGAAACTTTGAAAAAAGAAGAAATCTACTGGAAGCAGAGATCTAGAGTCAGTGGTTGCTGAAGGGGACAAGAACCACAACCTTCTTTCATAGGTCTACCAGCATCCAAAAAGAAAAAACACTATTTTTTCTATTAAGGAGGAAAGAGGGAATGAAGTCAAGGAGAAGGATAAGATCAACCAGGTGGCGGTCAACTACTTTAGGAGACTATACTCTAGTGAGGGTCCGATATGCCCGGACAACATCCAAAACCAACTTTTGGACCAAATCCAAAGTGCTATAATGCTCAGTGACAATAACATGCTTATAGAGTGGGTCTGTGATGAAGAGGTAAAGAAGGTGGTCTTTTCCATGGGAGCTTACAAAGCCCCCAGATGGAATGGATTTCCTCTGGCATTATTTTAGGAGTATTGGGACATCGTGGGGACCAATGTTACCTAGGCTGCTAGAGACTTCTTTAGGATTGGGCGTATCCTCAAACAACATAATCAATCCTACATTGTGCTGGTTCCGAAGTATGACAATCCTACCACTATGATGGATTTCAGGCCCATCAGCCTATGCAATACCTTTTACAAGATCCTTACCAAGATCCTGGTGGGTAGAATCAAACCTCTATTGGACAAGATTATAAGCACTACTTAGAAAGGTTTTGGTGCCGCGTAGGAAGATCCTTGATGCGGCCATTGCCACCCATGAAATCATCCATTCTATGGATAGAAGCAAGGCTCCAAGTGTGGCTTTTAAACTAGATATCTCCAAAGCTTATGACAAAGTTAATTGGTCATTTCTGATTAAAATTGTTTGCTAAAATGGGGTTTAATGAGAAGGTTATCTAGATTATACAAGAAGTACTCAAACTGTTAGCCTTTCTATTCTAGTCAATGGCTCCCCTAGGGCTTACTTTAAACCTAAGAAGGGTCTTTGACAGGGAGACCCCCTCTCCCCCTACATCTTATTATGGTGGCTGATATGCTTAGCATGAATCTTTGTATGATGTCTGCCATGGGAGGAATAAAAGGTGTCAAACTTGCTTCTACTCTTCCTTAGGTGGTGTTAGAATAATTTGTGGATGACACCTTCCTTTTTGGGTACTCTTCTGTGATTGAGGCCAGGTAGTGGAAACAAATACTAGAAAGTTATGCCTTGGGTGTTTGGATAGTGTATCAACTATCAAAAGAGTGGGTTGTTCTTCTTCAATATCCCCATGGAGCTACAAAATAAGGTGCTTAGAATCTTGGGTTGTCTGGCGGCCTCACTCCCTTCTACCTACCAGGGCCTCCCCCTTACAATTAAAAAGGTGTCCCAAGATATCTAGAACTCCATCCTTGAAAGCACCCAGGGGAAACTTGATGGCTGGAAGGGGAATTTTTTAAGCAATGCTGGAAAACTTCAGCTGGTGGCCTCCATGCTCCAAGGGATTCCTATTTACTCGCCTATCCCTCTTTAAAATCAGAGGCTACATGGCAGTCAAGCTTGAAAGATCCAGAGATCCTTTCTATGGGCTGGAGCTGAAGAAAAGAAGAGGATGTCTCTTGTGAACTGGGATACTATCTGCCTCCCAAAAAGAATGGGTGGCTTTGGGGGCTAAGAAAAATTAGGCTGATGAATAAAGCCCTTACCACAAAAGTGCTTGGAAGCTTATAGAAGGGAAGGAAGATTGGTGCAGACTTATGGAATCTAAGTATCTCCAAGGACACCCCTATAGGTGGATGTACCATGATGGAGACCTCCTAAGTGGATCCAAACTCTAGACAAACATATGTAAATGTAAGACCCTCCTATCTAAAGGTACTTTCTGGCAAATGGAAATGGGAGATCTAACAAATTTTGGAATGATAACTGGATTGTGAACCAACCTAATCTAGGGTGCAAATTCAAACCTCTTATGGACTACCTTAGACCTATCTTGGGTAACCAGGTCTCCAACTATATCACTGGTAGGGATTGGGAGGATATACCTAAATGGGTAAGAAACAGACCAGACCTGCAACACTTAGCCAAGGATCTCATGGAAATTACAGCTAATGTCAAAATCTTTGGGCGTGAGGACTCTATTATCTAGGCCCCCATCCATGCTGGTACCCTCTCTATTAAGTCTACTTACAATCTTCTTCTAAAGGAGGAGAGTAACCCAGGGGACTGGAAGAAGGTCTGGATTCCCTAGCTCACACCAAAAATAATTTTTTTCTGGTGGACTTTAATGCATGGTAAGGTCCTAACCCAGGATAACTAATAAAGAGGGACATCCGCATGGATAAAGATGTATCCTATGTAAGGAGGAAGAAATAGTGGAACACTTGTTCATCCACTGTCATTATGCCTCCATAATATGGTAGGAGGTTATCGACAATTTGGGTATTTCATGGCTTTGGATAGAGAAGTGCATCAATTTAGCAACTAGAAATCCCACTCCAATCACCCCCTGCTCCAACTCCTCTAGCATATACTGCCCCCTCACATCTGCTGGGCCATTTGGAAGGAAAAGAACAATAGGATCTTTAAAGAAGAGAGAAACTGTTCTGAGACATGTCTTCATATAGGTACTAAGCTCCTGTGCAAGAATACCAAGATGGCTAAATGGAAGCTCCCGCCTTGTCCTCCTGCTACCTGGGAAGTGAGAATTGCTGACAGATGGAATATCCTTGATGGGTTCTCCAGATTTGACGATGCTAAAAAGATAGCTAGGAAGGCTACCAGATGGGTTGCCCCCCCCAGAGGATGGACTAAATTAAACTTGAATGGGGTGGAAAATAATTTGAGCCAAGGTGAGGGTGGTGTTTTGAGAGATTATAAAGGTGATTGCTTACTGGCTTATGCTGGCCCTATCAATAATTTCACTATCACCCAGGTGGAAGGATTGGCCCTTCTCTGGGGGATTAAATTCACAAAACAAATAAACGTCAGACAACTGGAAATCAAGGGGGATTCCAAAGAGGCTGTTGAAAGGGGTGCAATTGTGGGGTGGTGGGCTAGACCTATTATTTTGGAGATCAGTGAACTGATTAATAGCTTCCAAAGCACCACTATAACCCACATGTATAGAGAAGGGAATGCAATTGCTCACTCAATGGTGGCAATGGGCCTAAAACAAACTAAACTCAATAGTTGGAGGGTTGTTAGTGATTTAACCCTAGTGACTCGGCAAATAATTGGGGGGGAAATGAATATCAAGGTTTAAATATGCCACACCATCTTATTCATTATAAATCCTTACTGGATCACGTGCTGGCATGTTTTGATGATTTTTGTGATTATGGAAAGGAGAACCCAAATTCCCATAAAAAATCATAATTACTCATTAAACGTGTGGAGTAGGCACTATCCAAATATGAGGGCTTACTTGGTGAACAAGGACAGCAAGTGTGTCCCTAGTATTATTACTATTTATGGCACCTAGAGATCTGTTAGATCTGGCGGTATGAAGCCTAGCTTCCAAAAAATTTCACCAAGCCATCATTTTAAGTATAAACCATTCTCGAAAAGGATTTGCAATTTTGAAGGGTTTTTTAAGTTCTACAGAAACACTTAGCTCTCTATTTTCCAAGGTATTTTGGCATTGGAGGGTCTAAAATTTGAAATGGACGGCAACACTCTCCGCATTGAACCTGATAAAATTGATGAGGCCTTCACCTATAATGCATTGGTGACACATTACTACAAGGAGAGAGGCATTTGGGGTTTTATGGAGAGAATGAAGTGGGGGCATGATGAATGAATCTCTAAACAATTTGTGTCATCCTGGAACAACTGGAGTGTCTCTATTAGTGGCATCCACTTTTAGCTGAATGAGGAGGTCATAGCCAATGCGACTGGGATTTCTATGATGGGGAGAAAATACAAAAAAACTAGTCAAACTCTTGACCCTACCAGTCTCAACCAGTTCTTCAAGGATGGAGAGTTGCTAGTGAAAAAGTAGGGGGGCTTCAACAGGGAGGAGTTGCCAGATTTCTGGCCAAAAATTTTCCTCATAGTGATGAAATACTTCACATTGGAAGGTAAGTTTACTATCTCTTACTACTACCACTTACCATTCCTGAACCATGTTAGAAACAAAGATTTAATCTCCATCCCTTTCTATCTTCTGCACTCCTTAGAAAGTAACATTCTTGATATTTTGGATAACCTGGATAAGCCTATTCCTATCCTCCATTAGGGCCTCCTTCTCTATATATACTAGTTCCACAAAGCTATCTGCCCGGCACCCCAACCCCCCCCCCCCCCCCCGATTATCTAGGAAATGCCCCAAGAGGATTCCCCGGCCAAAATTGAAAATCCCACCCAGTCCTCCTCCTAGTCCCTCTGTGTCATCCAGGAGCCTAAGCCGAGTACCAAAGAGGGTAGGAACTAAAAAAAAGTGTCAAAAACCTATTTAATAAGAAGGACAACCGGGAGGTGTCCTATATCTCCAAGTTTGAGGAAATTAAAAATAGGAAGGAGGATGATAGTACTCGGGAGACTGAATGTAGGCCCAAAAAAAGGAAAATAATGGAGAGCCAGGTTAGTTTGGAGGTGGATTTGAGTGGCTTAGGTTGCAGGAGGTCAAACAGACTCACCAAGGAGCAATGTAAAACTAGGCTACTGGAAACGGCTTCTAAAGAACAATCCATGACTAAGAAAGACTCCCAAACCACTAAGTCTATGAATGATTCCTTGAATGACCATATGAGCCCCCCTAGGCCTAGTAACAACCCTGTTCCTGACCCGAAGCAGGCCATGGAAACCCCCATTCCTACCCCACCCCTGAGTTCTGCTCAAGACCCCTAGGATAAGCCCCCCTCTATTTACAATACCGAGGCCTTGAAGGATAGTCTCAAAGGTACTCTTAAAAGGAGGTTCGTGAACTTGGACAGAGAGATTGCGGAAATCAAGAAAAACATGCAGGAGCTGATGAACCAATGTATGCTAAACAAAAAATTTGGCTTAAAGGTTATGCACACTTCAGCTACTACTCTCTGTCATGTGCAGGAGAAGCTGGCGGGTGGTACTTTGGAAGTGAATGAGGACAACAAGGACCTATTCTTATTTCTGCAGGAATAATGGGCGAGGACCCTACTGTCTAAGATATTGGGTGGGAAAAATTAATTCGATTTCCCATGTGCTGGTTATTTTTGCTTGGGCCTAGCCCAAGGACCCCATATTTTTTTTATGAGGTCAATGTTAATTTTTATAGCTTTCTGTTCATCCCTATGTGGCTTTTAACTGATACTTTACTTGCTACTGCTCGGTCTAGATACTCTATTTTTGTGGTTTATGTTTTTGATAGGGGCAAATTTAGACTAGTGATTATACTCTTAAAATGTTTATCTATTGTGACTAGTTACATTAATGTGGTGTTACTGCACTACTAGTCCTTTTTTGTTCATTCCAGCACCCTCTTGTTGCTTTTTCTATCAAAAATAGTTTTCCCAACCCCCTCTACCTTCAATGGTTTTGTTCTCCTTTCATGTTTTGGTACTCCAGACCAAAAAAGGCTTAATGGTCTTAGTGGTTCCTTCCACAATCCTCCACAAAACCTCCTTTCTCATGAACCTGACACCCGACCTTGTCATTCCAATTAATGGAACATTACCTCCAAAGTACTAAGGGAGAACACATTTCCACATCATCTCCAAAGCCTCCTCCCATGTTCCAAGCTAAAGGGACCATGTTAGAAATATCGATGAAATGTCCACATTCATCTTGAACTTTAATCTATCATCATTTAAATAATTCACCAAAATTTGTCTCTAGAGACTACTAAAATCTTGGACTGTCTATCTTGAATATACCTTTCATCCTCTTAATAGTGACCTCCCCTTTGAAAGCCTACACTTGGTTGAGTGTGTTCAAAGAGAAATTTGCCTCCATACTAGTCTTGGTGTAATTCTCTGCAACCCAACCACTTGGATGAAAGACACTCTTTCCAAATCTTAATAAATATCCATTTGTCTTGCTTTTTTCATCACACGCTCAAACATCCTTTGATCTAGAGACTTCCACCTCAAATTTGGTGCCATTAATGAATTCATCAACTTTGGCTGAATAAAATAAATGAAAGAAAAATTTCTCCAGATCCTCCACCTATAAGGCATCTTTTCAAATTATTCAATACCTTGCAGCTTCATCATTACAACTAAAGCTTCATGCAAACTTGGTTTGAATACCACTTGCCTCCGATCACTAAATGAAATCCCTTTTTCATCATTGATCATCAAAGGGAAAGAGAAATAAGAAGTGCCAGTGTATTCATTAACAGCTACAAAAGAAGGTGGGAAAGACCCTCATTTCAAATACAGATTCAGCCACTACTAGTTAATGCTTGACAATATCATGATCGCATACCTCAAACCCCACTTTAAAAATGCAAATATAATGGTGAAATTACTAATCCTAGTCAAAACATTCCCCTTTGATCTCCCAAAAATGATTAGTTAAATACTCTTTTCCTAATTCTTTCAATTTGACTCCAACCTTGGACATGACATCCACCTCCATATTCCCCTCCCTCTTCACATGGGTCACTCTAAATCCTTTGAAAGCCCTTAAGAGTGATTTGATCTTCTTGATTAATTTGTTGAGATACTAGACTTGGGATTCCCCTTTAGATATTGCATTGATTTTTTACAGAAACATGCTGAGAGACCACTAGTCCATGTCGTAAGGTTGGAATTTCCTACACAGGAAGTCCAGTGTGATGTTCTCTTCTGTACCCACAAACGAACAAATAGATATTCACCTTATGGTGAACATAAAACATATATTTCTCTCAATGTTTTGATGGCTACAAAATAATTAATTATTGCTTGTCGCATGAATTATACATTTTGTAGTCTGATAAATATTCAATGGATATCTATCATTGGGGCAATCTCTATTCAATGTGTTTAGATAATATCATAATAGATTTAAACTACCAAAGATTAAAGAATTGAATTTATGAAATTTATGTATAAAGATGTATAAAAGTATTTAAAATATATATCATATATATTTATGTATATAAATTCATTTTACAATCTATACAAATTTATCTAATTTTTTTCTGATTCTATAGTAATAATTATATTTTGATAAATCTACATTTTTAATTGTATATACAACATATAGAAAAAAATGTACTTAATTCCTTTTTCTCTAAATTGTACCTATTTTTTTTCTTTATTTTTATTTAGTTATATTCTTTATTGTTTTATATATTTTATTACTTTTGTTCTCATACAATTCTTTATATATTTTTATATAAAAAATTTCTTTTATATTTACTATTTTTTGACATTATAATTTTTTATTAGTGTCTTCCTAGATGCCTCGTTCTATGTGCCACTCTCTTCTCCTTTGTCCTTTTGTGTTGTTCTAGGTCTGCAATTCACTCATTTCTCTTCTAACACTTTCATCCTGATGATAGATCATGGAATATGTTCTAAAATATTGATATAAAACTAAACACACAATTAAAATTAAAAATGAATTTCAACCAAGTTTAATAAAATTAAAATAATATTTTATCTAGCTACTAATTACAGTTTTATCATACAACTTCATATACCAACATTACATTTTAATTTTTTAAATGTACAACATTACAAATATTTGAACACCACAAAAACATGAAACTTATCACTCAAGCCAACTATACTTTCTTAACTTTGTCATATAGGGTTTTTTCAAAATAAAAAATGAATTTTAACCAAGTTTAATAAAATTAAAATAATATTTTATCTAGACAACTACATATACCAACATTACATTTTAATTTTTTAAATGTACAACATTGCAAACAATTGAACACCACAAAAACATGAAACTTATCACTCAAGCCAGCTATACTTTCTTAAGTTTGTCAAATAGGGTTTTTTTAAAATTAAAAATGAATTTCAACCAAGTTTAATAAAATTAAAATAATATTTTATCTAGACAACTACATATACCAACATTACATTTTAATTTTTTAAATGTACAGCATTAAAAACATTTGAACACCACAAAAATTTGAAACTTATCACTCAAGCCAACTATACTTTCTTAAGTTTGTCATATAGGGTTTTTTCAAAATTAAAAATGAATTTCAACCAAGTTTAATAAAATTAAAATAATATTTTATCTAGACAACTACATATACCAACATTACATTTTAATTTTTTTAATGTACAACATTACAAACATTTGAACACCACAAAAACATGAAACTTATCACTCAAGCCAACTATACATTCTTAAGTTTGTTGGGTTTTTCTTAGATTAAAAATGAATTTCAACCAAGTTTAATAAAATTAAAATAATATTTTATCTAGACAACTACATATACCAACATTACATTTTAATTTTTTAAATGTACAACATTACAAACATTTGAACACCACAAAAACATGAAACTTATCACTCAAGCCAACTATACATTCTTAAGTTTGTTGGGTTTTTCTTAGATTAAAAATGAATTTCAACCAAGTTTAATAAAATTAAAATAATATTTTATCTAGACAACTACATATACCAACATTACATTTTAATTTTTTAAATGTACAACATTAAAAACATTTGAACACCACAAAAACATGAAACTTATCACTCAAGCCAACTATACTTTCTTAAGTTTGTCATATAGGGGTTTTTCAAAATTAAAAATGAATTTCAACCAAGTTTAATAAAATTAAAATAATATTTTATCTAGACAACTACATATACCAACATTACATTTTAATTTTCTAAATGTACAACATTACAAACATTTGAACACCACAAAAATATGAAACTTATCACTCAAGCCAACTATACTTTCTTAAGTTTGTCATGTAGGGTTTTTTCAAAATTTAAAAATGAATTTCAACCAAGTGTAATAAAATTAAAATAATATTTTATCTAGACAACTACATATGCCAACATTACATTTTAATTTTTTAAATGTACAACATTACACACATTTGAACACCATAAAAATATGAAACTTATCACTCAAGCCAACTATACTTTCTTAAGTTTGTCATATAGGTTTTTTTCAAAATTAAAAATGAATTTCAACCAAGTTTAATAAAATTAAAATAATATTTTATCTAGACAACTACATATACCAACATTACATTTTTATTTTTTAAATGTACAACATTACAAACATTTGAACACCACAAAAACATGAAACTTATCACTCAAGCCAACTATACTTTCTTAAGTTTGTCATATAGGATTTTTTTTAAATTTAAAAATGAATTTCAACCAAGTTTAATAAAATTAAAATAATATTTTATCTAGACAACTACATATACCAACATTACAAACATTTGAACACCACAAAAACATGAAACTTATCACTCAAGCCAACTATACTTTCTTAAGTTTGTCATATAGGGTTTTTTCATGTAAGTTTATATGAAAATGTTGTCTAGTCAAAACTAAAACGTCCTGCTCCATTCATGTAGGGATTGATAATTTGAAAACTAAAAGATTTTTTTTGATAAAATTGTTTGGAATTTTTAATTTTTTTCTTCATAATATAATCATGTAGTACATTTTTTCTTATTAAACTTTGAATTTTAAAAATCACAAAATAAAGGTGGGACAACGCGCAAATATAGAAGAATTTTTTTGTGAAAATACTATAAGTATAGAAGAAATATTTTGTAAAAACACTGCAAATACTATAAGTATAGAAGAAATATTTTGTAAAAACACTGCAAATACTGAAAAATCATTATCTTATCTTTGTGACAGTTTACACATGTTATTTTTGTGTATGCACCATACACATGAAGATTGTGGGCTAGATGACTTATATTACTATAGCAAGACAAAATCCAACATCATCATTTAACTTTAACTTGACTAAAAAGACATATTTTTTATTTTTTTAATGTTTAATTTATTTTATTTTATATAGATGCATGAGATATCGATTGAATTCTTAGATGAGAGTTGAAAATTAAGAGATATTCATTCTACTAAAAATTGGTTAGAATATTGAATTTTGATTTTTTTGATAACATGAACATATAGGACATTTTTTTGTTTCATAGCATAAACATGTAGGACATTTTGGGTTTCATAATATAACCATTTAGTACCTTTTTATTTTAACTGAATAGACTTCAAATATCAGAATATTATTTGTTAAGATAAAAAAAAAAATTTATAATTTTTTTTATTTTTAGAAGATAAAGGTATGAAAACATTGAAAATACATAAAAATTCTACATCAATTACCATAATCTTATCTTTATGATAGTAGTTAACATATGTTATTGACATATATTACTATTACATAACCATATTAACATCATCATTCAACTTTAATTTCATTAAAAAATAATTTTAAAACATTATTCTTTTCTGATATTTGTTATGAGAATAGAAAATGTAGTTCGAATTCCTTTTAGCCAAAGAAATAATCACTTATAAATATTTATTTAGAAGACCATCCCAATTTCAAACAAACTTTCTAAATTTTAAATTTTTTACCACTTATATAATATTATTGAGTGTGTAATCATCTCATAATATGTTGAAGAGAAAAGAGGATTTGAATATACTAAAGGATTCATACATACATAATTTCAAAATATAGTGTGCCTTAGTATTTCACCATCACAAGATCTATTTGACAGGCATAATAGATCATAAAATTTAAGCATTTGTTCATATGGGAAACAAATATATTTTGGACAGTGCAATATCATCAGCTGGAGTAAGAGTGGACAGAATATTGTTTCAAAACTCCCCAAATATAAATTTGCCTGTGTTGTCTTCTGCTTCATCTTGTTGTGGGTGAAAAGAGAGAAGAGGTTCAGGGGAGTGTTAGTTTGGTAGCTTAGATATTTGTTCATCCATTTGCTAATAATTAGTAAATAATTGTATTTATTAATTATTTGAATCCTTCTAGAAACTTCTAGTTTCTAGAAAATTCTAACTTGTAGAATCTTCTAGCTTCTAAAAACTTCTAGTTTGTAGAAACTTCTAGTTTGTGGAAACTTCTAGTAGCTAGAAGTAGCTAGAAACAATGGGAGTAGTATAAAAGGTGGTCAAGGGGCATTTGGAGGTAATGAAGTTAACATCAAGTTTGAGATCAAGTTTGAAAACAAGCTTGAGTAGTCTTGCAGTGTTAGCAAGAACAAGCTTGAGTAGTCTTGCAGTGTTAGCAAGAATAAGCTTGAGTAGTCTTGCAGTGTTAGCAAGAACAAGCTTGAGTAGTCTTGTAGTGTTAGCAAGAATAAGCTTGAGTAGTCTTGTAGTGTTAGCAAGGGGAAGTCTTGCGGTGTTAGCAAGGGTGCAGTGATAGTGTTTGGGGATAGTAGTGGAGGAATATCAATAAGAGAAATGGGGAGATTGTCAGAATTCTACTAGTAAGAGGAAAGGAATTTTGTATATCTTAATTTGATGAAGATTAATATATTTCTCATCTACAGTATTGGTTTTCCCTTCGGGGTTTTTCTAGGGACAATTTGTCCAAAAATATTGTGTCATTATATGGCATATTTATTTCTGTATTTTTTGGTGAAGTTGCAGTTGTGTTATTTTTTCATTATTCATTAATCAAATAATCTTTGTAAGGTAGGAGATTAATAACTAGTGACTGCAATAGACAATTTTCACATGGTATTAGAGCCAAGTTGAGGGTAGAAAGAGTTTACCCTAGGCAGAGGAAAGAAATTGAGGGTTTATAAAGTCTAGTTTGACCTAGATTTAGAATTGTCATTTTCTTAATTTCTTTGAGATGGCCTCAGCTTGTTTGAGAGATCAGGATAGATTGGATGGTGCCTCAAATTTTGGTGTCTGGAAAGCCAAAAAAATTTATTGTTGGAAGAGAATGGTATCATGGAATATGCTACCAGTGTTGTAGATGTACCTACAGATACAACACAGCTTGCAGCATAGAAGGAGGATGCCAAAGTGAGGAGGATATTCCTTGATGGTGTCAATGATCATATTGTTCCACATACCACAAAGTTAGATACAATAAAGAAGATGTGGGATACAATTTTGAATCTATACCAGAATGCTACCACGAATCGGAAGCTGATTCTCAAAGAAAAGTTGAAGAATACCCAAATGAACAAGGGAGAAGATGTTACAAGTTACCTCACCAAACTTAGACTTGTTAAGGATGAGTTAGCAGTTGTTGGAGATAAGCCAGATGAAGACAAGCTAGTAAGAATAGCCCTAAATGGGTTCACTAAGCAGTGGAATGTCTTTTTTCAAGTTGTTAGTGGATGAGACACCTTACCTAGTTGGTATCAGCTATGGAGTAATTTTACTCAGGAGGAGCTTATTTCCCTAATAGAAAAAGGGAAAGAAAAGAAGGGGTCTAGTGAAAGATCAAATCCATAAAGTGAGAAGAAGAAGGATCTGTCTAAGATCAAGTGCTTTGGATGTCATGAATTTGGCCACTATGTCAGCGATTGCCTGCAAAAGAAGAGTGAAAGAAGGGTAAGAATCTGATGGCAGCTCCAGCAAGTATAGAGGATCTCTCTAGTAGATTAGAGGATGAGTTTGCACTCATAGCTTGTACGGTTAGCTCAACCTCACAAAGTGTATGGTACATAGACAATGGGGTGTCATTTCATATGACAGGAGTTAGAGATTATTTCTCTAGTTACAAGGAGGAAAACACCAGTATCCAAATTTCTATGGGAAACTTGTCCAAGCTTAGCTCAGTTGGGAAAAGGACTGTTTAGTTTTAGAGGGAGAATGGAAAGATCATTCCTCTTCAGGATGTGTTGCATGTGCCAAGATTAGTTATGAATCTGATTTTTGTATATGTTCTTCAAGATAAATGGTATAATGTACTTTTTAGAGGGACACAAGTGTTGATCAAGCACAAGGATTGGAAATCACTCGTATCTATTGGAGTTAGGAGTGGGCACCTTTATAGGTTGCAGTTTGACACTCCTAAGGAATTAATAGGAAGAAATAATCCTAGAGATCTTGGAGATCTATGGCATAGGAGTATGGGTCACATACATCATGGAGCACTTAAATTGCTTCGTGAGACAGTGATAGGTGTTCCAGAGGTGAGCACAGAGCATGATGATGTATGTAAGGGATGTGTGTTGGGAAAGTTTGCAAAAAAATCTTTTCCAAGAAGTGACACCAGATCTTAGGGTGTTCTTGATCTAGTACATTCAGATGTATGTGGGCCAATGTAAATGAAGTCTCTCAAAGGATATGAGTACTATGTTACTTTTATTGATGATTTCTCTAGGAAGACCTGGATATACTTCTTGAAGATCAAGGATGAAGTTTTTAGTTGTTTCCAAGAGTTCAAGGCTCTTGGGGAGAACTTGACGAGAAGGAAGATAAAGGTTCTTTGGACAGATAATGGAGGTGAGTACAAGAGTAATGAATTCTAGGAGTTTTGTACTGGGGAAGGAATCAAGAGAGAGTGGATTGTTCCTTACAATCCATAGTAGAATGGGGTTGTTGAGAGGAAGAATTGGTCTATATTGGAGGTAGCAAGGGCTATGCTACATGATTAGGACATGCCCCACTACTTATGGGTAGAGGCATGTAGTACAATAGTGTACATACAAAACCAAGTTCCACATAAGGTGCTAGGAAAGATGAAACTAGAGAAAGCTTTCACAGGAAAGAAGCTAGATGTTAGTCACTTCAGGATATTTGGAAGTTTGGCATATATTCATATTCCAAGTGATACACGTACCAAGTTAGATCATACTATAGAGAGAGGGTACTTTGTGGGGTACAGTGAAACCTCAAAGGCATGTCGAATATTTATTCCAGGGACTAGGTAGATTATTATCAGTTGTGATGTCAAGTTCATGGAAGATAAGGCATTCAGGAGGTTCAAAGAGTTGCTAGTAGATGATCAGAGTGAGAAGCCAACATAAGCTCCAAGGACAACTCAACCAAGTCAAGGGAAGCAAAGCTTGAATATAGTACCAATACCAACATAGACTTAGGTGGTGAGAGTTCGCATAGTATGGAGAAACTGGTGTAGCATAAAATGCATCGACAAGATATGGAGGTTGATATCTCATCTTCTATAGTTGGTAGTAGGAACTGTGAGGATCAATAGACACAAAGGGATACTCAAGAGTTTGTGGGAACTCCTAGGAAGACTACTAGAGAGCGAAGACAACTAGCCAAGTTCAATGACTATGTGGCTTTAGTCAGCTAGTTGGTAGACAGTGAGCCTTCCAACTATCAGGAAGCTGCACAACATCAAGTGTGGCAAGATGTGATGGTTGAGGAGTATACCTCAATAATGCAGAATGGTATGTGGGAGGTAGTGCCTAGACCAATAGATAGGAAAGTGGTTGGATCACATTGGATCTACAAGTATAAGCATGGTGTAGATGGTAGCATCAAGAAATACAAGGCAAGGTTTGTGGCAAAGGGGTTCTCTCAAAAGGAGGGAATAGATTATGAGGACATAATTTCTACAGTAGCCATGTATACTTCTATACGAGTTGTAATCTCGATTTCAACATAGATGGGATGGAAAATCCATCAAATGGATGTCAAGACAACATTCCTTAATGGGGAGCTAAAGGAGGAGGTATATATAGATCAACCAGAAGGCTTTGTAGCACACAACAAAGAAAACCATGTGTGCAGATTGAAGAGAGCTTTGTATGGACTCAAGAAGGCTCCTAGAGCATGGTATGAGTGCATTGATAATTACTTGTAGGAAATGGGTTTGTGAAGAGTGATACGGATGCTAACCTCTACTACTTGGTGGTTGGGGGTGAGATACTCATTCTTGTTCTATAGGTGGATGACTTGTTTCTAACAGGTTCACTAGGGCTCATAGGTGAGTGCAAGAGGGACCTTACAACAGAGTTTGAGATGAAGGATTTGGGACTTATGCACTACTTTCTAGGTATGGAGGTGTGGCAGATAGATGGAGAAATTTTCCTTGGGCAAGGGAAATATTGTATGGAAACCTTGAAAAGATTCAAGATGGAGGATTGCAAAGCCATGTCTACACCTATGATCATGAATTGGAGGAAGGTAGACACATCTAGGGAGAAGGATGTAGATCCCACCTTATATAAGTAGTTGATTGGCTCTCCTATGTATTTGGTCATCACCAGGCCAGATATAGATTTTACAGTTAACTCTCTTAGTTCATGGTTGAGCCAATGAGAGTACATTGGACAATGGTAAAGCATGTGCTACATTATTTATGAGGTACAATCAAGTATGGGATTAGATATGCTCAAGGTGAAGGAATCAGGTTGATGGGCTATACTGACGTAGATTAGGTAGGTAGTACAACAGACAAGAAAAGCACTTCAGGGTGTTGTTTCAATTTGGGATCAGGAGTCATCTCTTGGTTTAGTAGGAAGTAGAAGTCTGTGGCTCTGAGTTCAGCAAAGTTAGAATACATAGCAACTATCATGGTGACATGTGAAGCTATATGGCTTTGAAATTTTCTAGTAGCTTTGTTCAGTCAGAAGGTTGAGACTACGGTGATACACTGTGATAATCAGAGTTTCATCATGATGACTGAGAATCTAGTGTTTCATGATAGGTCGAAACATATAGACATCAGGTATCACTTCACAAGGATTATGTACAGCAGGGGATTGTTCAACTATAGTACATACCTACAGAGGAGTAGGTAGTAGACATTCTCATAAAGGCATTGGGGAAGGCAAAATTCATCTTCTTTAAAGATAAGTTGGGTGTCGTGCATAATAGCTTCCTCGCTAAGAGGGAGTGTTAGTTTGGTAGCTTGGACATTTTTTCATCCATTTTCTAATAATTAGTAAGTAATTGTATTTATTAATTATTTGACTCCTAGAAACTTCTAGTTTGAAGAAACTTCTAGTTTTTAGAAACTTCTAGAAATTTCTAGTTTGTGGAAACTTCTAGCAGCTAGAAGCAACGAGAAACAATGGGAGTAGTATAAAAGGGGGTCAAGGGGCATTTGGAGGTAATGAAGTTAACATCAGGTTTGAGAACAAGCTTGAGTAGTCTTGCAGTGTTATTAAGGGTGCAGTGATAGCGTTTGGGGATAGCAGTGGAGGAATATCACCAGGAGAAATTGGGAGATTGTCAAAATTCTGCCAGTAAGAGGCAAGGAATTTTGTATCTCATAATTTTTTGAAGATTAATATATTTCTCATCTATAGTACTAGTTTTCCCTTCGGGGTTTTTCTAGGGATGATTTGTCAAAAAATATTGTGTCATTGTGTGGCATATTTCTTTCTATATTTTTTGGTGAAGTTGTAGTTGTGTTATTTTTCATTATTCATTAATCAAATAATCTTTGTAAGATAAGAGATTAATAACTAGTGACTGCAATAGATAATTTTCATAGGGAGAGTAGTGGTACAAAAAGTGGCCTCGAAACAAACTGCAGTTGGTCCCATCTCAACCCCCGAAAGAAGGGGTGGCTTTTTATTTGTTTCCTATTCAGCCTCTTTATTGGCTCTTTTGCAAGGAGACTCTAGATAAGATCGTCGAGAGAATATGAAGACGAGAAAGAGGGGTCTTTACTCAAAATATTGACAAAGGTGTCCTTCCTACTAAATCCCTTGAAAGGCGTCTGCCCATGACTCATTTCATAGAGAAACATGCCGAAAGACCACCAATTGATGGGGTAGGAGTGAAATTTTCCCCACAAGACCTCTGGTATGATGTATTCTTCTATGCCCATAAACGAATGAGACTGCCATTCACTTTATTCACCATGGTCAGATATGAGACGCAGGGATAGATCAAAATTAGTGAGCATTATGTGCCCACTCTCTTGCACTAAAATGTTCTCCAGCTTCAGATCTCAGTATACTATTCCTTTCTCATGTAGATACTCCAACACTACAATTACCTCTACCTCATAAAACTTTCTCATGGATGAAGACACGTCACCTAATAAATTGAATCCAATTACTTTGAGGAATCTAAGTATTGTATACACACCAAAAGAAACTATTGAAGATTTTACAAAGGAATAAATTTTGAAAATACAACTTTTATTGCAGCTTTGTATGAAAACTACTGCAAATGGATAAATATATAGAATTCATAGCCATAGGAAAAATAGGAAAGAAAACTAGATACACATGTATCTAGATAGGTTTTATTTGCTAAGGAATAAAACTATAAAAAAAAGAAAAACTAAATTCTAAATATAAATATCCAAATCTTTGCACATTCCTTATTTCCATAAAAACAAATAAAACTAACTAAAAACTCTTCAAAAAACACTTTTTTCTAGCATCACTTATCCACATACTCCCCCTTGATCCTGAGAGGGCTAACAATTTGATCTCTGAGTGTCAAAAACAAATCCTTTGCAACCATCTTCATGAAGATATCTGCTATTTGTGCCTTTGTGTTGATGTATTTCAATTCAATTGCATTCTTTTGTACCAAATCTCTAATGAAGTGTTGTTTCAAATCAAAGTATTTGGTCCTTCTATGATGAACCAAATTCTTGGCCAATTTAATGGCATTAATGTTGTCATAAAAAATCACAGTAGGCTGAACCTAAATCTCACCAATTTCTTCAAGAAGCTTTCTGAGCCATAAAGCTTGTGTGCCTACTAAAGTGACTGCAACATATTCTACTTCTGTATAAGAGAGAGAAACCATACTTTGCTTCTTTGAACTCCATGCGATTAAACCAGAGCCCAAAGAAAAACAATTACCAGATGTAGATTTTTGGTCATCCAAGCTATCTCCCCAATCAGAATCACTAAAGCCAACAAGCTCAATTTTTTTAGAAGACTAGTGAATTCCAAAATTGAGAGTGTTTTTCACATACCTCAAAATTCTTTTGTCTACCTTCATATGTTCTTCTGATGGATTTTTCATATACCTTGAAACTAATGAAACTAAGTAAGCAATATCAGGAATTGTGTGAGTTAGAAACATCAAAATATCAACAATACTTCTATATGATGTCTCATCAACAATATCAACACCATCATCTCTACATAATACAACTTCATGAGCAATTGGAGTAGAAAGAGGTTTACAATCAGCCATATCAAATTTCTTTAGCATATCCTTTGGATACTTTGTTTGACAAACAAAAATTTCATTTTCACGTTGATAAACCTCCATTCCCAAAAAATACTTCATGAGACCCAAATCTTTCATTTCAAATTAAGTCATCATAACAACTTTGAATTCCTCTTTCATCTTAGAACAACTACCCATAGATAACAAATCATCAACATACAAACTCACAATGATAATATCATTACCTTCTTGCTTTTAATAAAGGGTAGGTTCACTCTTACTTCTTTGAAAGCCATTCTTCTGAAAATATCTATCAATCCTTGCATACCATGCACATGGTGCTTGCTTGAGTCCATCCAAAGCCTTCTTTAGCTTATAAACATGATCTTCTTTTCCTTTAACTTCAAAACCTTGTGGCTATCCCACATATACTTCCTCTTCTAAGTACCCATTTAGAAAGACACTTTTCATATCCATGTGATGAATAGTCCATTTCTTTTGAGCTGCAAGTGAAATAAGCATTCTAATAGTCTCTTGTCTTGCTACTGGTGCAAAAGTTTCTTCATAATCAATACCATACCTTTGAGTGAAACCTTTAGCAAGCAATCTTGCCTTGTATCTTTCCACACTCCCATCACTGTTATATTTGATCTTGTATACCCATTTCATGCCAATAGTCTTCTTCTCATGTGGAAGCTCTACAAGCTCCCATGTCTCATTCCTATCAATGGAATCCATCTCTTCATTCATTTCTTGCATCTAAACCTCATTAGTACATGCATCTTCAAAACATTATGGCTCAAAATCACCTTTAGCAAGTAATGAAAAATTTATTGTCTCACCTATTGGATCTTCTTTATGTTCTTGATTTTGACTTCTTTGATAAATATCACTTAATCTTCTTACCCTTCTTGTAGAACTTGGACTTGGGGATGAACTTTCACTTGAATTTGTTGAGAGGTTGCTTGGTGGACTAGGAGATCTTGAAAAAGAACCATTAGTTGGCTACTCATGATCATTATTATCAATAATATCATCATCCAAAATAGATTTTGGCTTTTCAACATGGCCTTTTTAATGACCATAAACTCCCCCTTCATATAAAATCACATCTCTTGAGACAAGAATCTTATTAGTAACGAGATTATACAATCTATAAGCTTTTCTCTCCTGACTATAAACCACAAATATGCATGGTTCACTTTTAACATCTAACTTTTATCTATTTTGATCAGGTATATGAATATAAGCCAAGCAACCAAAAACTTTTAAATGATTTACATTAGGCCTTTTCTCATACCATGCTTCATAGGGAGTCATCTTGTCTAGGGCACTTGTAGGCCTCCTATTAAGAATATAGACTATTGTAGCAACTGAATCAGCCCAATAAGTACTCTTGAAACCCTTGGTTTGTAACATGCTCCTTTCCATTTCTACCATAGTACAATTCTTTCTTTCAGCCACTCCATTTTGTTTAGGTGTGTAAGAAGTTGTGAGTTGTCTCTTGACTCCATTCATCTCACAAAAATTCTAAAAATCTTTGGATCAATACTCTCCTCCATGATATGTTCTCAAACATTTGATTGTATTTCCTTTCTCATTCTCTACACGGGCTTTAAACCTCTTGAATGTATCAAGGGATTCATCCTTAGTCTTCAAAAAATAAACCCAACACATGCATGAGTAATCATCAATAAAAGTGATTAAATATGATGACTTACCCAAACTTTGTGTTTGCATAGGACCACAAATATCAGAATGAATAAGCTAAAGTGGGTGATGAGCCCTCCATGCATTTCCTTTTGGAAATGATTCTCTTGCATGCTTCCCTTTTGCACATCCTTCACAAATTTTCTTGTTCTCTTTAACCTTAGCCAATCCAAGAATCAATGCATTTGATGTTAGAATCTTCAAACTATGAAAATTCAAATGACCGTACCTGAGATGTCACAACCAACTTTTATCCTCATAAGCCATATTCACAAGCTGATTGTCATTTTCACCAAAATTCAAGGGAAACATCCTATTCTTTGTCATAGGAACAACTTTAATCACTTTATTGCCCTAATTCTTATCATATATAGTACATTTCATATTTTCAAATACAACTCTATAATTCTTCTCACATAGTTGCCCAACACTCAATAAATTATGCTTCAATTTTGGAGTATAATAGATATCTTGAACACTTTTCATGCCTTCTTTTGTCTGAACTTCCATGGCTCCTTTGGCTGCAACCTCCACCGTATTATTATTACCAAGAGTAATATTGGATCTATAGCCATCATCAAGCTTTGAAAAAATATCCTTGTTACTAGACATATGGTTAGAACACCCAAAATCCAAATACCAAACATCACTCATATTATTTTTAGCTTTGCTATAACAGAAGAATAAATTACCTGAGGAAGGATCCTCATCTTGTTGAGCATAATTTGCAATATTGTTACCTAATTTTAGCCTACACTCTTTATCATAGTATCCATACCAATTTCAATGGTAACATTGAATGTTTCTTTTATCAAATCTACCTTGGCCTTTTCCTCCTTGAGCACCTCCTCTTCCTCTAGTTCCTCTTGAAAAGTTTTGATTTTGACCCCTTCATGAACCTCTATGGTTGTTATTGTTTCTGCTAGCACCATTATTCTTTGAAATTTTCAATTGGGAAGCAAAAGCCTTCTCACTAATGCTGGTAGAAGTGTCCCTTATTCTATCCTCATGTGATATGAGAGATCCAACTAGCTCATCATACTCCAAGGTGGCTAAATTTTTACTTTCTTCCATAAGAATTGCTATAGTATTCCATTTTGGGGTCAGAGATCTCAATACCTTCTGTATCACATGCTCTTGTCTCATAGGTTCACCTGAAGCAACCATTTTATGAACCACATCCTTGACTCTTAAACAAAAATCTCCCACATTCTCACCTTCCTTCATCTTCAAATTCTCATATTCTCTTTTCAATGTTTGTAGCTTCACAACCTTGATCTGATCATTGCCATGGTAAGCATCTTTTAGAGTCTTCCAAGCATCTTTTGTTGTTTGTGCATCAATAATTCTGGGAAACAAACTCTTCTCAAGAGCCATTTGAATGTGAAATAGAGCCATTGCATTCTTCTTCTCAGCTTCCTTCTTCAATCTCATCTCATTAGCTGTGAGATCATCCCAATTCTCAGGTTCTTCATATCCTGATTCAACGATCTCCCAAAAATCTTTTCCTATCAAAAAGGTCTTCATCTTGATTGACCAATATTAATAATCAACTCCATCAAATTTTGGAATTTGCAAATTATTTTCCATGTTAAAAGCTTCACAATCCTAAAGCTCTGATACCAAATGAAGATTTTTCAAAAGAAGAAATTCTGAAAATACAACTTTTATTGCAGCTCTGTATGAAAACTATTAAAATGGTTGAATATATAGAATTCATAGCCATAGGAAAAACAAGAAAGAAAACTAGATACGCATGTATCTAGACATGTTTTATTTGCTAAGGAATAAAACTAGAAAACAAAGAAAAACTAAATTCTAAATATAAATATGCAAATCTTTGCACATTGCTTATTTCCATAAAAACAAATAAAACTAACTAAAAACACTTCAAAAAACACTTTTCCCAGCATCACTTATCCACAAATGTCTAAACAGTACAATAACAAAGTTAATGCTACAAAGTATTCAATTAGTTTATTTTTCCAAAAAAAAAAAAAGAGAATTAATTCAACACGACGCCCAAAACAAACTGACTACAAAAAGATAACAAATATAATTAGATTTTTTGTCAAATTGTCGCTCAACATGCTATTTGGATCACTTCCATGTATAAATCAGAATACAACCACCAAAGGCAAGTTAGAAATATGGAAAAACACATAAATATTTACCTGATGGTGGACTTTGAAAAGGTTTTGCTGGGTTTCCTATGCCTCGGGACATTAATATCTCCTCCAGAATAATACTCCATTACCAGAAATGTATGTGCCTCTGACTCAAAGTGGGTAAGCAGAGACAATAGAAAGGGATGATCCAGAAAAGAGAGAATCTCCTTGTCTATGGTTGCCATTTTGTAAGCGTTTCTCTGTTGAAGAAGGCCCTTATTCATCATTTTCACAGCAACCACCTTGTTAGTGTGGCATTGAACAACCAAGAAAACTATGCTCATGTTTCCCCAGCCGAGGCGCTTGACCAGCCTGGGATCTTCACAAATGGAACCATCAATAAACTAAGGCCTAGATCGAGATTCACAATTAAACAAATCATCTCTTCTCTTCTCTTCTCTTCTCTTCTCCCCCCTATAAACTGACCCAGTCTTTCATTCCTTCACCCTAGAGGAGGCTTATTTGTGCAGAAGTGAAGGAATCTCTTGCTGGCGTGTCCACTTAGTACTACTGACAAGTGATAAGCCACCCATATGAAACTCATTGCCCACATTGCAAGCAGATTTAGCCACCAATTTTAGAAATAACTAGGGGTTGCGGAGAAGAGAAAATCCAGTCCTTTTCAATATGCCTAATCATTTTCCGAACCAAGTTGTTTAATATACTATACACCTTAGAACCAAAAAAAAAAAAAAAAATTTGTTTAGGACAAGAAGCTATGAGTTGATTAATTCTTGAAACCAATTAATTTTAGATAGATTTTTAAACTTTGATACATAAATTAATTTTTAAAAGCCTTAAAATAATTATTATTGCAAAGTTCAATGTTGTACGACAATATATACATCATTGGTTATACCCTATACATTTTTTTCCCACAAATCACATATAAAAAGCCTTAAACCATATAGGTTGTGTCGTACATTGTAATTTATGAAATATCACTACGCGATGGAGCCAATCAAGATCAAACTAATCATTTGGCCATAAAGTTTTGGATAAGAGAGGGAAAAAATCTACATGCCTAAAGCTTAACTAATACTCTATCTCTGTCAAATGGGTTTATTTCATGTGCTAGTAAATGAAAGCAGTTGGATAGTCACCGTTTATTGATTATAGTTTCACATACACTACTTCTCAAGAAGGCCTACTTTTAAGGTTTTAGGAAATCATCTTACTCAATAAAAGATAAAACTGTAAATTAAGATGATCTTTTTTTGTCACACACCTCATAAATGCCTGCAATGGAGCATGTCAAGCAAGCCCTTTTCCCTTGATGAGGTTTGAAATTCTAAAATGACGCCCCCAATAAAGAGGTCTGTCCATGAATTTTGACATTTAGCTAAATAAAGTTAAGCTTGGTATGAAGCTGTGAACCTCTTCATGATGGGAGTGTGGACTATTCTCAGGACTACACTTGGGTGTTTCCATATGAAATTTTGTTGGCTATACCAGTTTAAGTAGGATGTTATTCATTTTTTTTGTCGGCTGCTCCTTTTCTTTGAATTATCTTTTATATGAGTTTTTTGAGATAGATTCTAAATATCTTCTCGTCCATCCTTCCTTCAGCATTATTTTTGAGATATTTATGTGTTGCCTATTTTTTATTTTTTATTTACTAGCACTTGTACTTATGGAAATTTCAAGGGATGAATTTATAAGAAATACAATTTTTTGTTACCTATAAAAAGATGGTAATAATTTATGATTGTGATGTAAATATCTTAATTCTTCAAATATTTTACCTTAGAGTTCATTAATAGATTGATTGAGACACATTAGAAGCCCATTGTATTTTTCTACACTATTTAGAACTAATCTATATTAAGAAAGATAGTCAACCTAGATATTTTATTGATTGTATCTTCGCTAAATTCGCAATGATGTTACCTAGCATAATTTTATAATGTTACCAATGGCAATATCCTTTAGAAAAATATGGTCTCATGGATTGCAATGATTGGAGGATATGCATAGAATCAATTTCCTGAAAAGACATTAGAAACTCTCAAGCAAATGCAAGTGGGTGTAAACCCTAATTCAACAACCTTTGCTTGCATCCTACCTCCCCATGATAACATGGGAGCCTTAGAATATCTCCTATCGAAAGTCCAAATTCAAGGGTACAGAGTTGTTTACTTAATTCTAACTACAAAGCAACAAGACAAAGTTGGTCATTTCAGATTAGACAATCTATCTGATATCTAGTGTATCACTTCTCATCATATCTATAATTACAGTGTCACGAGTCATTACCAAATTTGGTGGATCATGGAGAGTCCCAAGAGTGTTTTTCATGACTTTTCTTCAGTTACATTCTATGAGATCAAATTTTATTTGAGTATCATAAATTTTTCAAATGAGAGTATTTCGACTAAAATTAAAACTTCTAACAAAAGATCAAGATTAAGCTAGGCAAGTGAATGAGTTCAAGCTTCAGGTATGCAAACTCAAAGTGGTTGGCATGATGTATCTTTAGAAACTGATCGCATGGGTAAAGCAATCTCAGATCTAGTACAAGGTCCTTCTAACATATCATCAAATGGACTTTCTAAGTTCTGGACCCTTATTCCTCAATGTCCATTCATGTGGTCCTAATTAAGTTGTACAAATATCAAAGAATTATGGTTATGGCCATCAGTTACTATTCCCTTATCAATATCTGCCTTTGCCTCACAGAATGATAGCTAACACTTGAGTCTTGAATGAAGACATAATCTACTGATTTCAACATTCATATATTTGACCATGCATTCAACACCCTCAAGCATAGTTATCCTATGCTGCTAATACTAGTTGTCAGCCACCAACAATTCATTTCTCATAGAAAGGTTCTGAAGAAGATGTCAGAGAATGAGAACTGCTCTGAAGAAGTGTTAATGGTAACCATGGATAGGTTAAAATTGGGGATCTTGGACTAGCTACTTTATTAAAGAAAGCACATGCTCACAGTGTCATTGGAACTCCTGATTTTATGGCTTCAGAACTTTATGAACAAGATTATAATGAGCTAGTTGATATCTATTCATATGAAAAGTGGAAGCATCTAGAGTACAAGGATCAAGATCTTCTTTGTGCATAGGTTTTGGATACAATTATAGTTAAGGTATGAGGTTACATCATGGTTAGTATTATGATTAGGATTACAATTTTGATTAGGGATATAATTAAGATTATGTTTGAAGTTAGATTTAGGAATATAGTTATTTTATGGTTAAAGTTAGGCTTTATTAGGGTTATAGTTAGGATAATGATTAGGTTTATTTTATGATTAGGGTTAGGATTGTATTTACAGTTTTTATTATGATCTTATTTAGGATGAGGATTATGTTTATGATTTTAATTTAATGTTTGTGATAAGGTTTAAGGATAAGGTTCGTTGAAACGCAGTATGATTATCATACTTCCTAATTGAGTAGATTTTAAAATGTACTTATCTTCAGACCAATACAAGTGGATGCATAATTATTTTTTACTATCACTTATTTATTAAGACCTATCTTGTGTAAATATGATTGAGTAAATATTCTAGTCTGCCAACTAATCATATTAGTTGCATAATCATATGCAAAAAAAGGAGACCAAATTAGGGTTAGGATTACAATTTTTATTAGGGGTAATATTTAGGGTTAGGATAAGAGTTTAGGTTTATGTAATGGTTAGGGTTAGAATTGAGTTTACATTTTGGGTTATAACCTTGTTTAGGATTGGAGTTAATATTTGAATCGATGTTAGGGTTAGGGTTGAGATTAGGGTTGTAAATAAGGTTTAGGGTTATAATTATGGTTAGGGTAAGGGCTTACATCATGGTTAGTATTATAGTTAGGGTTAGGATTTTGACTAGTGTTAGGGTTAAGTTTAAGATTGAGGTTAGATTTAGGGATATAGTTAATTTTATGGTCAAAGTTAGGGTTTTTATTAAGGGTAGGGTTAGGATAAGGGTTTAGGTTTATGTTATGATTAGGGTTAGGGTTGCGTTTACAATTTAGATTATGATCTTGTTTAGGATTAGGATTATGGTTATGATTCTATTTAATGTTTGTGATAAGGTTTAAAGTTAAGTTTATGGTAATGTGACATGATTATCTTCCTAATTGAGAGATTTTTTAGATTTATTTTTGTTTGGATTGGATGCATAATTATTTTGTACCTATCACTTCTCTGTTTAGATCTATCTTGGGAAAACATCAGTGACTAAATTGTCTACCAACTCACTTTATTAGTTGCAAAGTTATATGCAATAAAAATAAGACTATTTTTTTTCCCTAACTGACCTTCAATATCTTTTCCACATACCCATTTCACCCTAAGGTGTGATTCCTAGTTATATCTAATAAGATGAGTCACCCTTAATTTTAAGTTTTCCCTTAAATTGAGTATTGTTTGAAACAAATTATAATATGTTGATTCACTAATAGCTATATCTAATTATATGTTGATTCATTATGGAGGTCGTATGATACTGTCAACAAGATGCATGTGAAAGGATGATGGTATGGGAATGTATTTGGCACTGGCTATGGGGGTGTAAATGTTCAGCCCCGTAGCTAATGTCGTTATGGTCTATCCTTGTCTAGCCTAGAAGTGCAAAGCTCAATAAGTAATACAGATGTGAAATCTAAAGATTCATGCTAAAAAATGAAAAACCTCAGAACTTGTGTGGGCCCAAAAATTATATTTATGAGAAGTCTTTAGTCATTAACTAAAAACTCCATAACTCCCAAATCAAGGAATCTACTATGGAAAATGAAAAGGAGGAAACTAAAAAGTCACAAAAGAACATTTCTTTAAATATATGATTTAAAGACTTTTGCAAGGTCCAAATTTTGATCCCCCTAGCCCTCTTCGGTCTATGTGCGACTCTGATGCAAGAGCATCTCGGGTCCTTGGCAATCCTGTGTTACCAAAAATATGTTTCTATTTTCCTGTGCTGCTCAGTTCATGTTTTGACCGAGTTGGCTTGGTAGTTGCTCGGTTTCCTTTGTTTACCAAGTTGGTTGGTTATTTCCCTGGCGTTCGGTAATGTTTGTCTAGCACTCGATTATCCTTTCTTACTGAGTTGTTTGTTTTGGTAACCAGACATAATAACCCAGCCAAAATAACCCTGCACACAATAACCTTGCCATAATAACCCAAGGACACAATAATCCAAGGTCACAATAACCCATGGTCAAAATAACCCATGGACAAAATAACCCATAGTCATTCTAGATCAAGTTAGTATGCTTAAAAAGGGATTGTGAGGCACCATAGAGGATATTTAGGTCATTTTTAGACCATATATCCATTATATAGCCCTAAAATAGCCTTAAAACATCTTTAATATGCTTAAATAACCTATAAAATGGTAAATAATTATAGAAATAAAGACAAATTCGTGGGAATAAGCTAAATAAGAGTTATTATAAGTCAAAAGGCATTAAGAGGATATATAAAGTGGTAGAATTAAGAGCTTAGAGAAGTAAAGGAAGGAAGACGGGGAGAAGAATGAAGAGTGTGTAGAGTGATAAGAAAAAGAGAAATCAAAATTCATAAGAAAAAAATATTTTTTAATATAATTTTTAAAACATTATATTAAATTTCTCTAGGGGTTTCTATAAAGTATACAAAAATAAATATACTTTTAGGGAATCAAGAAATTCTTCATAATTTTTAATATATACAATGCCTCTTCAATTTTTAACAAGTCAAAAAAATAAGAAATTACTCATTTTAAATGGTTAAACATTTTTGCTTCATCGAGAAGGTGTCAATAAAATGATCTGGTGTTGTGCAGAATATTTTACAAATAAATGTTCAAGTTGGTGCTATACTACAACACAAACAGAGTCTAGTGATGTGATTAGGAGTACAGGACATAATCATGCTCCAAAAATTGAGATGATCACTATCAAATAGAATTTGAATGAAATGAAAGACATGGCGTGCTTGACTCAAGACTCTACAAGAAATATACTTGTAATTTATAAATTTTGTTTTCCTTTCTCTATAATCTTATGGGGTTATTTTGTCCATGGGTTATTTTGACTCTAGGTTATTTTGGATTGGGTTATTATGACCTTGGGTTATTTTTTCCTCGGGTTATTATGGCTAGGTTATTTTGTCTAGGGTTATTTTGGCTGGGTTATTATGTCCTATAATTGTTTGTTTTAGTTTTCTATTGAGGCTGACTCTTGAAATTAATTTTGGTCACAGATTTAATGATGGTATTTATCATTAGGAAGCGTGTGGACCTAGATTTGGTCATTCCTTCCATTAATCATGGATCTGAAGGTCGACTTGTTCAGTAGCCTCTTGTATATAATGTAATCTTTGGTTGTAGCTTAGGGAGTTAGTTTAGTTAGATGATAAAAGCTTGAAGATTAGAGATTGTTGCATATCCTCACATGTTGGAGGACTTTTGTATGTGATTGTAATATCTGGCCTAAACCAAGAAGGCCTTACAACCCGACATGTATAAATCAATTGAAGTAAATATATAAAAATATATCTGCATTCTCTCTCTCACTTGTGTGTTTGTTGCTTTCGTGTATGATCTCTGCAAGGTGGATCTGGTTAGGGTGTTACTTTGGCCCCTCTCCCTGTCATCCCTTACGTCAGGTGGTATTAGAGCCAAGTTGAGATTTGGATCTAGGTTTGAGGGTTCCTTCTTGTCAAACCCGAGTTGATTTATTGTAGGGTAGCAGATTGCAATCTGGCCTACAATTACAGAGGGTTTCAAGATGGTTCGTGGAAGGCAAGATGCAGATCCAGGATTGACAGACATGTTGAGACAACTTGCTGCTAGATTAGAAGCTGTTGAAATAGCCCAGAGAAGAGGAAGACATCTTGAAGATATTAGCGATGATGAAATTGAGGAAGAATAAGGTGATGTAGAACCTGCACAAGTGATGGATCAAGGTGAGGAAAGATTGTTGAAGGATTTGACAAATCTGAAGTCTACACCACACTTTAATCATCCTAAGTATAGTGGAAAATTGGATTCTGATGAATTGGTGGATAGGATCACCGAGATGGAAGAGTACTTTGAGTATGAAAATGTACTTGAGGAAAAGAAGGTGAAAATTGCAAGCACAAAGTTGAAAAGTCATGCATCTTTATGGTGGGAACATCTACAGTTGGAGAGAAAGAGGAAAGGCAAAGACAAAATTAAGGTATGGAATAAAATGGTGAATAAGTTGAAAGGAAATTTCTTACCTTGTGATTATCAGATTAACTTAGCTAGGAAAATGCAAAGTTTGAGGTAGAAAGATAGCTCAGTAAAATAATATATTAATTAATTCTATAGATTAGATATCAAATATGGACATGATGAAGATGATGTGGAAATAATTGCTAGGTACCTGAATGGATTGAGAGTTTCCATCCAAGAAGAAATCAGTTTGGTCAAATTGGAGAACATTGAAGAGGCTTATAAATTTGCATTAAAGTCCGAGGAGAAATTGAACAAGAAACATGAGAAAAGACAAAGAGGTAGAGGTGGTATATTTCCTAGAGGAAGAGGTAGATCTTATTGTGAAAATAGTAGATCTAAACCTAAAAAGACAAATTTGGATAAAGGCAAGACTGAGTGGAAAGCTGAAAGTTCAACTAGAGGCGGAGGTAGTAACTACTGAGGTGCTTATAACAGAGGTGGTTTTTGAGGAACTTATTACAGTTGTGGAGAAGGACATAGATTATTTGAGTGTACACATACAAGTTAGAAGGTCGGTAGAGGTAGAAATACTTTGGTACGAGAAGAGTCACCGAATGAACCTGAGAAGGAAAAGAACTTGATGGTAAGAAGAGAACTTTGGAGTGAAAGTAATAAGGAAGATCCGGTAAGGAAAAGTTTGTTCAAGACTAGATGTAGAGTTTCTGATAAATTTTGGAAGGTAATCATTGGTAGTGGTATCTTAGAGAACTTGGCATCTGAGGAAATGGTTACAAAGTTGCAGTTGAAAAGGTTGGAACATCTAAAGCCCTATCAAATTTCATGGATCAAAGATGAGCATACACTCTTGGTAAGTGAACAATGTTATGTGAATTTCAAAATTGGAAAGTACTATGATAAGGTGTTATGTGATATTGTGCCTATGGATTGTTGTCATATTTTTTTGGGTAGACCTTGGCAATATGATAGACATGCTATATATGATGGGAGATTACATAAATACACTATTTGGGCTGATGGAAGAAGACAAATCTTGTTACCTTTGATTGAAGAACCTATTAGTAATGTTTGCACATCTATGAAAGTTTTCTTAATGGAAGGATGAAAGTTTGTTAAGGATTTGAAAAGGAATGATGTATGTTTTGTTGTGACTCCTAACAAACTGAGTAAGAAAATAGAGGATAGTGTCCTTGAGGAGATTGATAATTTACTCATCGAGTACAATGAAATAATTTTTGATAATGTACCTAATGGTTTTCCACCAAAGAAAAGCATTGATCATTGCATGGATCTAATCCCTGGAGCTAGTTTACCAAATAAGGCACCACATCGGTTGACACCTACCGAGAATCAAGATTTGAACCGACAGATTCAAGAATTGTTGCAAAAAGGTTTGATTAGAGAAATTTTGAGTCCTTGTGTAGTACCTAATGTATTGGCACCTAAGAAGAATGGATAAAGGTGAATGTGTAATGATTCCAAAGAAATCAACAAGATAATAGTGAAATATATGTTTCCTATATAGAGAATGGATGACATAATGGACAGTTTGACTAGAGCAAAGTATTTTACCAAAATTGATTTGAAATGTGGGTATCGTCAGATCAGAATCAGAGAAGGTGATGAATGGAAGACTTCTTTTGAAAGAAAAAAGAAGGTTTGTATGAGTGGTTGGTTATGCCTTTTGGTTTAACTAATGCACTAAGTACTTTTATGAGATTGATGAATGAAGTTTTGAAGAAATTCTTGGGTAAATTTGTGATTGTATACCTTGATGATATTTTGATATTCAGTAAGACTAGAGAAGAACATTTGTTACATGTTAAACAAGTATTGCAGAGGTTGAAAGAAGAAAAGTTGATGATAAATTTGAAAAGTGTTCATTCATGAAAGAGGAGATTGTGTATTTGGGATTTGTGATTTTAGTTGATGGTTTGAATATGGATCCTGAAAAGGTTAAAGCTATTTTGAATTGGCCTAGACCTAAGAATGCTAGTGAGGTAAGATCATTTCATGCTTTGGCAAGTTTTTACCGAAAGTTCATTAGGAAATTCAATTCAATTTGTAATGCTATGATTGAGACTATGAGAGGAGATAAAACAGAATTCAAGTGGACACATGGAGCCAATAAAATTTTTGAGACTCTGAAGCAGAAGGTTGTTGAATTGTCTATTTTGGCATTTCCCAATTTTAATAAGGTATTTCAAGTGGAATGTGATGCAAGTGGAAGTGCAATAGGAGCTATGTTGAGTCAAGAAGGTAAACCTATTACTTTTTTTAGTGAAAATTTGAATGATGCAAAAAGGAAATATTCTATGTATGATTAAGAATTCTATGCTATTGTTCAAGCCCTGAAGAAATGGAGACATTATTTGATACTGAGTGAATTTGTATTGTATATTGATCATAAGGTTTTACAATATTTGGGTAGTCAGAGTAAGTTGAATCACAGACATATGAAATGGGTTGAATATTTTCAAAGTTATGCATTTGTGATAAAGCATAAGAGTGGAGTCACTAACCGAGTTGTAGATGCATTGAGTAGACGGAGATCTTTGATGACCAAGATGAAAATTGAAGTTCTTGGCTTTGATGACATGAGAGATTCTTATGAGTTGGATCCTGATTTTTCTGAGTCGTGGAGAAAGTGTAGAGCACCTATTCAAGATCAACCGGGTACTAAACGGGAAGAATATTTTATTTAATAAGGTATGTTGTTTAAAGGTATTCATTTATGTATACTGAGGAGATCAATGAGAACTAATTTGATAAAAGAGAAACATAGTAGTGGTTTGGCTAGACATTTTGGTGTTGATAAAATATTGAATTTGCTTAAGGAGAAATACTTTTGGCCATAGTTGTATCAAGATGTTCAAAAATTTGTGAGAAGTTGTGGAATTTATCAAGTTGCAAAAGGAGTAAGTCATAATACTAGATTGTATACACCGATTTCTATTGTTGAGAAACCTTGGATTGATATCAGTATGGATTTTATTCTTGGCTTACCAAAGACAGTAAGAGGTAATGATTCCATATTTGTTGTTGTGGATAGATTTTCTAAAATGGCACATTTTATACCTTGTAGAAAGACATCAGATGCAGTACATATAAAAAATCTTTCCTTTAAGGAAATTTTCAAATTGCATGGATTACTGAAGAGTATTATCTCTGATCGAGACAGTAAATTGTTAGAATTAACAAGGCATAAATAAAAATTACATGCAAATATAACCAATATCAAAAAATAATAAACCACACAGAAGAGAACACAAGACACAAAGTTTTAACATGGTTCACCCAATCCCTGGGCTACGTCCACCAATAGAAATTCCAATATCTTATTATCCAGTGATTACAACCTGATTACAATTTGTAATCCCTTACAGCTCAATTCTGCTGCAAGTACTAAAATCATACATTATGAAATCCCTAACCCTAAGCCATATTATACAATATTTTGTCACTTTAGGGTTAGAATGAGTTATAATCATGTCGACCTTCCACTTGGAGACTGAACTGTACAATAATTTCCTAGATAGTACTTTTCTGATCAGTCACCACAACCTAACAATCTCCCACTTGGTGACTGATTAGTATCCACACAAAAAATTCTCCCACTTGGAGATTGATCCTGTAGCAATACCACTACCATATGAGGCTCCCACTAGATCAAACCACCCTAGACTCACTTGTTCCTTTATTCTGTTCAGTCTAGAAGACCAACTGGAGCTGAACATGAGTTTAATTTCTCCCTTGTTACTACCTTTGTAAACATATCTGCTAGATTATCATCTATATGAATATTTTCCATCTTTAACTTCCCATCATCCAAAATTGACCAAATGAAATGGTACCGCAACTGTATGTGATTTGTCTTTGAGTGAAAATCAAAATTCTTCACAAGATGAATGGCACTTTGGCTATCTGTATGCAAAAAAATATCCATCTATGGATGTCCCAATTCTTCCATGAATTATTAAAGCCATATCATCTCCTTGGCTGCCTCTGTAGTAGTAACATACTCTGCCTCTGTAGTGGATAAAGCAACCACCTTTTGTATTCAAGAAATCCAACTCACTATTGTCCCACCAACAGTAAATACATAGCTTGTAGTACTCTACCTGCTATCTATATCTCCTACCAAATTTGAGTCAACATAACCTTGTACAATAGTAGTAGAACCCCCAAAGTGTAAACACTTACTGGATGTACCTCTCAAATATCTAAGAATCCATTTGACTACATTCCAATGCTCAATACCAAGGTTACTAATAAATCAGCTAACAATTCCCACTGCCTGTGCAATATCTGGCCTAGTACATACCATAGCATATATTAAGCTCCCTACAGTTGAAGCATAAGGTACCTTGGACATTTTAGCCTCTTTTTCTGATGTCTTAGGACACATCTCCTTAGTCAATTTAAAATGACCAGGCAAAGGTGTGCTAACATCTTTGGCATTCTCCATAGAAAATTGTTGCAACACCTTCTCAATATAATCATCTTGAGATAAAGTCAACTTCCTATTTTTCCTATCTCTGTAAATTTTCATACCAAGGATTTGTTTTTCTACCCCCAAATCCTTCGTAGCAAATGAATGTGCTAACTATTTTTTCAACCCCTTAATGTGATCCATATTAGACCCAGCTACAAGCATATCATCAACATATAAACATAAAATAATGTAGTTGTCATCATCCAACCTCTTAAAATAAACACAATGGTTAGGATTACACCGACTATATCCATGCTCATTCATAAAAGTGTCAAATTTAATATACCATTTCCAAGGTGCTTGCTTCAAACCATATAAACTCTTCTGCAATTTGCACACCAAATTATCCTTACCCTTGACCTCAAATCCTTGTGGTTGTACCATATATATTTCTTCCTCCAAATCACCATGAAGAAAACTTGTTTTAACATCAAGCTACTCTAAATGCAAATCTTCAGTAGCCACAATACCTAAAACATTACAGATAGAAGTCATTTTAACAATTGGAGAAAATATCTCATCAAAATCAATACCTTTTTTCTCTACAAATCCTTTTACAACTAACCTATCTTTAAATATTTTCTTACCTCCATCCTCTCCTTTTATCCTATAAACCCATTTATTCTGTAAAGCCCTTTTACCCATAGGTAACTTACATAAATCCCATGTTTGATTTTTCAGCAAAGAGTCAATTTCATCTGTCATTGTAGACTCCCACTAAAGCTCTATATCCACCTACATAGCTTCATTATAACATTAAGGTTCACTAGCATCTGTTAATAAAATAGAATACAAAGAGGGAGAGAATCTGTCTAGAGGTCTACTTAGCCTTGTTGACCATGTAACATTCATTGGGGTGTGTGGTATTTGTTGTTGATGTTGTTATAGAGCATAAGGAACTACTGGAACATCATCTTTTAGAGTATCATCTAGCACTACATAATCATTTTCTTTCTTCTCATGCTACTTCAACAGATCTTTGTACAACACCTTCTCATTGAATATGACATCCTTGCTTCTTACAATTTTATGATTTTCAAAATCCAAAATCCTATAGCCAAATTCATCAATGCCATATCCAACAAATACACATTTCTTTGACTTAGCTTCCATCTTGGTTCTATTTTTAGAATATATATGTGCAAAAGCTTCACAACCAAAAGTTTTGAGAAAAGAATAACTCACCTTCTTACCACTCCATGCTTCCTCTGGAATACCACAATCCAAAGGAGTAGAGGGGCCTCTATTGATTAAATAAATGACACTATTCATAGCTTCTACCCACATGTTTTTGGGAAGCCTAGCATGCAACCTCATACTCCTTGCACGCTCCATTATTGTCTTGTTGATGCATTCAACCACTCCATTTTCTTGTGGAGTCCTTGGTACAGTTTTTTGCCTACGAATAACATTAGAGGAACAATAATCTTCAAATTTTGTGCTGCAATACTCACCACCATTATTAGATCTAAGATATTTTAACTTTTTACCAGTCTCATTCTCAACCAAGCATTTCCATTTATTAAAAGTTTGAAATACATCAGATTTATTTCCTTCTTGTTGCATCATCTATAAATGTAACATAATACAGAGAGCCACCAAGGGAAGATACCTAAGCTAGTCCCCATACATCTGTATGTATAAGCTCTAATCTCTCATTTTTCTTTTCCTTCCCACTGTTTACAAAACTAACTCTCTTTTGTTTTCCATAAACACAACTTTCACAAAAATCCATATTGACACATTTCAGACCAGGTAAAACTTTCTTTGAATGAAGTAATTTCATACCTTTTTCACTCATGTGCCCAAGTTTGTTATGCCAAAGTGTTGTGTCAAAATCTACAACAAAAGTTTGATGTTCTTCTTGCTCAACTACAAACAGTGTTCCTAAACATTCATTATCTTCTGAAACAATTAAAGTAGAAGAAACAATATGACCTATACAAAGATATAAGGTGCCTACTTTCACACCTTTTTCTACTACTAAGGAACCTTTTGAAACCTTCCAATTTCTATCATTAAAAGTAACTATGCAACCCTCATCACCTAGTTTCCCTACTGAAATTAAATTCCTACTCAGCCTTGGAACATGTCTTACCTCTTGTAGTAGCCAATGATTCCCATTCTACAACTTAATCTTAATTTTTTCCTTTCCAACTATTTCATAGGGTTCATTATCTCCCAAATAAAGTAGCCCAAAATCCCCTTGGACATAATCAAGAAAGTAACCTCTATGGGGTGTAGCATGAAATGAAGCCCCAGAATCTAAAACCCATGAATCATCAATACTTTCTAAAGAAAGAAGCAAGGCATCCTCTTTGGGTTTATTACTTACCACATTTGCCTCCTTGTTACCTTCTTGTTTGTCTCCTTCTTTATTCTTTTGAGACCAGAAATCTTTCTTCTTATGACTTGGTTTTCCATAGTACCAACAATCATTTGGCCCTTTGGATTCAGACCTCTTTCCCTTTGATTTTCCTCTTGATTTCCCAAGATTTCTAGAGTTGTTCCCTCTCTCATTGGTTCTACCCCTTCTTTGTGTGTTTAAGACACTACATAATGTGGATCCACCTAAGCTTTTCCTACAAATTTCCTCACTTAGAATAATACCAATAACATCATCAAATTTTATGGTATTAGAACCAGAAACAGAGTTACTAGCAGCCATTACCAAGCCATTCCAGCTTTCAGGCAAAGAACACAAAATCAAGAGAGCATTGACTTCTTCATAAAAAATAACATTGATAGAAGTTAATTGACTGTTAATTGTATTAAAATCATTTAAATGATCAGCAACTGACCCACCTTTTTCCATTTTCATATTAAATCAATGCTTCATCAAAAATACCTTGTTTGAAGTGGAGGGCTTTTCATACAACTTTGCAATGGTTTTCATCAAATCTTCAGTCATCATTGCTTGTGTAATATTGAATGCCACCAATTGTGTTAGGCATAATCGAATACTACCAAGAGCCTTTCTATCAAGAATTGTCTAGTCCTTATCATAAATGCTTGCCGGTTTGTTGGCTTTTCCTTCCAACGGCTGCCATAGATCCTTCTGATAGAGATAGTCCTCGATTTGCACATTTTTCATAACTAAAAATTATTCCCATTAAACTTGTCAACCTTCAGACTACCCTTGTTTGCCATTGCTCCCACTCAACTGTGAGACTCCCACTAAATTGTGAGATCTTCCTACAGAGGATAATTGAAAAATAGCTTGGCTCTGATACCACTTGTTAGGATTAATAAGGCAAAAATAACAATTATATGAAAATATAACCTATATCAAATAACAATAAACCACACAGAAGAGAACACAAGACACAAAGATTTAATGTGGTTCACCCAATCCCTAGGCTACATCCACCAACAAAGAGTCCAATATTTTATTATCCAATGATTACAACCTAATTACAATCTGTAATCTCTTATAGCTCAATTCCACCACAAGTACCAAAATCATACATCATGAGTTACAATCATGTCAGCCCAAAAATAGCCAAAAATATGTCAGCCTCAAAAAAATTTGCCTCAGGGGTTGCACCCCTAAACTCCCACTCTTGGGGGCTGCTGCCCCCAAACCCCCACTCAGGGCTCGGCTCGATGCCAAACCCTGGTGAGGTCAAGAGGAAAGGTGTATAGTACTTTCCTCGATAGTACTTTCCTGATCAATCACCACAAGCTAACATAAATTTGTTGGATACTTTTCAAAGACCCTTTGGCAAAATTTTGGTACTGAGTTGAAATATAGTTCTACATTTCACCCACAGACCAATGGAAAAACATAAGTTGTGAATAGAAGTTTGGAAAATCTTTTGAGATGTTTAGTTGGAGACACACTCTGTAATTGGGATTCTGTGTTCGCAAAAGTAGAGTTTGCATACAATAATTCAATGAATAGGAGTACTAGAAAAATACCTTTTGAGATTGTAAATAGCATACAACCATGAGGTATATCAGATTTTAGGGATATTGTTGATGAAAGAAAGAGAAGGCTGAATGAGTAAAGTTTGCTGAGTACATGAAGACATTGCATGAAGATTTGAAACATAAGTTAGAGAAAAGTAATCAAAAATACAAAGATAGAGTTGATAAATTAGGAAGACATAATACTTTTTCAGTCAGTGATGAAGTAATGGCTGATTTGAAGAAAGGAAGATTTCCTGTTGGAACATATGGGTAGCTAAAAATGAAGAAGTTTGGTCCTTGTAAGATTTTGAAGAGATTTGACAGTGGAAATGCTTATGAGATTGTGTTACCTAATGACATGGATATATCACCTATTTTCAACATTTTTGATTTGTATGAGTATCATGAGTTGGATGAAGAAATGACAGTACCGAATGATTAGCCTAAGAAATAGATAGAAGAAGTTGAGTAGATTTTGGAGAAAAGAATTGGGAGAAGTACAAGAGGAAAATAGTATATGGAATATCTGGTAAAGTGGAAGAATAGAATGATTGAAGACAATTAATGGATTTCATAATCTGAGTTGGATGCATCTCAGATTGTACCTACTTCATGATTTAGAGAATCATTTCCAAATAACCCCAAGTGTCTTATGAAAAAGCATCTCAGGTTCTTGGCAATCCCATGTCACCAAAAACATGTTTGTGTTTTCTTGTGTTGCTTGGTTCCTATTTTGACCGAGTCAGCTTGGTAGTTGCTTGGTTTTCTTTGTTGATCGAGTTGGTCAGTTATTTCCCTGACACTTGGCAATGCTTGTCGGGTGCTAGGTTATCCTTTCTTACCAAGTTGTTTGTTTTAGTTTTTTGTTGAGGCCGACTTTTGAAATTAATTTTGGTCATAGATTTAATGATGGTATCTATCATTGGGAAGCATGTGGACTTAGATCTAGTCATTCCTTCCATTAATGGTGGATCTGAAGGCCGATTTGTTCGGTAGCCTCTTGTATATAATGTAATCTTTGGTTGTATTTTAGGGAGTTAGTTCAGTTAGAAGATAGAAGATTGAAGATTAGAGATTTTTGTAGATCCTCACATGTTGGAGGACTTCTATACTTGATTGTAATATCTGGCCTAAACCGGGAAGGCCTTACAACCCAACATGTATGAATCAATTGAAGTAACTATATGAAAAAATATCTACATCGTCTCTCTTACTTGTGTGTTTGTTGCTTCCGTGTGTGATCTCTACAAGGTGGATCTAGTTAGGGTGTGCCTTTGGCCCCTCTCCCTATCCTCCCTTACGTTAGACTCGATCAGAGTCCCATTTTTTTCTTGCAAAATTTATTTCTTATATTGAATGTGTGAACAATATATGAATGGGATGAATTAATTGCTTATGTTAAAGGTTTTTTAAGACCTATGATTATGACGTGTTCTTGAAACACTATTTGTCCTATCATTTTATGTGTTTAAATTCTATTCATAGATATATGCTCCTACAATTATAAACTTTATTTGATTTTTCATGGTTGGTTAAATAAGCATACATAAAATTGTTTCATGTACAAGAATTGAATTTTATGATAAGTCATAGATATCCCATGGTGATGGGTGTTATTAGAGGCCTATTATACTCTCTCATTAAGAACATACCAATTTATCCAAAACATCAAAAATATAAATTCATTTCATATCTATTTTATGGAGCTATAGCTATCAATTTAGAGATCAAATTGTTTAACAATTTATTCAATTGTGGGTAACAAAGAGGCTTTTGTGAGGATTTGAGTCAATATTAATAAATAAGCCAATCCCTTAACCAACAATGCTAAATGAATTTTTTTTAGAAATAGACTCACACTACAATAATGTGCACTATATGAGACTATATGAGATAATAATGAAGAGAAATCTCAAATCCACCAAAGCATAACAAAAAGAAAATTTCTATTATATGTTGTAGTTACAAGTACCATGTTAGACATGCACGCAAAATGTGGAAGCATACAAGGATAACTTTAAGAAAACCCCCCTCCCGAAAAGTATAAAATCCTGGTGAATCACATTGGTTTTGGAGGGAAAATTTTTAATATTGATCACAAACTGTGTTTCAAAATATGGATATTTGGTGGTAAATTTTTTATAACGTATACCATTTTTATAAAAAATATGGCAACTACAATTTTTTTTATAGGAAAATTATTAATTTAATTAGCGAATCAGGCTTCCTTATACTGGTAAATTACGGAGAAACTACTTTCCAAATATTTTAATTAATTTATTTGTCATGGCGAATATTTTTAGAAAATGCATATAAACATGACAATTTAATTCAATAGTTGTATAGTTGGTATGGCGATTTAATAATTGGAAATAATTATTAAATTTAACATTCTGAGCAATTTTTCATTCTCAAAGAATGACACGTGTGACAATTCTAGAGAGATTTTTTAGTAAAGGATTTATCCCACCACATTTAGTCCAAAATGCACCTTCCACCATTCATCTATCTTAATCCAATGGTTTTGATTTGATGTTGAAGTTGCACTAGCGGGTGCAACAGGTCCCATCACTATGATCCTCATCCAATAAGCCCATGATCAATCATACCACATGTCATGATTCGGCCAAAATTTTTGTCATAAAGGTTATGAAGACCAACAATAGGCCCAAAATTCACCTTTGGCCATTGATATGTTGTAATCCAATGGATGTGTGAGTCTGTGACCTCATAAAATTATTAATTAATACCAATGGCGATGAGTAGATGACATCAAATAAAGTAATGTAACTATCAATTAATGGTTGCTTAGATGGCACCTTTCAGTTTCAATATTTATTGATAGATATGTCTCTGACATCATTAGATTCATTAGCTCGATAGAATAATGCATTAAGGCTTAATTGATCTTACATCAATGGTTTCTGACATTGTTTTATGACTGTTCGATGATCTTACATCAATGGTAAAGCTTCATTTCCCATCGTCGTTTCACAACTAATGTACTTTTCTCATTGTTTATGCGAAGTGGGCATAGGTGTCAAGTTTTTTTATATTAAAGAATTGTTATCTCCACCTATATTAATTATTCTCAAGATAGAAAATGTCTTATCATAAGTGTTATTTCCAATTTCACCCACTATTGCATTAAATATGAAAGATTTAGAAATCTTTGGAGGAAAGTTACAATTTAACTAATGAATTAATTAGATCTTTAGGGTAGACACAGAATTTCAATCAGGGGCTTATAAATAGATGATCTATGCTTGCTAATTTACGATTGTGAAAGCGTATTTTGTGAAAATAGTCTGCAAGTGCTAGCTTCTCTTTGAGTTTTCTCAAAACATAGAATACTAATTTCAGTTTGTCAAATTTCAATTTTCGATGGACACTCCAATTCATTTAAGACGGAGTGCCTTGGAGGATCATAAGGCCTTTTTGGGCTTGGTCATAGACCCAATCCTGGCATCTATTTCTACGGAGTTGGGAGCCTTCACCAAGGAGGCTATAAGGATGGTGTTGGGATGTGAATTTCTTGAGAATGAAAATAGGTATAGAGTTAACATAAAAATTTATTCTTGGTTCTTGGCATCTTTGTTGGACTTGGGGGGAAAAGGTGGACATCCTCATGCTACTAAGGAAATTTTTCAGAGAAGAGTACCTCGACGACGATGTGAATGTTGACATATTTGTAGAAATTGGGTTTGGAATTCCTTGGGAAAATGATTTGCCTAGGCTTCTACAACTAGGGGAAAATGTGCCCAGGAAACCATTTCTACTTAACCTTGATGTTGATAAGCTTATGTGTCATTGGATGTGGGCACAGATTGGTAGAGATTTCCTCTGAAAGTGGCACCTACTCGAGGAAACCGATGACTATCTATGGCTAGAAGAATTCTCCAAGATTATCCTCTCTTCAAAGTTCCACATAGAAGGAAGGGAGTTGAATAGTCCTTGAGTCTACCTAGACTCTAGTGTTCCTCCCTCTAGTGGTAGTATATTACTAGATTTTTTGTAATGATGTACATTGTAATCATGTATGTTTAAAAAAATATATGAAAATATTTTAAGAAATTCTGAGTACTTTTATTTTTTAGTTTGGTTATAAGAATCGTTAATAGATATTGGGAAAGTGATAACTCAAGGCTAATGGCATCGTTGAATTGTAATAAAATTTTTCCTAATATAATATAAAAAATTTGAACTAAACTAATGCAGATTACAACTATTGTTTAAAAAAACTAATGAAGGGATGAATTGGAAAGAAAACTATTGATAAGAATTAAAAATAAAAGCTCCTAATCTAAAAGTAGTCTTTGTATGAAAATTATGGAAATGATTTTCACATCCATGTCACACTTGCATGATCAAACAACAACATCAGTTATAAACATACTCTGCCCTGATACTAAGAGGTCTCAAAATCTAGTTTCTAAGTACTAAAAGCTAAATTTTGTGATAGCCTTCGTGAAAGCATCTTCTAGCTTGTTACCCTGAATTTTTCTTAACTCTCAATTTTAGTCTGGGTCAGTTAAAATCCTAAGTTGAAGCTAAACTTGAGCTTTTTCAAGTTCAAGTTCAAGTTCATTACCCGTTTTGATTTATGTAGCATCAATATTTGTCTCTCTTCTGAAAGTTTGTCGGTCTTTGAAGTTGAAGTTGAACTTGAACCTAGTCCTGAACTTTAAATTTTACTCAAGTTCATGTTTTACAATGAATAGCGCATGGAATATTTGGCAGGATTGTTCTTTCATTCCATAGAAGGTTGCCGGTTTCAAGCACTCCGAGTGTTATATCAATTTTGGGAAGTTTCCGTACAGGGTTGTTAAACTCGATGGGATGGATCATCTATGAAAAATAGTAGAATTGATAGCTGACGACGTGATGTATGAAGTGTCATTATTGCAAATATATGGTAATCAAGGAATGTCCTGAGAAATTGATATTTTCATGCCGATTTAACTTGAAGATTAATGAGGAGTAACTCCAAGATGTCATATCAATCATTTCTTCATTAAGACATTTATTATAGTCATGCTATGAAGGATTTACAAAAAATCTTATTGGCCATTGTTAATAAATGAAGAATGGTTAAACATTTCTGCTAGTTATTTTGGCTAGAGAAGGAAGGAGTGGCAAAATTGGTGGTGAAAAGGTTACAAAGATCTGGTATGCAAAAAATTGGTGAATCCTCTTTTTCCCTGAAGTTTTTAGTTTGTTCAGAAGGTCATTTTGTATTGAAAGTCTCTTTTCACTACTTGTTGGTAAGATGTCATTTTTTCACCCCAAACTTCCAAAAGAGGAACTTAGAACCCACCTATTAGTCTCCCTTCCAGACATTGGTGATACCTTTTTGGTGAATGTAATTTTAGGGGAACTATGTGATAGGGTCAGAAATGCCTCTCAAGGTTCCTTTTCAAAGAAGCTAGTAGGGAACAAGCTTATGGAAGCTGTTTCTTTTCCCCCAGTTCTAATTTGTCCCAAACTAGTGTTAGAATGTTCCAATAAGTATGACGCTAAGAGAAGATGTGTCAAAGATGCTTCAGGAGAAGCTTTGGTCAAGATAATTTGTGAGACATTAATGGAAGCTTTGCCGATTCTAGATAAGGAACCATATGAACCTTGGAGCTATGTTGAGGCAGACTATGTGTATGAAAAAGATAAGAAAAAGTACAGCTCCTCAATAGCTTAGACATGGCTTGTGAAACTAGAGAAAGGAGGGTCTAGAATACCTAAACCTCTAACTATCAAACATTTCCGTAATGAAATCACCGATATTGTATTCCTTCTAAACAAGGTGAAAGGGAATCCACATGCATTTCACTGGGAGAATTGGATGTACTACTTTATCAAAAAAATTCTAGAAGGTGATAAATTTATTGACTAGGTTGATTTGATAGCAAAGAGCCTTCAGAGAGAGCTCTTAAATGTGACCAACCTAACTGCTTTTTACATGTATTCCTACCTTATCTATGTTTTATCCTATTGTTGGAGTTGGGAGGGGTTACCCCATGAGTTGTGGATAAATGACATGAAAATATATGACTATTTCACATGCCTACAGACTAAAAAGTTCCCTAGTGCATTCAAAATGGTTAATAACAAATTCTCAGGTAAGTTAGTTTTTGAGTTGCAAGGAATAGAAAATTGTAGATTCTCTGAAGAAGCCAAATAGGTGGTAAATATATATGGTTTCCATTTCACACAATTTCCTAGATTTACCTACCTTAGGGTTGGAGCATTTGATGAGGAACCATTATGGCTTCCTAAGTTTTGTCTAGATAATGTGGTCTTAATGGAACTTTGTAGGTAGCTTGTTAGCATTGAATAGAAATCTGGTAGCTCAAGGAACTCTTCAGGTGTCCTTTTCCCTATTGATTTGGGTTATTACAGATGCAAGAGTTTCCAGGATGCCTTAGCTATGGAAGAATAATTGTTTGCATTCTATTTACAAACTTACATTCCTAGGATCAACTTTGACTATAGGGGTTTCACTAGGTCAAATCTCAATGTCCCTAACACATTCATGCATATTCCTGAGTTAGAGGATTTATGGGCCAATTGTTGTGATGAATTCAAACTCAGGAAAGGGCTGTGGTCTAGATTGAGCATGAAGCAGATTATCACTTTCAAACTCGATATGAATACAGATGGAGTAGAGGAGGACAGTGAAGTTAATGTGCTCGACTCACAGTGCTTGGATAAAGTAGAGACCATTCCTATCCCAGAGTTAGATTGGACAAAGCCAGAGGAAGATGATCTTCAAATAAGAATGGCCAGGGTGATTGAAAGATAAAAGGCATGGTTTTTGGAGAAAAAGGCTTCTATAATTCCTTCATAGCCTGCCAAGAAAAAAGTAAAAACAAAGAAGAGGAGTTCATCGAAGAAAACTTCTATTTTAACTAACCCAAATATTGATCGATCTTGTGTAGGAAAAGTAAAACTTGAAGTTGAACTAAGTTCTCCATAAGTTCAAGTTCAAGTTCAACTCTGAGATGAACATGTAGCTTGAGTCACATGATCAAGCTCTAAGGATGATGAAGGGTGCTCCCCTTAATACCACAAACACATAACAGAAATAGAGAAACAACAACAATATGCAAGAACAGAAAATTGGCTTCTTATTATCTCCACAAATGTGGAATTACAAACTTTCAGAATTACAATATGCAAAGCCACATGGGCATTCCCTTACAATATTTTGTAGGACAAAGCCTCGAACTATTACCCAGATCTACTACCCCAGAACTATTCTGAACTTCCTAAGACAATAATATAGCCTTCCTTATATAGGCAATTTTCCACCGCCTAGGAAGGTTCCAGAATTTTAGCCAATAAGGCCGACCAAACTTAGCATTATTTTATTTTACATTTTATTACATCATAGTTGGCTCAAGATAACCTTTGAAACCCGAACAGAAATTTTGAAGAAAATTATTTTCTGCCATTTCAGGTGGTCCAACTCCGAAGACCATAAGTCATCACCAGTTGATTCGATCGGCTATTATAACCCCATTTCGGAAACACCACGAAGCGCTCTACAGGCTTGACCAGCGCAAGCGCCCGTCACCCAAATTTTTGACCTCATCCGGGGCCTCTAAAGCCTTCAAAACTGAGTTCAAAGTTTTTGTACCCTGCTACCAATACCGAAAATCTTCAATATCTTCCAATATACACTTGATCTGGCAATGAAACTTTACTGGCAGACTTATATGACCAAAATGAACCTCCAAGAAAGAAATTAGATCATTCTGAGCACATACAAAAATTACCAAAAATAGTAACTTTCCATAAATAGTAGCTCTGCACAAAATAGCCGTTATTGAAAATAAAAACAAAAATATTTTTGGGTGATGCAAGATTGCTCTTACACCCAAGATGCTCCTGCATCAAAGGAAAAGAACAAGGCTAAGTGGAAAGAAGTGATTCCCAATGTCTTTGTGAATTTAGACCCATCAGAAGCCTATTTATAGGAAAATCTAGTTGTAAACTCTAGTGTGCCTGATATGTCGGATAACCAGCAGTTACAGGATGAAACAAGGAATAGTCCAAAAAATTAACTGGCTCTTTTAAGTAGCTATGATACTTAGATGAAGTGCTTTGTAGCTCCATAATGGCTAGAGAATACTGTTGTCAAAAGAAGAAGCATAGTCCCTCTATCTGTGTCTATTGAGGATGTTGTGAGTAGGTGTTTAGGAAAGACTCTGAAGACTAAGAAGACAAAGATGGAATCAAGAATTGGTTTTGATGAAAATAGTGGCCGCTGGATGGCATACATTACAAAGTTGATAAGCGACAAAGTTGAAGGAGAGGTTTTAGTCAAAGATTTCTAGATATCCATAGTTGATTTGGGGAGAGATAGCAGAGCCACTAACATGAAGTTTATTAAGGTCTCGAATAAGAAGATGGCCAATAGAGTCTCGAAGGATGCTAAAGAAAAACAAGAGATGAAGGATGCTATGTAAAACATGGCCCAATACATAAATGTCATCCAACATCTGGAGCCCTTTCTTTTGAGTGAAATGCAAGCCTCCATTTACATTAAATCACTAGACAATCAAAGGTTTCTCGACCAAGTACAGAGGAATAAAGTGATTAGTAGAGCATTTGAAGAATCGATGGTGTTAACATGTGCAAAAAATTTCATGGCTCTAGCCCTTTTCTCCTGGTCTCTGCAGTTATTTTTAGGTCTCTGCCTTTAGCCCTGGTTCAAATTTTTTAAAATATACCCGTTGCATACAAAAACCCTTTGTTTTTACCCTGACCTTGTTCTAATTTCAAGTTAACTTTTTTGGGTCACTTAAAGTCCTAATTTGCATTTGCTAATTAAATCCTTTAAGCTATTCAGCAGTTAGCTTTTCATGACCGACAGGGTCCCTTTTAATTTTTCCTAAGTTTCTACCCCCGGCATTTTAATATTTTCCTATAGTCCCCTGCGCCTCATATTTTCCTTAAACCCTAAGTCTCAGTGTTTAATTTTTCCTATGTTCTGGCTTAATATCTTTCTGGACCCATCTCTGACACCATCTTCATCTAACGGTTGTTGCTAAAGCGCAAGGGTTTTGTCAAAGGTATGCAAAGTTGCACCCGTCGTTGATTCATTTCCATGACGTAGTCTTTCTTTTCAAGCGAGTCCACTACCAGGTGTGCTGACTTGGTAGTATCTCATTGGTCCACGGGAGTATGAGGTGGAATCTTGTCAATGGGACCGGTCTTCTTGGCATTCATGGTAGGTTAAACTCTGATTTAATCTTGTGGCTATCATTATACCGTTGATATAACATGCTCAATATTTAATGCAGTGGTATAAAGACAGCTGTTGATTATCGTAAGAAATTTGTGGGTCCCAGATTACACGTAGGCACAGTTGGCACTATTCGATTCATCCATGTATTTACACGTTGGCATGCTATCAATGGGACCTAGTTTCTGGATGTGTCAGTGGGTCCTGATCCTATCAGAGAATCGACGAATGGTGTATAATCTCATCAAGTGTGTTAGAGGCTTAAGATCTTGTGACAGCCATTGATTTTGTATCCTGTCAGAGGGTTGTCAGGGCTAGGGAAAGATTCTTCATTCGACGATGGGCATGAAATCTGATAGAATCTTGGAAGTCTTTGCGAACTTTAGATGATCGTCGATCTTCCTGATGCGGGCCCGGTCAAAGTTTCTCAGTCTTTTGGTGGTTGGGATAAGTTTTAAGCAGCTGACAAATTTATGAAGGTTTTGCTTGTTTGCATGAATTAACGGTGGTTCTCTAATTTTTTTAGCGGTTCAGTGAACAAGCATTTGCGTAATCGCTAAACTTTCTAGTAGATGGATAAAGTGTTTCATGAACTGGCGGTGACCTTTTGTCGCCAATTCGCAAGGTTAAAGGTGGGTTAAGATTTTCTTTTCGTGAACAGAAAAAAGCACTGTCGCATAGTTGCTAGAAGGTAAACCCTGGGTGGTAGTTGAGTTAAGATTTAAAAGATCATGAAAGGGAGAAATCAGATGGTCACGACTTAAAGTTGATGGAGATTCAAATTTCAACTACCGATTTTCTACAAGTGCCATAGGGTGATCGTTGTTTTTCAAAATCAAATTTTTGAGGGGTTTCCAGCAATAGGAAGTACTAGAATTTATGGTTTCAACAACTGATTTCGATTGGTTTGGTGGTGCTTGTTGTTGCTGTGTGGTCTAGGGTGTGCAATGATCATCTGCAGGGGTTTGTACCGTGCAATTTTTTTCTTGAGGCATGTTGCAGGTGGCCGAAGGGGTTGACATTTTGGATGTTTTTTGATTCTCAATACCTTCTCAGTGAGATTTTCATGATTGAGGATCAATCCAGGGCTTGTCTTCTCCTAACTGCCTAGGTTTCTTCCCCTGTGATAAATTTGTAGCCATTTCCAGTTGGTTGGGTGGTTGAAACCCTTACCCGAGCTGTCTGAAGCTTGTTGCATCCTAACCTGCTTAGGATTCCAAGGCATTTAGTGGTATATATGGTTGAAGTTTTGATTTTGTAAGGGTTCCTTCTTCTGCATTTTTGTGGAGAACTGGTTCCATGAAGGGTCCTTTTCCTGTGGATTTTCTCTACTTCTCTACATATAGGGTATTCTTCCTTCCTTTGTTGGTTCAAGGAATATAATACATGTTGTAATTGATTTGTCTTATGTATGAGGATTCAATATATTCTTACTGTTACTAAGCTATCTCCATTTGAATTTTAAATTCATTAATCATACATCAAGGGTGTTTGATTTTTTTGTTTGCATTGCCTATGTGTTTGCAAGTGGAGTTGTCTTCGCAGAGATAACTAGTTTAGGATTAGTTTTCATGTATGTATGAGCTGAGGTATCAAAGATATGTCATGTTTGTCTTCCAGTGGATGTTGGTTAATGTATTATCTTCTTATAGGTCTCTTCTAAGGGGAGGGTTAAAATCCTTTGAATGGGTAATAACATACTTGGATACACAAGTGGGTTGTTAAAGTGAGGCTTGGTCATGGTGTTTGATTGATGTTAGGCATCAACACATTGTTGTTTCATATTTGTCTATTGCAATAGGGTATTTGACTTTGTGGCCCATTGGACAAAGCACTGGTCCATTAGGGACTTAGGACATCTCAGGGGTCCTTCAACCCATCTTTAAATCATTTACTTTGAGTTCCACCCTTTCCCTTTCATGTTGTTAGTATAGGTCTCTGGTCTTTAGACTCATTCTATGCAAGTAGGGCTATTGCATGAGATCTTGGTTTCATTGAGGTACAAGATACCTATAGGGGTTTGAAGACTATTTCACAATAATCTATCTGTAGGCCTATTGTTTATCATGAGGTGTCTTGAGTGTGTAGATAAGGCAATACTCGCCTGAGTGATGTGGAGCTCAAAGAAGAAGGAGGATGTTCTCTATCCTCATGAATTGGTTATGTTTTCTTGTCAAACTTGAGTGCCTAATTTGAGGATCAAGCCCACCTTTTGATTCAAGTTTGGTCCTACAAGGAAAAGCAACCAACAAATTGGTGACTCTGCTAGGGAAAGAATAAAAGATAGAAAGCTTCCTTGCTTGGATGGATCATCCCAAAGTCTAGTTAAATGATCATAGAGTCAGCTATAAAAAACACATTTGTAAAATTTTCTCACTAAGTGCTGAGTGGTGGCTCTGATTTCTCTATTTGATTAGTGCATCTGCTGATAAATAGTGCATGTTTACTTGGTGGAGTTTTGTGTTGATTGGAAGAGGTATAAAGAAAGGTAAAATATTTTCCTCTTCAAGGAGGTGGTGACTCTACACAACAAAGAAATTGATGGAGTTGCATGGTGAGTTCTAGATCTGCCTTGCCTTCCAGTCAACAAGGTCTTCTGCTACAAAACTCTCAAGTATTTATCAAAGATCTGAAATGTCTCCTAATTTAGTGATCAAGCACTAAGAAAAGGAGTAAGGTGTGAAGTATGTAGGAAGGGTTTAGTGACAAAAGAAGATTAGTTTCAAGTATAGATTTCCTGTCATTAGTCTTGAAGATTTTCAAGTGGATGTCCAAGAGTTGCAACTAGTGATGGATGTTCACAGAGTTTCTTTTGTCAAAGGATATATGCCATTTTGTTATGATGGCATACCAAGTTTCCATAATAAGATCCCTAATGGAGTCAGGGGATGTTTACCAAAGTATAATAGGGACCAACACCAGTTAGCAAGGAAACATGTTCAATGCTTTGTTGATGTAATGTGTGATTTTGATGTGTGCCATGAAGACCTATGGATGAAATTGTTTGTTCAAACTCTAGAAGGTGATGCTAGAGATTGGTTCTCTTTTCTACCAGCATGTTCTATCTCATCTTGGAGTGAGATGCATTCAGCCTTCATGGAGAAATTTGGAGAAAGGGTATGCATATCTGATTCCTATGATAAGTTTTTAAAGATTCATATTGGGAATGATGAACTTGTTCCTCATTTCAATATCAGATTTGCAAAAGTATTGAATGAAATCCCTGAAAATTATAGACCCAATGATCAAGTATGTATGAATATCTACTTTGATGCATTTGGTAAGAAAATGAACTACTTGCTGAGGGATAAGGAGCCTAGGTCATTATATCAGGCATTTATAACTACGATGGACATTGAAAACAATTTGAAATATAGATTGACCAGAGGTCATTTTTCCATGAATGTGTGCTGGTATAATGAATATGAAAGAAGAGAAGACTGTCATGTTGATACCATAATTCCAAATTGGTGTATCAATACTTCTACTATAGTTTGTAATCAAGTTGAAATCTCAAATCAAGATATGTGTATAAATGTTGTTGAGTCTTTTGCTACTGATGAGACATGTGTTTAGGATGCTACAGTAGTAAGATATATTGTAGACCTTGGTAGAATTGAGCAGTGTGATGGTGTTTTCAGTTGTAAATTTGCCACTACAGTCAATTCTTGTAATTTTGATTGTGAGGAATGTGATTCACAGGCATATGAGTCATAGTTTGAGGAACATAGTGCTGAAAGTGGTTACTCAGGTGAGAGTGATGAAGGCAGTGATGTTGAGGTGTCTTCATATGAGTTAGATGCAACATGGGAGGAAGAAAGTAATGATGGAAGTGAACATTTCTTTATCAGTGAAGGTATGTTCTCATTTTCTAAATCTGAAAGTGATAGTGCATCTCAGTCTTTGCATAGTACAAATCAGCTTGAGTATGAAGATGTTGAGGGTGTTTTGTCCTCAAAGTTTGAAGATAAAGAAGTGGTAATTTAATGTGATATCAGTGAGGATGAACATGAAGGTTTGAGTTTAAGGTTATCTAATGGTCCTACATTGGGTAATGAAGTTGCAGCATATGATAGAGAGTTTAGGAGTGAACCATGGTTTTGCTATGATGGTTTTCCTAAACAAGATAATGAAGAAGATATAATTGTGGACACTATATGCTTGGTAGGTGATCTTGACTGTGAATCTTCATGTTGTTCTAACTTTTCTTGATATGTTGTAAGTCTCCATGAGGTTGAAATGGGTAGTGAACTTAAAGTGTTCCCTAATGCTTTATATAATGAAGAGTTTGATGATGATCAGCCCATTTTTTGTCATAATGTGCAACAAGGAGTATTACATGGAATTATCAATCCATTGTTTGAAGAACACATGGAGGTCTCAAATGTAGCAGATTTTGATGATGATGCCATGTGTAAGTATAGATGTGATTATTCTCTTGAAATCCCACTAGCTACACCTGAGGATATGCAAAGTCAAGGTATGAATGAAGATTTCTATCAAATAAAGTATGTGACTTTTGCATTTCAGATTGATGGCATACATGAATCAGTAGAGAAAGAACAGTTTCAATTTGATACTAGTATTCATGAGCATGTTGAGTTTTACTTCCATAGTGAGCAAGATGGTGAAAATGCTTCAGATTTTTATTTGCAATATGGGAATGAAGACAAAAATTTTGTTTTGCCTGATGGATTGATTGAAAATGTTGATATTCTTGGTGAAACAAATGGGAATAAAGTATCGAGTTTACCTCAAGAAGAGAGAAATGAAAACTAGATTTTTGACAGAGGCAAAGATTAGTTCAATTTTTTAGGTTTCAGGATTTTTCTAAAAAATGTGTACACTTTGTATATAGTTTCCCTTCCTATTTTCCCTAGTTTGTTCCCTATGTTTTTTGAGATCTTTGTGCCCTTCTTCCAGTAGGTGGTCTACTTTTTCCAGAGATATGGTTTCTTACCATGCCTGCAAGAGGCATGCATCCCCAACTAGAGCCACTGTTAACACATGCAAAAAATTTCATGGCTCTAGCCCTTTTCCCCTGGTCTCTGCAGTTATTTTTAGGTCTCTGCCTTTAGCCTTGGTTCAAATTTTTGAAAATATACCCGTTGCATACAAAAACCCTTTGTTTTTACCCTGACCTTGTTCTAATTTCAAGTTAACTATTTTGGGTCACTTAAAGTCCTAATCTGCACATGCTAATTAAATCTTTTAAGCTATTCGGTGGTTAGGTTTTCATGACTGGTAGGGTCCCTTTTAATTTTTCCTAAGTTTCTACCCCCGGCATTTTAATATTTTCCTATACTCCCCTGTGCCTGATATTTTCCTTAAAGCCTAAGTCTGAGCATTTAATTTTTCCTATGTTCTAACTTAATATCTTTCTGGGCCCATCTCTGACACCATCTTCATTGAATGGCTATCGCTAAAGCACAAGGGTTTTGTCAGAGGTATGCGAAGCTGCGCTCACCATTGATTCATTTATGTGACGTATTCTTTCTTTTCAAGTGGGTTCACTGCTAGGTGTGTTGACTTGGCAGTATCTCATTGGCCTATGAGAGTATGAGGTGGAATGTTGTCAGTGGGACTGGTCTTCTTGGCATTCATGGTGGGTTAAAGTTTGATTTAGTCTTGTCACTATCATTATACCATTGATATAACATGCTCCATTTCTAATGTAGTGGTATAACGATAGCCATTGATTCTTGTAAGAAATTTGTGGGTCCAAGATTACACGTAGGCATAGTTGGCAGTATTCAATTTGTCCATGTATTTACACGTTGGCATGCTATCAGTGGGACCTAGTTTTTGGATGTGTGAGTGGGTCCTGATCCTATTAGAGAATTGATGAATGGCATATAATCTTATCAAGTGTGTTAGAGGCTTAAGATCTTGCAACAAACATTGATTTTGTATCCTGTCAAAGGGTTGTCAGGGATGGGGGAAGATTCTTCATCCAACGGTGGGTGTGAAATCTGATAGAATCTTGGAAGTCTTTGCGAACTTTAGATGACTGTCGACCTTCCTGATGGGGGCCTGGTCAAAGTTTCTTAGTCTTTTGGTGGTTGGGATAAGTTTTAAGCGGCCGAAAAATTTATGAAGGTTTTGCTTGTTCACGTGAATTGACGGTGGTTCACTAATTGTTTTAGTGGTTTAGCGAACAAGCATTCGCGTAATCGCTAAACTTTATGGCAGATGGATAAAGTGTTTCACGAACTAGCAGTGACCTTTTATCGCCAGCTCATGAGGTTAAATGTGGGTTAAGATTTTCTTTCCATGAATAGAAAAAGAACTGTCGCATAGTCGCTAGAAGGTAAACCCTAGGTGGCAGTTGAGTTAAGATTTAAAAGACCGCAAAAGGGAGAAATTAGACGGTCACGACTTAAAGTTGATGGAGATTCAAATTTTGATCGCCGATTTGTTGCAAGCGCCATAGGGTGACCATTGTTTTTCAAATTTAAATTTTTGAGGGGTTTCCAGCGACAGGAAGTACCAGAATTTATGGTTTCAACAGTTGATTTCGATTGGTTTGGTGGCGCTTGCTATTGCTGTATGGTCCAGGGTGTGCCATGATCATCTGCAGGGCTTTGTACCATGTGGTTTTATGTTTAAGGCATGTTGCAGGTGGTCAAAGGGGTTGACATTTTGGATGTTTTTGTGATTCTCAGTACCTTCTCAATGAGATTTTCATGATAGAGGATCAATCTAGGGCTTGTCTTCTCCTGACTACCTAGGTTTCTTCTCCTGTGATAAATTTGTATCTGTTTCTAGTTGGTTGGGTGGTTGAAACCCTTACCCTAGCTATCTGAAGCTTGTTGCATCCTAACCTGCTTAGGATTCCAAGGCAGTTAGTGGTATATATGGTTGAAGTTTTGATTTTGTAAGGGTTCCTTCTTCTGCATTTTTGTGGAGAACTAGTTCCATGAAGGGTCCTTTTCCTGTAGATTTTCTCTACTTCTCTACATATAGGGTGTTCTTCCTTCCTTTGTTGGTTCAGGGAATATAATACATGTTGTAATTGATTTGTCTTATGTATGAGGATTCAGTATATTCTTACTATTACTAAGCTATCTCCATTTGAATTCTAAATTCATTAATCATACATCAAGGGTGTTGGATTTTTCTATTTGCATTGCCTATGTGTTTGCAAGTGGAGTTGTCTTCGTAGAGATAACTAGTTTAGGATTAGTTTTCATGTATGTATGTGCTGAGGTATCAAAGATATGTCATGCTTGTCTTCCAGTGGATGTTGGTTAACCTATTATCTTCTTATAGGTCTCTTCTAAGGGGAGGGTTAAAATCCTTTGAATGGGTAATAACATACTTGGATACACAAGTGGGTTGTTAAAGTGAGGCTTGGTCATGGTGTGTGATTGATTTTAGGCATCAACACATTGAGTACATTGTCTTCTTGTTTCATAGTTGTCTATTGCAATAGGGTATTTGACTTTGTGGCCCATTGGACAAAGCACTGGTCTATCAAGGACTTAGGACATCTCAAGGGTCCTTAAACCCATCTTTAAATCATTTACTTTGAGTTCCACCCTTTCCCTTTCATGTTGTTAGTATAAGTCTCTGGTCTTCAGACTCATTCTATGCAAGTAGGGCTATTGCATGAGATCTTGGTTTCATTGAGGTACATGATACCTATAGGGGTTTGAAGACTATTCCACAATAATCTATCTATAGGCCTATTGTTTATCATGAGGTGTCTTGAGTGTGCAGATAACGCAATACTCACCTGAGTGATGTGGAGCTCAAAGAAGGAGGATATTCTCTATCCTCATCAATTGGTTCTATTTTCTTGTCAAACTTGAGTGCTTAATTTGAGGATCAAGCCCACCTTTTGATTCAAGTTTGGTCCTACAAGGAAAAGAAACCAACAGGTGGAGCATGTGAAATTAGAAGTTGCCAAGAAAATAACTCACTTAGATCAAGCTCGCATTAAAGGAAGTCACTTGGTAAATAATGTTGAGGCAAGTATTGAAGAGTGGGAGATAGAAAAGACCACTTGGACAAAAGAACTCCATTGAATGGAAGAGGCCCAAGAATATGACCTCCAAAAATTTCTCACAAAGAGGTTACTACCAGGGCTAGATGACAAAACCCTTTATGTTATAAAGTAGTGTATAGACTGGAGGAACGAAGCTATAGTAGAAGGAGTTTCTAAAATAAAAGACCTCCTAAGGGGACTGGGAATAATCAGAGATATTATTTCCAATGATATAAAATGGTTGGATAAATAGTGTTAAGGGCCCAAGAGGAATGAGATAGGTTGAGTGATCAAGTGATCAAGAATGTCAAGACCTAGTTTGATGAGCTTAAAGGAATGAAGGCACCAACAGTCCAAGAATTCACAAAGGTTGTGTGGATAGAATTGATGCTTATAATTCAGAAGGGTCACCTAGTTATGCACAAGGAAAAGATAGCTCAATTCAAGAGGAAAACATAAGTGTGGAAACAACAAATCGATTATCTTGGTTTGCCACACTAACCGGTGATATCCGCATTCACAACTACATTTCAAGACTAGAGGGTAGCACATCTCATAGCAGCCTTGACACCATAGCCATCTGAGATGCCTAGCTCTATTTTGGAGGCTCTTTGTGCCTAGTTTCACATTTCTTTCTTAATGCTTAGGATAGTTATTTAGTTTAGAACTATTTACCTCTAGTAAAAAGATAGTTTTATCTAGTTAGTTTCATAAGCCCTACGTGGCCATATATTTGAATACTTTTAACTTATTAAGGGTTCGGCTCTCTAAGTTTTGAGAAACTATTTTCTAGAAACTAAGCTTTAAGATTTTTGAATACTGATATGACAAAGTATATGAAATATCCTATGGTATTGCATATGTGTTTAAGCTTTTGAATCGATAAATACTATTGTTTATTTTATATAATTTATTTTCTTATGGAGATAAGTTATATTAAATAAGGCTCAACTGTGATATGGGTGGATTTTGTGCTTAGAGTAATAGAGAGAATCTTTACTGAAGGTTTATATTTAAAGATTTCAAAGTTTGAGATAGTGATAGAAAGAGATCTAGTTCTTATAAAATCTGCACATTCTTTTCATGTTGATGAACTAGATGTTTACCTTAAGTGTTTTCTAGTGAAAAGCACACATGATTTTACTTTTCAATTTTCAATAAGATCATATTAAAAATATTTTTAGAAGGTATTTGCACCTTATAATTTGTAGAGAGTTTGCTTTCAAAGGAACTCAATTGTTAGTGTTGAGATTTTTTTTTATTTTCATGCTTTATGGGAGTATGGAATTAATTTAAAGAAAGGAAAAAATGTATGCTAACAATTTTTGGTGACTCTGCTGGGGAGAGTCTAAGAATAGACCAAGATTTGCATCTTTTTTATTTAATGATCAATAATGTTGTTACCCGCTGAGGTTATTCCTGTCCAACAAGAAGTTCCTCTGGTTTTGCAACGAGGCCTTGATTTTTTAGATACTCAAGAAGACATAATTGCCAACCTTAATGCAATAGCTTGGAAATTGAGAATAAGTGGGAAACAATATCATCAAGTAAGGTTAGTCATTGAAGACGAGGAAGAAATTGGAGAGTGGTTAAGGGGCTTACCAGTAGCCCAAGAGGCTGTTGTAGTGGATAGAGAAGTCCAAAGACCTTGAGAATAAGTCTTTCTTTTCTTTTTTTGATTCAGTTCAATTAAGAAAGTTGGCTGATAAAAGATTTACAAGAGGAGACCGGGAAAATGGTCTTGTTGACTCTGATTTTGAAGACCTAGCAAAGCTTGATTTTAAACCCCAAACTCCTTTAATAGAAAGATGGTACAAAATAGCTAGTCAGCCTTATTCCCCACCCAAATTTACTCCTGCAACCTCTTTTAAATCCTTGGTGCCACCAAGAACCCTAGCCCCTACTTTCATAAATCTATAGCCTTTAAATCTCATCTTACCTACCATGGCTTAGAATCAACCCTAGGGTGCAGTTGTAGGACCTTTAAGCTTAGGAGAAAACTTGGGAAATTTCCCTAAAGGTCGTGATATTTTACCCAAATTTAGTGGTGATGGAAAGAAGTCTCCAGAGGACCATTTGAATGCCTTCAACAAAGCATGTGGATTTTTGGCTATTGGTACTCCAAATGTAGCTATCAGGCTCTTTTTCCTGACATTAATAGATGCAACAATAGACTGGTTTCATAATCTACAACATGCCTCTAAACTGATTAGGGTACCATGAAAACAACATTCGAGACTAGATTTAAGTCAGTCGATGATGGTAACACAGTCTTGATTTAGTTAAGTTAAATTAAAAATATATTCAAGTACCTATGAGGGAGTTCGTGGCAAGATTTAACAAAGGTATTCAGATAATTCCAGCTGCAAGAAGACCCAATGATGAAAATCAAAAGGGGTTTTTCTTGAATGTTATGCCTCCTAATGTCGTGTTTCCTTTAAAAAGAGCTAGGCCAGTCACCCTAGGAGCTAATCAAGCTCTCACTATTGAATTAGATGATGATCTCATAACAATGGAAAATAGAGGAAAGATGTACAAACATCTAGTTCCCAACCTTCCACTTCCTCATCATTAGACCCTGTAATATAGAGACTGATGAATGATCTAATAACAATCAAGCAACAACTGCCTAAAGTCACCAGTCCTTATCAAGATATCCCACACAAATACCCTACTCAAGGAGCCTTAGGCTCAAGAAAACAATTTAATTTGTCTCCTACATAGCAAAGACTACAAATTGAACCTCCACCAAATAGATGCAACATGTGTGTTTTCCATCTTACCAATGAGCATGAAGGAGGTTCATGTCCTGAAAATATATGACATGTACAACTTGAAGCTGAAAAAGAAGTTACAGCGAAGGTGACTGTTGAAGACATATCCTCTGAAATACCTGGTGACTTTGGAAATTTCTATATTGAATATGAATCTGACTCCAAAAGGGGTGGTGACATATTGGTAACTTTAAGGGATACATCTTGCTCAATTTTGACAAGAAATCAGCATGGAGGAAAAGTGAGTAATTGGTCAAATGTAGCAGCCAAGGATAGTGGAAATCAGGCCAATGACAATCTGAAGGCCCCGAAGATAGGTAGTCTAGAGATACAAATCTTGAAAAAGTCTGAATCTGAATCTTCTTTTAGTATAGTAGATTTTTGTAAAACTTCTAAAGTACAAATCTTTGTTGCCGATTATTTGAAATTTAATCCTTGGGAGTTAGATAAATTGGTCAATTATGTCAAAGGCTCCCCTATTGAACCTAAAGCTCAATAGATTAATAATGTGTGTTTTAAAGGGGAAATTGTCAAGAAAGAGGACAAAGTGGAACAAAATCCTGTAGATAAACCCATTTCTATTGTTCCCATTAGTTTGAAACCAAAACCATTTTATGTATCCTTATTCATTCATGGTTTCAAACTAAAAAATTGTATCATTGATTCAGGGGCATCAGATAATATCATGCCTTCATCTATAGCCAAATCATTAGACCTCCCTATGACTGATACCTTTGGCCGCTACTATTTCGTGGATGATAAACAGTTCCCTCTCTTAGGAAAAATTAAAGATGCTCAAGTTGCTTTGGTAGTTTCCCTGATAAAAGATTGAAGCTAACCATTCCAGTAGCTGATATTCCAGCTAGCTATGGAATGCTTCTAAGAATATCCTTTTGTAGAGATCTAGGTGGTGAGATAAAATTGGATTGGTCTCAGGCCATAGTCCCTAGAGGAAATAAGAAGGTTACTCTGATACCAGAACCCAAGTCCAAGTACACTATTTTTCCCTCAAAAGATCCCAAATCTCAAATTTTGTATCAAGAGTTTGAGTTTGCTAACTATGTTATCTTATAAGAAGATGATGTCCTAGGTCCTATTGTGGATGAAGAAGTTCCTTGGATTCTTGAATTTGATGGTAGCTACTCTTTCATAGCCTCAGGGGCAGGGGTAGTCCTTATTTCCCCTTCTGGTCTCAAGCTCCCTTTTTCATTCAAGCTTGAATTCGAGAACACAAATAATACAAAAGAATATGAAGCCCTATTGTTGGTTTTAGAAGAAGCAAAGAAAAAGGGCATTAATATTTTAAAGGTGCATGGTGATGTAGAGCTAATTATTAAACAAGTTAAGAACTTATTCTCATTGAAGAATGAGAGACTAAAGCATTACAGAAATAGGGTTTGGGATGAACTCGAGTGGTTCAAAGATTTTTCAATAGAAGCAATTCCCAAAGAAGATAACTCAAGGGCTGATGCTCTTGCGGGATCAACATCCTTACTGATACCTTATCTAGACTTCACTGGGGACCGTTATACAATTGAGGTTATACATAGACCCAATGTACCTAATAATTCTTGTTCCTCAAAATTTTTCAGAGATGATGCCCTCATTAATGAATTTTTCTAGGGTTTGGACAAATTCTCAACTAATTACTTTGAAGGATCAGAGTCTGAGTGCCATGAATTCTATCCAGAAAATAGATCAATCTCCTTAGAGGAAGTGATTCAACTTAAAGGTAAATCCATACCCAAAGGACTGGTGGAGTTAGATAATCTTTTTTATAGAACGGATTGTTATTTAAACCAGCTTGTCATACCAAATAGTGTCCCTTCGAGTGAATGTGAAACAATTAACATTGGAGATAAGTTCAATCCCAAGTTGGTAAAACTAGGGGTGTGTTGCAATGAAGATGAGAAGGGTCATTTTACCAAGCTATTAAAAGAGTATGGAGATTCTTTTTCTTGGACCTATGATGATTTAAATAACTTTAGATAGGGGTAGTTTACACACCATATTCCTTTGAAACTAGGAACATCTCCTTTTCATAAAAAATTAAACACCTATAATCCAAAACTAGCGGATGTTATTTTTAAAGAGATTGACAAAATTCTTCAGGAACACATTATCTTCCCCATCCACGATTATACATGGGTGGCCAGCATTGATCTTGTGTGGAAATGGAATGGAGAGATTAGAATCTATGTGGATTTTAGAAACCTCAATCAGTCGAGCCTTAAGGATAACTTTTTTTTGCCTATGATGGATCAGATTCTTCAGACTGTAGCTAGCTCGAAGATGTTGTCATTACTTGATGGTTTTTTAGGCTACAACTAGATTAGCATCATGGAGGAAGACTAGCATAATATGACTTTTACCACATCGTGGGGCACGTTCACTTATAGAAGAATGCCTTTTGGGCTCATTAATGCTGGAGCCACATTTCAGAGGGCTATGAATTCTACTTTTGGCCACTTGTTAAATAAAACCATTACTATTTATTTACATGATATGACAGTGTTCTCCAAGAGGCATAATAAGCATCTAAGAGACTTGAAATAAGTTTTGCAGAGGTGCAGGGATCATGGTGTTTCTTTAAATCTGAAGAAGTCAATCTTTTGTGATAGAAGGAAAGTTGTGGGTCATTTAGTTTCAAAGGAGGGCATTAAAATTGATCCAGAGAGGGTGAAAGACAACCAACAATTGTGTCTTCCTATTAATTGGAAGGGAATAAAGTCTTTCTTTAGTTAATTTAATTTCTTAAGGAAGTTCATTCCTTATTTTGCCAAGACATCGAAGCCGATGGTAGATCTATTAAGTGAAAAGCATAATTTCAAGTGGGATGAACTAGCTGTCAAATCTTTTGGTAAGATAAAAGAAGCTATAGCCAATGCTCCAACATTAATACACCCAGATTTTAAAAAAGATTTTATCATCTATTGATATGCATCAGAACACACAATGTCTAGAGTGTTGTTATAGAAAAATGATACGGATGAAGAGGTACCTATTTCCTTCATGAGTATACCACTTAAAAAAAATGAGTTGCCCTATTCCAAAATTGAAAAATAGGCATTTGCAGTGGTGAAAGCAGTTAAGAAATTTCGGTATTACATCCTTCATTCGCATTCTGTAGTCTTTGTTCCAAATTTGGCAATTAAGAGTATCCTTACTCAGTAGGAAGTAGCTGTAAATAACAAAGATACTTTGGTAGTGAAGGTGTAGGAGTTTGATTTAGAGATCAAACCCACAAAGTTAGTAAGGGGTCAAGGTCTATGCAAACTGATGGAAGAGAATAAAGAAGAAGAACATGGTTTGCCCAATTGTCTGTTCATCAGAACAAATGATTCATGGATCTCAGATGTAACATTCTTTCTAACTTATGGAGAAGCTCTGGGTCACTTGTCAACTAAAAAAAAGAGAAATCTATGGTTAAAAGCAGAAAAATATGTCATTGTGGATAATGTCATGTACAATAAAGTATTAGATGGGATATTTTTGTGGTGTGTTGATAAAGACCAACATCAAAAGTTATTGCATGCACTTCACAATGAAGCCTACAAAGGACACTACTCATCATCTGTGACAGCTTTTAAGATTTTAAGAAATTATTATGATTGACCCAGAATGTTCAAAGATGCATACCAGTGGGTGGCTAATTGTGAGAAATGCAAGTTCTTCTCAAGGAAACCCCAGTTGGTTGCTTTACCTCTAAGGCCCGTAATCATTGAAGAACCTTTCTAGCAGTGGGGGCCAAATTTTATTGGCCTAATTAATCCAACTTCAAGTGGTAGGCACACTCATATCCTTTGTTAGAATAACTAAGAGGGGGGTGAATCAGTTATCCACGGTCCCAAATCAAAATGTATAATCCAACAAAATTTACTTAAACTTTTGCAGCTCGGTAACATAAGATACTATACTGTTTGTGCTTTTACCAATTACCAGTCAATAAAAAATAATGATTACTGATCAAATCCAACATGTAATATATAAAGTATGATAAGAAACAATCACCACAATGAACACATAACACAAAAGATTTAACATGGAAACCATGTGAAGGGAAAAACCACCTGGGACCGAAAACCCATAAATGTTCACTCTTTTGAAGTGAGGTTGGTGAAGACCCAACCCTATTAAAGGTTACAAAGACACTGTTAGGTGTGACCTTGTTAGAGGATTTTAGACCAACTGTTATTGTCCAACCAGCATTCACTATGGGATTGATAGGATAACAATGTTCATTCTATGAATGATACATAAAAGACTTTCAAGTTCACTCCGTTAAGAGATTTCTCTATTTACAATGGTTAAAATGTAATAGCAGTTGATTTGATTACAATACAACTTCAATTGCAGATTATCAGATCTATGTTTATCTCATTCAAATCCTCTGATCAGTATATCAATTATGTGTCAACAATGATCAATGACTTACCATCACTTGATAATAGCTTTTCTGATGCTTGGTAAACTCTGCAGTTCGGTTCTCCTTAACCAACTTGATCAGGCATACATGAAGTTTTTTCATGCGATAGTTCTATAGTCTCCTTCTTCTGGCATAAGTTTCATAATGAAACCTGAGTCTCTTAAATAGACAAGTAAACCATTTTCTTCTCCTCCATAAGATTTTTTTTCTTATTCTCCTTCGTCCATTTTTCCACTTAAACCTTCCTTGGTTGATGTGTCAGTAACACATTTTGATTTCATCCTTTAGATCTTCCTTGAATTATGCTAGCCATTGATCTTCATAAAAAACATTATCTCCATCACTGATTTTGATGTCCTTTACATCTCATCAATCCTTAACGGTTAAACTAATCATTTATTTCTTTTCTCCTGCTCAGTTGACAAAGAAATGCATCAGTAAACACAAGCTTGGTTTATACTATGCTCGGTATACACTACATTGCTCAGTGTCTACTGTGATGCTTCATCAACTAACCACACTACCTTGTGTCTTTCAGTTCTTTTCCTCATCATAGATGAATGAAACATAATCAATTCAATAACATAAGGTCATAGACTCATCGGCAAGTTACACAATGTATTCATTATCCTCATCTATCATATACATCTTCCTCATATAGATATTTATGTTCTTCATCTCTTTTACTCCTTTTCTACAGATGTTTAGTTATTGTAACTTACAAAATAAGTGTTGTCAAATTAGTTGATATCAATGACAACATATTACTGATTCAATCATATCACATATCTAATCAACAACTCAGTGGTATCTAATCATAGATTCTTCAATTAGGTTCTAAATTAGTTGTATTTCATCAATCTCTCCTTTTGGCATTGATGGCAACTCAAGTAATATGAAATATACCATACATACAAAACATGTATTCTACAACTCTGTGAATGAATGTTGTACAAGCTCTCCCTATCTTAATATGTTTAATCACTACGTTACACAACAACATTACCAATGCAGCTTTGATATTCTACACATATGATCTTTTCAGCTCTCAGATTCCTTCTTCTATTCTCAATAACTAATCCTCAGTGCTCTCCCTTTCTTTCAGTTTGTCTCTCCCTTAGATAGATGTTTCAGTGTTCTCATCGGTGCATATTGTTTCATATTGTTTATCTCTCCCTTTGACAATAATGCCAAAGAAATAAATAAACATGCAACTCTGTAGTATCCATGTAACTCTTTGTTGTCTAGTGCATACTCTGTATCTTTGTATATTGATATGTCAATCTGTTCCAGTTCTCCAAACTTTTCACAACCTTAGACATGATCCAAAGTGTGAACTATGCTACATCAACATGAATGATCTTCTGATAAGATTAGGCTGATGCAACATCCAGATCACATTAGTGACTAGTAGAAAGGGGATGAACCCCAAGTCTAGTCCTCAAGTACTCAAATGTATCATTCGGTAGAGGCTTTGTAAAGATGTTTGCAAGTTGTTCTTTTGATGTAACAAACTCTAGCTTAAATTGCTTCTCCTGTACTTGTTCTCTTAAGTAGTGATACATAATGGATATATGCTTTATTTTAGAGTGCATCACTAGATTCTTTGAAATGTTTATTGCACTTGTGTTATCACATTATATAATCACCGGCTCAGTGATTATCTCATTCATACCTTCTAATACTTGTTTAATATATGCAATAATTGAACAATTTGTAGTAGCAGCAACATACTCTGCTTCAGCTGTAGACTGAGAAATGAAAGCCTACTTCTTACTCATCCATGTAACAAGTCTTTCACCAAAGAAAAATGCTCCTCCAGTGGTACTTTTTCTGTCATCCACATTTCCATCCCAATCAACATTAGTATAGACTCTAAGTTCAAATTTTCCTTCCTTAGAATACCATAATCCATAATTTTTTATTTTCTTTAGGTATCTTAGGATTCTCTTTGTAACAACCATGTGTGACTCTCTAGGGTTTGTAGAAAATCTTCCAACAATTCCCACAACATGTGCTATGTTTGGTCTACTATGCACTACATACATTAACTTACCAATCATAGATCAGTACAGTGTCTGATTCACCTCTGTAGTTTCATCTTCCTTAGTCAGTTTGCATCCAGTAGACATCAATGTTCTCATAGGTTTAGCATCTTCCATGCCAAATGTCTTCAATAATTCTTTGATATATTTAGATTGTGTGATGAATATATCATCATTCTATTAAATCGCTTGTAGTTCTAGAAAGAACTTAATCTCTCCGAACATAGACATTTCAAATTCACTTCTCATTTCATCAGCAAATGACTTAAAGATTTGATCTTGTCCTCCAAATATAATGTCATCCAAAAATATTTCAACAATAAGAATAGTATCATTAGTATCTCCTTTCATATACAAATTGATGTTCTCACTTGTTCTAATAAATCCAATACTTAACAAATAAGTATGTAGCCTCTCATACCAGGCTCTTGGTGCTTGCTTCAAACCATATAAAGCTTTATGTAAGTTATGTTAGGGATTTTTCTTGTAGGGTTAAACTTGGCAAAATTATAGGCTAGATTCTCAGTTAAAAGGGGCTCCAAGTTTGCAAGAAAAGCCTAATTAATGAGGATTGGATAAGATCCCCCTTCTGCTTCAAGATCCACATGCCTCAGATGGGTATTGCCTATAAATAGGTTACTATATTTCAAGTAAGCTCTTGATTAGTGGATTTGGTCTTCACTATCATGCTATTTAGGCTTCAGATCACTTCAACAAAAGATCACTCTATAGACAGCTGAGAATCTCCTGATACAAAGCTTGACAATAGAAACTATAAATGTAACAGCATAGACAATGGGATAAGGAAGTGAATCCTTCTCCTTTTTGTGAGTACAATTCAAGGAAGGTTAACCTCTTATTCTCTCTCCAAGGAATCAACAATCTAAACTATACCACCTGGATACAGTCCTTTCTCAATATGCATGAACTTAGAAACTAAAAAGTACTGGTAATGATATTTTGTTTTGATGACATAAAGATAACCACATAACAGACATCTAGCCAGTGCCTATTCCATTCGGCAAATAGTTACTGTATGCAAATCCACACAAATAAATCAAAACAAATACACTGACATGCCTTGCAGATTACTTGTAGTTTGAATAGAGTGCCTTACAAACCATTCTGTCACTCATATACTGTTATCATCAAAATCCTGATAATTATGTTCACTCTCTAAGACTATTCATGAAAATTTAATTCTTTCCTTGAAAGAAACTCATAAATAATCAGACAAGCTGCCTTGGAAATGGTATGTTTTACATGCCTGATAGATAAAAGCATGCGAGAGTATAACATAAAATTGAGAAAACAACAACAGAATCTGAGAGAAACTGCAATGTATTTCTTTGACAATAATCCTATTTCAATGCATAGAAAATTCAAAGTTCAGGAGCCTCAACATAGAAAAGAAAGATCTGTTATGCAGGAAAGATATTCAATATTCATCCTTTAGGGACCTGCTCACAGTAGAGCAGCCACAGGAGCCCTCCAGAATATAGGAGTAGGAACCCGTGTGGAACCAGAATAATGGAACCCTTCAAAAATCAAAATTACTACAATATATACCACTAGTCACCTTAGAATCCCAAAAATTAGGATGCAACAAGCTAGAAATGACTAGGGCAAGGGTTAGGGTTTTCACCCACTAAACCAACTAAATTCAATCAAAATTTATTTTATTGGAGGAAAACCAAGAAACCTGGTTTGATTAGATCCAAGAATGATCTTCATTTATGATAATTCTTCTAACTTGTGTACCAAATATCATGAATTTGCCATGTTTATCAATCTGATCACATCCCCTGCAACATGCATTGAGAAACTCCTTACCCACTCTCTATGGTATAGACCCTCTGTAGTCAATCATCAAACTCTCTAGACCACACTACATTAGTTGGCGAAATCATATCTACCCAAATCCAGTGGCCTAAGCATTAAAAACCAGTCCTTAGTTGCTGAGAAACCCTTAAAAATTTTAAATTTTGGAAGAAATGGCCACCCAGACAAATTTAAAATGCGACCGTCAATTTTATCTCTTCTCAACAAATCGGGCAGTCCTCATAAATCTCTGCAATAGTCACAAGGCCCTTTGAAAAGTCTACGCCCACATCAGCACATTGCAGCCAACAAAAAATAAACACACCAGGAGCACCTGACAGTGGACCCACCCTTAGGAGCCTTTAAATCGGATGGTGGTCACATGATCACATAGCTTGGAAAGATTCCATGTGATCAAGCAACAATCATAGATCTTCTTTCACTGTCATTCCTCTTGAAATATTCAGGCCCACTGAAACATCCTCGTCACCATCCAGCTTGGCCAATCAAAATAAAACAAATCTGCAACCTTTGTCTGATAGTCCCATTGACTGTCGACCTGAATGCACTAGAAGATTGGACAGTGGTCTTATGAGCACATAGCTTGGAAAGATAGCATGTGAACATAAGACATCCATTGATCTTGAATCTATTACTGATGCCATAAAGCTTGACCCCACCCTACTGATAAGCCATTTTGCCAAATCAAATATTGCCATGTTGCGCAAAGCGGGCCCCTTTCCAAATTCTTCTTTAATAACAAAGTCCTGTCAGCCACCACGTCACCTAAATTTCAACCAATCGGAAGTATTCATATCAAAATGACATGGCAGTTGAGGACCCACCCGCTTACATTCCTTTACGGCTTGATACCAAATCGATGGTTGTCTCATGATCACTTGGCTTAGAAAGATTCCATGCGATCATACGCTAGCCATTAAATCTTAAAGAAACTGAATGCTAGGCCCCACCTAACAAATTCCACATCTCTAAAACCATGGCCAGTAAAAAATGAACAACTCTACAAGACCTAGCAAATGGGCCCACAATAATCTTTCTTTATTTGACTCACTGCAAGTCTTAACTCTAAGCATTCAGTGAACATGTGACTGAAGGCATTCTCCAAGTCATAAAACACTTTGCTTAACCATGGTTACATCTAGAGAACATGAGATATCCCTCATCTACCAAGTCACCAGATAAATTTCTAACCCTGATTTATGTCCTGAGATTACACGCTGGTCGTTGATCTTATCCTCATCCTGTGGCTATCACTAAATCTCTGAACCTCTACTCAACTCACCTTTTATCATGTGATCTAGCGACCAAAGGGAAAACCTTACTCGCCACCAAACTATGGTCAGACCTAGAGAATAAGTGATTGAGTATTCTCGTATTCTTTAAATGAAAGCCTAATCATGTGTTAACTCCTGAGAACACCTGACTACCTTCAGTCACGTAATCACTGAATGGCTTTTGACATGATAGTCCCTTGATGAGAACACACAAACACTTCATTCTCTGAGTTGCTAGACAAATTAGAACCCTACCATCAAATTGTGAGAATGGGCGAACAAAGGAGAAAAGCATTTTATCAATCTCATGAAGCCAAAAATATCAAAGCCGCTAAACTTAGAGGACCACAAACATAAAGCAGAGTCGCTGGTTCACTAGATGACATGAGACTTGACTACCTAATTTTGAGAACAAGAGAAAACCGCCATGCCAGGTTGCTAGATGTTAATAGGGAACTGCCAGTAAAATAAGAGACTATGTGACCAATGCATTCACCCAATTGCTGAACCAAAAGCCTAACCGCCTGAGAACCTGGAGAACAAGTGACTGACTGTATTCGCTAAATCACTGAATGATAAAGAGACATGAAACATTGTTAAGAGATTCACCAAACACCAAGAGGGAAATAGTCATGTGCTCATAGGGAAACTTAAATGGCCTGAAGAAGTAATGAGGGAAAAGAACATGGCTAAGATAAGCTAGGGTTTTTTCCTCGAATGGCTATAAATATGAATTCAGACCTAGGTTTTTAAGCTAGGAACATGGAAAGAAAAGCAGGAACCAGAGAAGAAATTATATAGCCATGAAATTTTTTTCCAGGTGCTAACAATGGCTCTGACTATGGATGTGTGCCCCATGTGGGCATGTAGAGAACCTCAGAATCTTTGGTAGAGCAGATCACTCAAAAATGAAAACCGACCACTTTCTCTTTCTCAAAAATTGGGAAACTTGCTGAAAGAAACACACCACACAACTGAAAGAAAGAAACTGCACAATATATACATTATTTGCAAAGGCTCAAAGCCTCAAAACTGTAATCATTGTTTACCTCTGTCAAACATATGATTTTCATCCATATGTGCAACCAACCACTTGAAAAGATTTTGATAAGTAGGCTGCCAACATATATGAAAAAATTTGAGCTGGAAGATAATTTTGTACTTGTCACAACCCACACTCTTTTGGTCACAACCAACCTTCTCATATTCAAAAAAATATGGAACATCTCTAACCTCTTCTTGTTAAGGACTAAAAATATAAATTCTATCCAGCAATACATGAAAAAATAAGTTGTAATGACCATCATGCATTGCTAAAAACTCACCTAGCTGAAAATGAAATAGATCTTCAGATTTATCTTTATGGGATACTTTAGCCACTGAATGACTTGGTTCCTCTAGGATGTACTCACAATCTGAATTGTAAATTAAGTGCAAACCCTCTTCATGATAATTGTGACACAAAGACAATTGATCAACACCATCATCTTTATCACTAAATTTACTATCCCCATCACTGTCACAATCATCATCATACTTATCAAAAGAAGGAAAATAAACTGAACACAAAACTTGTTCATCATCAGAATCTTCATGATAGGACAAGACACTGTTATGGTCTTCATTCACTTCTTCTATGAACTTATTATATGAGGAGTATTCATGTAAACATGAATCATTGTCTTCATCATTTTGAACACATGCCTCATTATCAGTGTCAAAACATATATCAATTGGATACTCCAAAGTAAAATCCACATTTGAGGCATACCTCTGAAAATCAAGAGCCAAGAATGTCGAAACTTCTTCACTACTTAGTGGATAGCGGACTTCAAGTTCATTTCCCTTGGCTTCATGTTCGATGCTAAAAACTTCTTCCTTGTTTGGAATAGGGGCTGCAAACTCTTGGATCAAATCATCTTGTGCAAAGCCATCACTACAACAAATTTCATCTACATCATAATTATCTTTTTGTTGTTTGCACAAAAATCTCCTATATTGGGATAATAAGACTGTTCTCTTATGTTGATAGAAAGAAAGGTCTACAAACTTAATAGGAGCACTATCAACTTTAGACTCTTCTCCATCATCTTCATGTTCATTGAATTCGCTATCAGCATCATAACCAGCATCATCAGTACAAAAGGAAACAAAATCATCATTTTTATTTGCATAAGGGTGCTCACAAGGAAACCTTAGTGTCATATCCCCGCAATCTAATTTTGGATCCACAACCAATCCATGACCACCACAAGAGCTCATACCCTAATGATTCTCATCAAAGGATTCATACTTATATAAATCCTCTACAACATTTTCAGTATCAAAACAAAAATCATCAAGGTCTAACATTTGCTGACTACATAGATGTGTACATTTATTATATTCGATTGTCAACAAATCAGAGATCTCATCACTACTGAGAGAAGGAGAACCTGACTCATCTATATGCATTGCCTCTTCATGACCAGAAGTACTTGCAGAGTTCATATCAGAATCCTCATCAATTTCATTATTAGAAGAACACATCTTCTTACTTGGTAAAGAATCACAACTAATTTAAATTCTAGAAACATGAGAAATAATGTCTTGATTCTTTAGCACTAGTTCAAACAAGTCCAAAGACAACTCATCCTTGGTATCTTTATCAAAGTCTTGAGTCAAATAATTTTCATTTTCAAATTTAGACATCTCTGAATCAGTAGAAGACCTTGTATATAATGATTCTGATGCTTTATCACTACTACAACCTGAATGTTCTTCTAACATGACTTCATCATTATGAGAAACATTTTCATCATTAAACATGAGCTATTCTAGAAAATTGTATGTATTATTTCTTTGCGGATGATCCTTTTCTAACTTATTCCATTCATTATCATTAGCAAATTCTTCTAAGAACAACCATTTGAAATTGGTCAATGAAGATATATGTTTTGGGGGTAAACTCAAATACCAATCAACTACAACCCCTTTAAGGGATCTTCCAAAAAACATCATGGTGATATCTTCATCATAAATCTGATTTTTTACAACAAATCTAAAGAATGTTAGGACATGTCCTAGTGCTGAATCTGACTAATCATCAAAGATTAGGATTAGATCAATGAGTTTACTAGGGAAAGAATTTGGGGATCCATGAACATGATCACAATTTAAATCTTGATCCAGCTTGATAAAACATAACCTTCTAGGATAGCTATTTTTCTGATTATCCATTTGATTTGAAACAAGATTGGAAGCATTCATCTTGTTCTATCTTTACAAGAGGTATACCAAACCATTTAAACCTCTATGATAGTAAATTTAAAGTTTCATGAAAATATATTTAACATGGAAACATGAAACTTTTTTATGTTACTCTTCCCTTCTTACTAGTGTTGAAACACTTGATAAGGAACACAATATTTTACAGCTAATCTTATGGAAATAGACATAAAGATCAAAAATACTTGGAAGTCTTGAAGTTGAAACTCAACTTGCTGAATGGAAAGCCTCTGAATCTGAAGTTTGCTTTGCTAAAACAATTGTAGAGCCGACACCTCCTTGAAGAGGACAAACACCTTAACCACTGAAAACTCCTTTTGTATCTCTTTCCATCAATAGAACAAACTTCAACAAGGTATAGGAACTGTTTATCAAGACTGAAAATATATCTTTTTATGCACTGATCAAACAAAGAACCTAAAAGTCACCACTCGCAACTTGGTGAGATGATTTGAAAATTCTAAAAATTGACTCTTACACACTTCAATTGAGACCATTGGATAAATGAATAAGCCAGCCAGGAGCCTAGCTCTACTCATACCCACGTTATTCTATCTTCATTGTAACATATCACCAGCAGAGTCACCAATTTGTTGGTGACTTGGATGGGCCAAATCAATCTGGGTAATAAGATATTGAAAATTTTTAATATAACCAGAGATTCTCAAAAAAATTATTTTTTTGTTATGTTCTCCCCAGTAGAGTCACCAATTTGTTAGGGATTTTTCTTGTAGGGTCAAACTTGGAAAAATTATAGGCTAGATTCTCAGTTAAAAGGGGCTCCAAGTTTGCAAGAAAAGCCTAATTAATGAGGATTGGATAAGATCCCCCTTCTGCTTCGAGCTCCACAAGCCTCAGGGGTATTGCCTATAAACAAGTTACTATATTTCAAGTAAGCTCTTGATTAGTGGATTTGGTCTTCACTATCATGCTATTTAGGCTTTAGATCACTTCAACAAAAGATCACTTTATAGACATCTGAGAATCTCCTGATACAGAGCTTGACAATAGAAACGACAAATGTAACAGCATAGACAATGGGATAAGAAAGTGAATCCTTCTTTTTGTGAGTACAAATCAAGGAAGGTTAACCTCTGATTCTCTCTCCAAGGAATCAACAATCTGAACTATACCACCTAGATGCAGTCCTTTCTCAATATGCATGAACTTAGAAACTGAAAAGTACTAGTAATGATATTTTTTTTTGATGACATAAAGATAACTACATAACAGACATCTAGCCAGTGCCTATTCCATTGGGCAAATAGTTACTGTTTGCAAATTCATAGCAAGAAATCAAAACAAATATAGTGAAATGCCTTGTAGATTACTTGTAGTTTGAATAGAGTGCCTTACAAACAATTATGTCACTCCTATACTGTTATCATCGAAATCTTGATAATTATGTTCACTCTCTAAGGCTATTCATGAAAATTTAATTCTTTCCTTGAAAGAAACTCATAAATAATCAGACAAGCTGCCTTGCAATTGGTATGTTTTACATGCCTGACAGATAAAAGCATATGAGAGTATAACATAAAATTGAGAAGACAACAATAGAATCTGGGAGAAACTACAATGTATTTCTTTGACAATAATCCTATTTCAATGCACACAAAATTTAAAGTTCAGGAGCTTGGACATAGAAAAGAAAGATCTGTTATGTAGAAAAGATATTCAATATTCATCCTTTAGGGACCTACTCATAGCAGAAGAACCATAGGAGCCATCTAGAAAATAGGAGCAGGAACCCATGTGGAACCAGAATAATGGAACCCTTCAAAAATCAAAATTACTACAATATATACCACTAGTCACCTTGGAATCCCAAAAATTAGGATGCAACAAGCTACGAATGACTAGGGAAAGGGTTAGGGTTTTCACCCACCAAACCAACTAAATTCAATCAAAATCTATTTCATTGGAGGAAAACCAAGCAACCTGGTCTGATCAAATCCAAGAATGATCTTCATTTATGATAATTCTTCTAACTTGTGTACCAAAGATCATGAATTCACCATGTTTATCAATCTGATCACATCCCCTACAACATGCCTTGAGCAACTCCTTACCCACTCTCTATGATATAGACCCTTTGCAGTCAATCATCAAACTCTCTAGACCACACTGCATTAGTTGGTGAAGTCATATCTACCTAAATCTAACCGCCTAAGCATTAAAAACTAGTCCTTAGTTGCTGAGAAACCCTTAAAAATTTCAAATTTTGGAAGAAACGGCCACCTAGACAAATTTAAAACACGACCGTCAATTTTATCTCTTCTTGACAGATCGGGTGGTCCTCATAAATCTCTGCAATAGTCACAAGGCCCTTTAAAAAGTCTACGACCACATCAGCACCTTGTAGCCAATGAAAAATGAACACATCAATAGCACCTGATAGCGGACCCACCCTTAGTAGCCTTTAAATTGGACAATGGACACATGATCACATAGCTTGGAAAGATTCCATGTGGTCAAGTGACAACCATAGATCTTCTTACATTGTCATTCCTCTTGAAAGATTTGGGCCCATTGACACGTCCTTGTCACCATCCATCTCGGCCAATCAAAACAAAACAAATCTCCAACCTCTGTCTGATGGTCCCACTGACTATCGACCTGAACGCGCTGGAAGATCGAATGGTGGTCTTATGAGTGCATAGCTTGGAAAGATTCCATGCGAACATAAGATAGCCATTGATCTTGAATCTATTGTTGATGCCATAAATCTTGACCCCACCCTGTTGATAAGCCATTTTACCAAATCAAATATTGCCACGTTGCATAGAGTAGGCCCCTTTCTGAATTCTTCTTTAATAAAAAAGTCCTGTCAGCTACCACGTCGCTTGAATTTCAACCAATCAGAAGCATTCGTATCATAATGACATGGTAGTCAAGGACCCACCCACTTACAGTCCTTTATGGCTTGATACCAAATCAATGACTGTCGGATGATCACATGGCTTGGAAATATTCCATGCGATCATACACCAGCTGTTAGATCTTAAAGCAACTAAATGCTGGGCCTCGCCTGACAAATTCCACATCACTAAAACTGTGGCTTGTAAAAAATGAACAACTCTGCAACACCTGCCAAATAGGCCCACAATAATCTTTCTTTATTTGACTCGCTGCAAGTCTTAACTCTAAGCATTCAGCGAACACATGACTGAAGGCATTCTCCAAGTCGTAAAAGACTTTTCTTAACCATAGTTACATTTGGAGAACATGAGATAGCCCTCATCTGCCAAGTCACCAGATAAATTTCTAACCCTGAGTTATGTCTTGAGATTACACGCTGGCTGTTGATCTTATCTTCATGTTGGGGCTATCGCTGAATCTTTGAACCTCTACTTAACTCACCTTTTACCATGCAATCTAGTGACCAAAGGGAATATCTTACTCACCACCACACTACAGTCAAACCTAGAGAATAAGCAACTGAGTATTCTCATATTCTTTGAATGAAAGCCTAATCATGGGTTAACTCCTGAGAACACCCAGCTGCCTTTTGTTGCGTAATCGCCAAATGACTATTGACATGATAGTCCCTTTATGAGAGCACGTGAACACTTGATTCTCTGAGTCACTAGACAAATTAGAACCCTTCCATAAAATTGCAAGAATGGGTGAACAAAGGAGAAAAGCATTTTATCAATCCTATGAAGCCAAAAATATCAAAGCCACTAAACTTAGAGGACCACAAACATAAAACACAGTCACTGGTTCACTGGATGACATGAGACTTGACTGCCTGATTCTAAGAATAAGAGAAAACCACCATGCTAGGTCACTAGATGTTAATAGGGAACTACCAACAAAATAAGAGACTACGTGACCAATGCATTTACCCAATCACTGAACCAAAAGCCTAACCACCTGAGAACCTGGAAAACAAGTGACTGACTATATTCGCTAAATCACTAAATGATAAAGAGACATGAAACATTGTTAAGAGATTTAGTGAACACCAAGAGGGAAATAGTCACGTACTCATAGGGAAACTTAAATGGCCCAAAAAAGTAAAGAAGGAAAAGAACATGGCTAAGACAAGCTAGGGTTTTTTCCTCTAATGGCTATAAATATGAAATCAGACCTAGGTTTTTAAGCCAGGAACATGGAAAGAAAAGTAGGAACCAGAGAAGAAATTAAATAGCCATGAAATGTTTTTGCAGGTGCTAACAATCTACATACCATATCTTTGTTTTCTGGATAAACGAACCCTTTAGGTTGTTCTATGTAGACTTATTCTTCAAGTATCCCATTCAGAAATGTTGACTTGACATCCATTTGGTAAACTTTGAACTTTTTATGTGCAGTATATGCAAGTAACATTCTAACTCCTTCTAATCTAGCAACAGGTGCAAATGTTTCACCATAGTCAATTCCTTCCTCCTATGCATATCCTTTACATACCAATCTAGCTTTATTCCTTGTTACTTCTCCATTCTCATTTTTCTTGTTTTTGAATATCCACTTAGTACCGATAACATTCTTATCTTTAGGTTTGGGTACTAAGGTCCAGGTTTTGTTCTTCTCTATCTATTCTATTTCCATGTTCATTTCATTAACCCATTCATCATTTTCTAATGCAACTTTCACATTCTTTGGTTCATAATCACAAACTAGACATGTACCTCATCTTGCTTTACTCCTTATCTGCATGCCACCTTATCTGTCTCTAATTATTTATTTCTTAGGATGATGTCTTCTGACAAAACTTGCCAGTATCTGATTTCTTCTTTCTTGTTCATCCTGTGCAGGTTCATTTTCTTGCTCGGTAGGTCCTTCCTGCTCGTTGGTTTCTCTTTCCTGTTCCTCGCTATTATTTTCCTACTGACCGATTGTCACTATCTGTGACTTCGGTAGATACTCAGGTTGTTTGATGTAAGTGAATCTATTTTAGTCTTTCAGTTCCTTTCTACTTTCCTCTGCATTCTTATCATCAAACTCATCAACTCGAACATTAGTACTTTCAATCATTTTATTAGTTACTCTATTCAGACACTTGTATCCTTTACTTTTATTGGAATATCCTAGAAATATCCCTTCATCACCTTTTGATTCAAACTTTCTATTTCTTTCATCTTTCAGAATAAAACATTTTCTTCCAAAAATTCTAAAATAACTTACAGTGGGTTTGTGTCCAAACCATAACTCATAGGGTGTCTTATTAGTGTCCTTCTTCAGTTGTACTTGGTTTAGCACATAAAATAGAGTGCTAACGGCTTCCCTCTAGTATGTCTAAGAAACATTCTTTTCTAACATTAATGTCCTTGCATAGTCAACAATTGACCTATTCCTCCTTTCAGCAATGCCATTTTGTTGTGGTGTCCTCGGTGCAGAGACTTGTCTTTTAATACCATGCTCATTACAAAAATTAGTAAATTCATCAGAGATAAATTCACCTCCTCTATCAAATCTTAAGCATTTCAAATCTTTACCAGTCTCCTTTTCTACTTTTGCTTTATACCACTTGAACATCTTGAATGCCTCAGATTTTTCTTTTAAGAACATGACAATCATCAACCTAGTATAATCATCAACAAAAAGAATAAAATATATGTCTCCATAATAACTCTGAGTTCTCATAGGACCACATAAGTTGGTATGCACTAACTCAAGTATCTTCTTTGTTGAATAATATTTACTTTTGAAACTAGATTTAGTCATCTTACCTTTCTAACATTCATGACACATAACATGATCCGGCTTAGATAAGTTAGGCAGACATCTAACTCTTTTCCTTTTACTAATCTTAATCATGTTATCAAAATTCACATGGCTTAAAATTTTATGCCACAACCATGCATCTTCATCTTTCATCATAAACAAGAAGACTGATCATTATTAATATAAAACATATTACCTCTGGATTATGTACCAGTTCCAACAAGTCTTCCTCCATCATCAAATATCTTCACCTTTTTCCTCTCAAAAGCAACATAGTGGCCTGAATTGTTTAGCTGTGCCACACTTAGCAAATTATAGCTCAATCATTTTACCCAATAATCATTTTCACATTTTAATCTATCATTTATCATCAGGGATCCTTTACCTCTTACCATACAAGGTGCATCATTTAGCATTCTTATAGATCCTCCATTGTATTCTTCAAGATAATCAAATTTTTCTTCATCACTAGTCATGTGATGTGTACAACCACTATCTATAATCCATGTATCATTTTTATTTACCTTAGAGATAAGTGTTGTCTCTACATACCTTTCATCTTCTTCAGAATCATCCTTCATTGCCACAAATACTACCTCCACATAATCATCAGTTTCGGTATCAGTGATATCTTCTTCCTCAGCAATGTAGCATACCTTCTTTCCTTTGTCATTATTATCTCGGTTGTCTCTGTTGTAGTGTTGGTAGCCTTTTTTGTATCTTCTCCCATAGCTTCCTTTAGATCATTCTTTGGTTCTTTCATCATCTTTCTTGTGTGGACATCTAGCAGCAATGTGACCAACTTCTTTACAGTTAAAGCATGCTAAAGGTAACTTACCTCTATACCTTCCTTTACCTTTAGGTAAAATTTTGGCTATAAGAGCTTCAAATTCATCAAGCTCATCATCAGTATTGCTATCACTATCATCATTCTTAATTCTAGACTTACCAATCTTTAGAGAAGTCATAAAAGAAGATTCAATAGATGGTACAATAGTATTGTCATAATTATTCAGTTCAAATGTCAAGTAAGCTTTCCAATCAGATTATCAAGAGTGAGTGTGATGTTAGGTGCTGACCTATTTTCATGAATTGTAGATATTCTGATGGCATAGATACGCAATAAGGTCCTTAGAATTCTTCTTACCACAGTGTCTTCATCAATCACTCCATCTGATGCTCTAATAGCATGAACTACTTTTATTCTATTTGTGTACTACACAATGTTTTCACCTTTCGTCTTCATGTCATCGAATCTTCCTCTTAAGCTTTTAGCTCTTTCTCTTTTGACATTCACATCACCACTATAAACTTGAGCTAATTTATCCCACATCTTCTTAGCAGTAGTACAGTCCTTGATGTCTTCAAATTCGGCACCTAAATAAGCAGCAACAATCTCCATCATAGTAACATTATGTTCATGTCTATCTCTTAGTTGATCAAGGGTCAAGGGACCATTGGGTGGTGCAAGGTATCCATTCTCCATTAGATCTAGGGAAGAATTCCCAATCCTAGATATATGTAGCTTCATTTGAATTTTCCATATTGTGAAGTTATCTTTGTTTATCTTTGGCACTTCCCTCTTAAAAATTTTTGGACCTTTGTGCTGAAGTCCTTAAAACTTTGCTCTAAGCAACCAATGCTCTGATGCCAATTTTTAGAATTAACTGAGAGGGGGGTGAATTAGTTATCCACAATCCCAAATCAAAATGTATAATCTAAAACAATTTACTTGAACTTTTGCAGCTTGGTAACATAAGATACTATACTATCTGTGCTTTGACAGATTACTAGTGAATAACAACAAATTTTTATTGATGAAATCCAACATGTAATATATAAAGTATGATAACAAACAATCACCACAATGAACACATAACACAAAAGATTTAACATGGAAACCCTATGAAGGGAAAAACCACCTGGGACAGGCAACCCAAAAATGTTCACTCTTTTGAAGTGAGGTCAGTGAAGACCCAACCCTATTAAAGGTTACAAAAAAATTGTTAGGTTGACCTTGTTAGAGGATTTTAGACCAACCGTTACTATCCAACCAGCATTCACTATGGGGTTGACAGGGTAACAATGTTCATTCTATGAATGATACATAAAAGAATTTCAAGTCCACTCTGTTAAGAGATTTCTCTATTTACAATGGTTAAAATGTAATAGCAGTTGATTTGATTACAATAAAACTTCAATTGCAAATTATCAGATCTATGTTTAGCTCATTCAAATCCTTTGATCGGTATATCAATTCTGTATCACCAATAATCAATGACTTACTGGCACTCGGTAATAGCTTTTCTAACGCTCGATAAACTCTGCAGTTTGGTTCTCCTTAACTAGTTTGATCAAGCATACATGAAGCTTGTTCATGCAATAGTTCTGCATTCTCCTTCTTCCGACATAAGTTTCATAATGAAACCTTAGTCTCTTAAATAGACAAGTAAACCATTTTCTTCTCCTCCATAGTATTTTTTCATTTATTCTCCTTCTACCATTTTTCCACTTAAACCTTCCTCGGCTGATGTGTCAGTAACACATTTTGATTTCATCCTTTAGATCTTCCTTGAATTATGATAGCCATTGATATTCATAACAAACATTATCTTTGTCAATGATTTCAATGTACTTTACTGCTCATCAATCCTTAATGGCTAAACTAATCATTTAGTTCTTTTCTCCTACTCGGTTAACAAAGAAATGCATTGGTGAACACAAGCTCAGTTTATATTGTGCTCGGTATACACTATACTGCTCGGTGTATACTATGATGCTTCATCAATCGACCACACTGCCTTGTGTCTTTTAGTTGTTTTTCTCATCATAGATGAATGACACATAATCAAGTCAATAACATAAGGTCATAGACTCATCAGCAAGTTACACAATGTATTCCTTATCCTTATCTATCATATACATCTTCCTCATGTAGATATTTATGTTCTTCATCTCTTTTACTCTTTTTCTATAGATGTTTAGTTATTGTAACTTACAAAATAAGTGTTGTCAAACTAGTTGACATCAATGAAAACATATTACTGATTCAATCATATCACATATCTAATCAACAACATGATGATCTCTAATCACAAATTCTTCAATTAGGTTGTAAATTAGTTGTATTTCATCAATACTTATAGCCATAGATTATTTTACCAAGTGGGTAGAGGCTATACCAGTTAAAGTGACCACTTTAGAGGTAGTCTATAGATTCCTAAAAGAGAACATTGTCACTAGGTTTGGAGTTCCACTCAAGATAGTGGCTAACAATGCTTAGAATTTTTCATCTCAAGAGATTCAACTTTTTTGCTGACTATTGAATAAGTTTGTCTCATTCTTCTGATTATTTTCCTCGAGGAAATGGTCAAGTAGAATCTACAAATAAGAACTTGATTAATATCATGAAAAATCTTGTAGAAGAAAGAGGAAAAGATTGGTATAAGCCGCTATATGAAGCATTGTGGGTAGACAAAACTTCCACAAAAAGAGCTATAGGAATGTCACCCTTTGAACTGGTTTACGAGGTTGAAGCATAATTTTCCCTTCCATTGGAATTGGATACTGCTAAATTATAGAGGTGTATTGAGAATGAGGTTTTCAAGGATTTGCTAGAAAAGAGAATCGTGTATCTATCAAAAATTGAGGAAGAAAAGCTAAGCTAGTGGATTATATAACCAGTCATCAGTTGAAGGTGAAGGAAATATTTGATCATCATGCCAGACCAAGAAAATTTATGGAGGGAAATAAGGTCCTTCTCGGGGATAAGCATCGATAACCACATGGGGCACATGGAAAGTTTGAGTCTCTTTGGAAGGGGCCATTTGAGATATCTCAGGTGCTAGGTCCAAATGCCTTTAAACTAAAATATGTTAAAGGTGTTGAATTAACTCTATCCTATAATGGGCAGGATCTCAAGTTGTACCAGATATAAGTTTTCTTTTCCTTGTTTGTATATAAGTTTTGGCTTGCGTATGTAGAAGTAGAAGATTTTGTTGTGATGAGTCGACTTGGTCTAATAAGTTTAACACTATCTTGTAAAAAAAATAAAATAGAGCTTCTAGATTCATTTCTCAGTCCTGAGTAGTCCTGGTCCCCAGTGAGAGTGAGTGGTTACCCTCAATTTTTCTTAACTCTTAGTTTTAGTCAAGGTCAATTAAAATCCTAAGTTGAAGCTAAACTTGAACTTTGTCAAGTTCAAGTTCAAGCTCATTACCCATTTTGAGTTATGCGACATCAATGGTTGTCTCTCTTTTGAAAGTCTGTCTATCTTTGAAATTGAACTTGAACTTGAACCTAGTCCTAAACTTTAAATTTTATTCAAGTTCAAGTTCATGTTTTACAATGAATAGCGCATTGAATATTTGACAAGATTGTTCTTTCATTCCGTAGAAGGTTTCCAGTTTCAAGCACTCCAGGTGTTAAATCAATTTTTGGAAGTTGTCGTACAAGGTTGTTAAACTCGATGGAATGGCTTGTGCATGTGAAATAGTAGAAGTGTCAACTGACAGCATGATGTATGAAGTGTCATTATTGCAAAGATATGGTAATCAGGGAATGTCAAAGGAAATTGAGATTCTTGTGCTGATTTAACTTGAAGATTAATGAGGAGTAACTCCAAGATGTCATATCAATCATTCCTTCATTAAGACATTTATTATAGCTATGCTGTCAAGTATTTACCAAAAATCTTATTGGCCATTGTTAATAAATGAAGAATGGTTAAACATTTCTACTAGTTATTTTGGCTTAAGAAAGGAGTAATGAAATTGGTTGTGAAAAGGTTACAAAGATCTGGTACATAGAAAATTGATGAGTCCTCTTTTTCCCTGCATTTTTTAGTTTGTTCAGAAGGTCATTATGTGTTGAAAGTCTCTTTTCACTACTTGTTGGTAAGATGTCATTGTTTCACCCCAAACTCCCAAAAGAGGAAATTAGAACCCACCTATTAGTCTCCCTTCCAGAAATTGGTGATACCTTTTTGATGAATGTAAGTTTAGGGGACTTGTGTGATAGGGTCAGAAATGTCTCTAAAGGTTCCTTTTCAAAGAAGCTAGCAAGGAGCAGACTTATGGAAGCAACTACTTTTTCCTCAGCTCTAATTTGTCTTGAACTGGTGTTAGAATGTGCCAATAAGTATGATGCTAAGAGAAGATGTATCAAAGATGCTTCAGGAGAAGTTTTGGTCAAGATAAGTTGTGAAACATTAATGGCAGCTCTGTAGATTCCAAATAAGGAACCGTATGAACCTTGGACCTATGCTGAGGCAAACTGTGCATATGAAAAAGAAAAGAAAATGTACAGCTCCTCAACAGCTCAGACATGGCTTGCAAAACTAGAGAAAGGAGGGTCCAGAATACATAAACCTCTAACTATCGAACATTTCTGTAAGGAAATCACCAATATTGTATTCCTTCTAAACATGGTGGAAGGGAATCAACACGCGTTTCACTGGGAGAATTGGATGTACTACTTTATCTAGAAAATTCTAGAAGGGGATAAATTTATTGACTAGGCTGATTTGATAGCAAAGAGCCTTCACAAAGAGCTCTTAAATGTGACCAACCTGACTACTTTTTACATGTCTTCCTACCTTATATATGTTTTAGCCTGTTGCCAGACTTAGAAAGGGTTACCCCTTGAGTTGTGGATAAATGACATGAAAATATATGACTATTTCACATGTCTACAGAGTGTAAAGTTCCCTAGTGCATTCAGAACGGTTAATGACAGATTCTCAAGAAAGTTAGTTTTTGAGTTGTGAGGAAGAGAAAATTGCAGACTCTCTGAAGAAGCCAAATAGGTGGTATTTATATATATGGTTTCCATTTCATATAATTTACTAGATTTACCTACATTGGGGTTGGAGCATTTGATGAGGAACCATTATAGCTTCCTAGGTTTTGTCTAGATAATGTGGTCTTAATGGAACTTTGTAGGAACTTGTTATCATTTTATAGAAATCTGGTACCTCAAGGAAGTCTTCAGGTGTCCTTTTCCCTATTGAGTTGGGTTATTATAGATGCAAGAGTTTCCAAGATGCCTTAGCAATGGAAGAAGTATTGTCTGCATTCCATTTACAAAATTACATTCCCTTAATCAACTTTGACTATAGGGGTTTTGCTAGATCAAATCTCAATGTCCCTGACACATTCATGCATATTCCTGAGTTGGAGGATTTCTAGGCCAATTATTGTGATTAATTTGAAGTCAGGAAAAGGTTGTAGTCCAAATTTATGATGAAGTAGATTATCACTTTCAAAAAGGATATGAATACAAATGGAGTAGAGGAGGATAGTGAAGTTAATGTGCTCGACTCATAGTTCTTGGATAAAGTAGAGACCCTTCCTATCCCAGAGTTAGATTGGATGAAGCTAGAGGAAGGTGATCTGCAAAAAATAATGGCCATGGTGATTGAAAGAACAAAGGCATGGTTGTTGGAGAAAAAGGCTTCTATAATTCCTTCGTAGCCTGCCAAGAAACAAGTAAAAAAAAAGGAGTTCGTCGAAGAAAACTTATGTTTTAACTAATGCAAATATTTATCAATATTGTGTAGGAAAAGTCAAACATGAAGTTGAACTAACTTCTCCACAAGTTCAAGTTCCAGTTCAACTCCAAGATGAACCCATAAGTCAAGTCACTCGATCAAGCTATAGGGAAAAGAAAAAGGCTAAGCAGAAGGAAGTGATTCCCAGTGTCTTTGTGAATTTAGACCCATCAGAAGATGATTTATAGGAAAATCTAGTTGTAGACATCAGTGTGCCTGATATGTCAGATAACCAATAGTTATAGGATGAAACAGGGAATACTCCAAAAGATTCACTAGCTCTTCTGAGTAGTTATGATACTTGGATGAAGCCCTCTGTGGCTCCATGATGGTTGGAGAATACTATTGCCAAAAGAAGAAGCATAGTCCCTCTATCTATGCCTATTGAGGATGTTGTGAGTAGGTGTTTAGGAAAGACTCTGAAGGCTAAGAAGACAAAGATGGAATCCAGAATTGATTTTGATGAAAATAATGGCCTCGGGATGGTAGAAATCGCAAAGCCGATAAGCAAAAAAGTTGAAGGAGAGGTTTTAGCCCAAGATTTCTATATATCTAGAAATGATTTGGGGAGAGATAGCAGAGCCGCTGACATGAAGTTTTTGGAGGTCTCAAATAAGAAGATTTCCAATAGAATCGACAAGCACGCTAAAGACAAATAAGAGATGAAGGAGGCTATGAAAAACATGGCCCAATACATAAATGCCATCCAACATCCAGAGCCCTTTCCTTTAAGTGAAATGAAAGCTTCCATTGACATTAAATCACTAGACAATCAAAGGCTTCTCGACCAAGTACAGAGGAATAAGGTGATTAGCAGAGCATTTGAAGAATGGGTGGAGCATGTGAAATTAGAAGCTTCCAAGCAAATAACTCACTTAGATCAAGCTCGCATTGAAGGAAGTCACTTGGTAAAGAAATTTAAGGCAAGTATTGAAGAGTGGGTGATAGAAAAGACCACTTGGACAAAAGAACTCCATTGGATGGAAGAGGCCCAAGATTACGACCTACATAAATTTCTCATAGAGAGGTCAGTACTAGGGCTAGCTGAAAAAACCCTTTATGTTATAAAGGAGTGTATAGACTGGAGGAACAAAGCTGTCACACAAGGAGTTTTTGAAATAAAAGACCTCCTAAAGGGACTGGGAATAATCAGAGATATTATTTCCAATGATATAAACTGGTTGGATAAATAGTGTCAAGGGGCCCAAGAGGAATCAGATAGGTTGAGTGATCAAGTGATCAAGAATGTTAAGACCTGGTTTGACGAGCTTAAAGGAATGAAGCCACCAATAGTCCAAGAATTCACAAAGGTTGTGAGGATAGAATCGATGCTTATAATTCAGCGAGATCACCTGGTTATGCACAAGGAAAAGATAGCTCAAGTCAAGAGGGAAAAGGAAGTGTGGAAACAACGAATCAATTATCTTTGTTTGCCACACCAACCAATGATATCTGCATTCATAGCCACATTTCAAGACTAGAAGGAAGTGCAGCTCGTGGCAACCTCAAAACCATAGCCATCTGAGATGCCTAGCTCTATTTTGGAGGCACTTTGCACCCCGTTTCGCATTTCTTGCTTAATGCTCAGGATAGTTATTTAGTTTATAAGTATTTACCTCTAGTAAAAAGATAGTTTTATCTAGTTAGTTGCATAAGCCCTGCGTAGCTATATATTTGAAGACTTTTAACTTATTAAGGGTTCGGCTCTCCGAGTTTTGAGAAATTATTTTCTAGAAACTAAGCTTTAAGCTTTTTGTATATTGATATGACAAAGTATATGAAATATCCTATGGTATTGCATATGTGTTTAAGCTTTTGAACTGATAAATACTATTGTTTATCTTATATAATTTATATTCTTGTGGAGATAAGTTATATTAAATAATGCTCAACTATGATATGGGTGGATTTTTTGCTTAGAGTAATAGAGAGAATCTTTACTAAAGTTTTAGATTTAAAGATTTCAAAGTTTGAGACAGTGATAGAAATAGATCTAGTTCTTATAAAATCTGCACATTCTTTTCATGTTGATGAACTGGATGTTTACCTTAAGTGCTTTCTGGTGAAACGAACACATGATTTTACTTTTCTGCTTTCAATAAGATCATATTGAAAATCTTTTTAGAAGGTAGTTGCACCTTATAATTTGCAGAGAGTTTTCTTTCAAAGGAGCTCAATTGTTAGTGTTGAGATTTTCTTTTCTTTTCATGCTTTATGGGAGTTTGGAATTAATTTAAAGAAAGGAAAAATTGTATGCTAACATAGCTAATCCTTAATATTGAAGTATTTCAATTAAAATTCCTTCTCCTACACTAAATCAAAGATGAAGTGATCCCGGGGTTTCTTACTGGTTCTTCCACGGGGGAGTTATTGAATCAAATTAATAAAATATGGTGGTTACACCACTTTTGCTTAAAAAAAAAGAAAAAAAGATGAAGTGATACTTCAAATCAAAATACTAGATGTTATGCTATGATGGACCAGACTCTTTATAACTTTATAGCACTCGCATTGTCACAAAAAACAACTATAGGCTAAACATGCTTGTCTCCTATTTCTTCTAGAACTTTACATAAGACAAAGAGTTTGTGTACATTCTAAAATGACTACAATAGGTTTTAATTCTATTGATGAGAGGAAAATAATGCTTTTTCTTAGCTCCAAGTAATCAAACTAGAACTAAAAGAAATATAATTTCTAGATGTGGACTTATGGTCATCCAAACTACCTCCCTAATCTAAATCACTAAAACCAATAAGAACAAACCTTAGAAGAGTAATAATGAATACTAAAATTTAGAGTTACTTTCAATTACCTCAAAATTCTCTTAGCTTCTTTTATGCACGTGTTTCTCATGGATTTATCACGTACCTTGAAATAAGTGAAGGTAAATATGAAATATCATGCCTTATTTGGGTTAGAAACATTAAACTTCCAATAGTACTTTTATAAGTTGTCTCATCAACTATTTCAACATCATCTCTACAAAACACAACTTCATGGGCATTTGGAGTGGACGATGGATTACAATTAATGATATCAAATTTCTTTAACATATCCTTTGCATAGTTTGTTTGGCATATGAAAATTTCATTCTTACATTGATAAACCTTCATTATTAGGAAATATTTTATGAGGTGTAGATCTTTCATATCAAATTCATTCATCATAAAAAAATTGGATTCATATTTCATCTTAAGAATACTACACATTTGCAATAGATCATCAACACACAAAATTAGGATGAGAATACTATTACCTTATCTCTTGTATTAAAGGGTATGTTCACTTGTACTTCTCTTGAATCCATTCCCTAAAATTATGAACCAATCCTTGTATACCATTCTCTTTGTGATTTCTTGAGGATGTATAAATCATTCTTCAACTTGTATACATGATGATTTTTTCCTTCCACTTCGAAACCTTGTGGTTGTTCCAAATATTCTTCTTCTTCTAAGTACCCATTCAAGAAGGCTTTTTGACATCCATGTGTTGCATGCTCCAATTTTTTTGATTTTCTAATAAAATCAGCATTCTAATAGTCTCTTTCCTTATAGCTAGTGAAAATATTTCTTCATAATCAACATGCTATACTTGGGTGTGAAGCCTTTTGCAAATAATGTTACCTTACGCCTTTCAACACTTCCATCACTATTAAACATTTTCTTATACACCCATTTGGTCTCAATGTTATTATTTTCATGTGGATGATATGTAATCTCCCATGTGTTATTCCTAGATTAATGGAATACAACTCTATTTTAATTGCTTTCACAAATACACCTCATTAGTACATGCCTCTTCAAAACATGACGGTTCAAAATTATCCTTGGTAAAGAAAGAAAAATTAACTATCTCACATCTTGGATTTTCTTCATGTGCTTGATTTGAACTCCCTTGATAAATATCACTCACATTTCTCACCTTTAATGTAGAACTTTGAGTTGAATTTGAAATTTCACTTAGAATTAAAGAACTAGATGAAGGGTTGTTTGGTGGATTCATAGCACTCAAAACATAAATATTAGTGTGATTCTCATGATCAATATCATTAATAAAAATGGCATAAAAAATATATTTTAGTTTCTCAACATGTTCTTTTTAATGACCATGATACACTCCACATTCATTGAAAATCACATCCCTTAACATAATAATCTTATTAGTTTTTACCTTCCTCACTATGAAAAATAAATGCATGAATCACATTGTTCATCCATGTTTTGTCTCTTTTGATTAGCTACATGGACATATGCTAAAAAAAAATCATTTAAATGAATAACATTGAGCCTTTCCTCATACAATGCTTCATAGGGAATCATCTTGTAAAGGGCACTTGTGGGACTATGATTGGGGATACATATTGTTATAGAAACTACATCTTCCAAATAATAATTTCTCAAACCCTTGGTTTGTAACATACTCCTTTCCATTTCCACCATTGTACAATCCTTCCTTTTAGACAATTCATTCTTCTCAGGTGTGTAAGTAGTGGTGAGCTTCCTTCTGATACCAACGATCCCACAATAACTCTAAAATTTATTGAACAAAATTATCCTCCATGATTAGTCCTTAAAGATTTGATCTTACACCTTTTTTAATTTTCCACATGTGCTTTAAAATTTTGATTGTATCAAGACCTTCATCCTTAGCCTTGAAAAATACACTAAACACATTCATGAGTAATCATCAATAAAAGTCATAAAATATGTTTACTTACCCAAAATATTTTTCTAGATAGGACCACAAATATCTGAATGATCAAACTGAAGTGGGTGATGAGCTCTCTATGCATTTACTTTTGGAAATATCTCCCTTGAACTCTTTCATTTAGTAAATCTTTCACAAACATCCTCATTCTCTTTAACCTTTGGCAAACTAGAAACTAATGCTTTTGATGTTAGAGTCTTCAAGTTGTTAAACTTTAAATGCCCATACCTAAGATGGAACAACCAACTTGTATCCTCATATGCCATATGAGAAAGCCTTCTATTATGTTCACCAAAATTCAATAGTCCCATCCTATTCTTTGGCCTTGATTGCTTTTCGTACTATTTTTGACATATGAACCTTCTTTGTGATTTATAATTTGGAGGAGAAAGCTTTCTCATCTAATTCTCCAAACAAATCAATCTCTCTTCATGGGATATATGGGATCCAATGAGATGCTCGAACTAAAGAGTTATAATTTTCTTTCTTTCTTCTATGATGATGGTGACATGGTTCCACCTTGATGTGAGAGTCATCAACACATTTTTAATCAAAACCTCATTATTCATAATTTTTCCAAGTGTAGCCATCTTAATGACCACATCTTTAACTCTGACACAATAATCACTTACATTTTTTGTTTCTCACATCTTCAAATTCTTAAAATTACTTTTCAATCCCAACAACTTAAGAACTTTGATTTCATCCCTACCTTGCTAAGATTCTTTTAGAATCTTCCAAACATACTTAGTTGTCTATACATTTATAATTCTTGGAAATAAGCTCTTATTAAGAGCTATTTGAATGTAAAATATGGCTTGATCATTCTTCTTCTTGGCCTCCTTTTTAGCTATCTTATTGTCACATGTGAGGGAATTAAAATTACCCTTCTCTACATATCCTGATTCAACTATCTCCCCCCCACCCACCCAAAAAAAAAAAAAAAAAAAAAAATCTATAGAAAATTTCATCATTTTGATACACCAATATTCATACTCATTCTTGAAAAATTCAAGAATAGGTAAAGAGTTAGAATTCAACATGACAAAGCTTTCGTGAAATTTTAACAATGAAATCTTTAAGTGCCCCCCCCCCCCCCCAAAAAAAAATAAAAAAATAAAAAATTACCTTCTCTGATACCAGGTGTAAATTCTAAAGAACAACCCTAACCTCTAAAACATCAATTAGAATAAAAAAATAACAGTAATTAAAAAAAAATTCAATTTCTATTTTGGCATGAAAAATAATTTGACTCACTAAATTGGAAAATGATACAATTCCCTAATTTACTCTGAGTTGTATATCATTGTTACAAAATAATATTATTGAAGCTTGAAACAAAAAATACAAGCCTAGATATTTTGTAGAGTCTACAACCATATCGAACAGTTTCAGATGCATTACATAGATAGAAAAATAAATTTAGAACAATATGTTACTAGCAATGTTATATGAAATGAAAATACTCTAAAACAAATACAACATGCACTATTTGCACAATAACTAACTAAAGTTAGCAATCAAAAAATATATCCCAATTGCACATGTGAATGGTCATGATTGATTTAAACTAAACTAATGCAAATTATAATTGTTGTTTAAACAAAATTGAAGTGATAAAGTAAAAAGAAAACTAGAGATCGGAATAAAAACTAAAAGATCCTAATCTAACAATAGTTTTTGCATGTAAATGATGTGGGTGACTTTAGCATCCATGTTAGTGTTGCATGATAAATTTGCAACATCAACTATCAACATTTTGGTGCTAGTATATAAGAGAATGGGTCCAATTACTGGACATGTTCTATACTAATTTTAAAAACATCAAAAAAATCATAATTAAAAGTTCGTTTATATATTTCTAATATACAAATAGCCACCCACCTGTACTCTTAGTAAAAATTTTGATATTTAATTAGAGTAGTTATACAACCTTATTGGTACTCGTAATTTATGGTTACTAGAGCATTTGAGCATAGGTATTTTCCAAAATAATTATTAAAGAAATACATATTAAATTAATTATAAATTTTTTGAAGTTATTTAGTGCATAGCTATTAGAACATATATAAGTATTTGTTATATGTCAACTCTAAATGGCCACTTTTTAACCTCTACATTAATTTTTTTTACTATACCCTTCGTTTGGATAAATATTAAATTTTCCAATCCCAATTATTAAAATAATGTTGTGAAATCTTAAAATTTATTAAAAAGATTGTGGAAACACTAATCTATCAAAAAATTTGATTCATTCTTCTCTTATGGTTGTTAATATGGGTTTGAACCAATAGGATGACAAGCTTGTTTGGATGGCTAGCGCCTCTGGAAAATACTCGGTCCCTTTTGTTGTCTCTTTATTTTCCTTTTCTCCTCATCACCTTCCCTTCTAGGCTAAAGCTTGGGTCAAACATATATTTCCTAAGGTTAAAACATTCTTTTGGATTCTTGTCAAGAAGAAAGTTCTTACAATTGATAACCTCTCCAAGCATGGTTTCCAGATTCCAAATAGATGCTACTTATGAAAGGAAGATGATGAATCAATCAATCACATATTCCTCCACTTTAAGTGTGTGGCTTCTATATGGGGTTGATACCTCTATCTCTGGAATCTATCTTGGGTTTTTCCTAGCACCATAGAAGAATTCTCCATTTCATGGAAAACTCCGTCTTTGAATCCTACATTTCGTAGGCTTTGGTCTTTCACCTTTCTCCTTATAGCTTGGGATTTTCTAAAAGAGAGGAATAACAACATTTTTAGGGATGAGGAGGATACAAAAAATATTGTGTATGAGATAATCTACAATCTTAATTGTAGAAAGCATTAATAGTATTCCTAGCAATGCGAGTAGAATTGAGGCTATGGTGTGCTCAGACTATGACCTCAAGATGGAAAAATAATGACATATAAGAGCTAGTATTTCAAGGCATTTGAACCAGCTAAGAATAACTAAGATAATGTTCGTTGGATTCACCCTCCATGGGGTTGGATAAAGGGTAATTCTAATGGGGCATCCAAGGGAAACCCAAGGGTGGCTGGGAGTGGCAAAGTGTTAAGAGATCCAAATGGAAACTTTGTTTCAATTGTGGCACTCTCCTTGGGCTCACAGCCTAATCACATGACCAAAGCCGTTGGATCCTACCAAGTTATTGATCTTTCTAGAAGAATGAATATAAGAAATATTTTGATCGAAGGTGACTCAACAAGCACTATAGATTGTCTTAGGGGTAAGTCCCACCCCCCTTCACGAACAATTAAAAGTTAGATAGAAGAGGATATTTCTTTGCTATCTAACTTTGACAATGTTAGAATATCCCATGCTTTTTGGAAAGCTAACAAGGTGGTCCACTATTTCACAAACCAAGGGGTTAAACAAAGGGATCAAAACATGTGGTAGGATTATAATTATTTTAGAGCTGATGTCAAATCCTTAATCAACTATAATATCACTTATGGAAAATTTGTTGTATTTAATAATGATGAGAATGAGTAGAATTGGGTACAATGTCATCACTATTTTTTATGGTAACATTTTTAATATCTACAGGGATAGCAAGGATTGGTATGCATTGTGGGTATTTTGTTTATGTAGCTAGCTCTCTATTTCATCTAGCTACTTTGTGTTTAATAAAAGGAATTTTTTTTATGAGATGGGGGGAAGTAGGAAGAGGGTTGAGCCTCTAAATTTTTTAAAGAACAAGAAGAACCAAAATGTTTGGATGCATATTGTCAGTGGTGGATTGGCCCCTTTCCTTGAGGAGCTTCATGGTATGAATTCATAAGTCGCTAAACATTTTGCTAAATATTGGAAGGCTAGGGAAATTATTATTTTAGGGAGGAAGGTGAAGATAGATGAGAACCTTATTGGTGAGATAACTTGGCTTTCCAAAGAGGGGGCAAGTTCTTTTTTAATATAAATTTATCGAATGAAGCTATTCTCCAATTTCCCAAAACTCACGAGGAGACGAAGGCATTAGTCAAGATTTTGAATAGTTATTTTAATGTTGGGAAGATTAAGAAGCTATGGAGGGCGATGTTAAAGGTAATCATTGAATATATCATGGTGGATGATAGATTCACCAGAGTCTACAACTACCACTTCTCCTTGCTAAATCATTTTTGGCATTAGACGAGGTTCTCTTTTTCTTACTACTTGTTTTTCTTGCTAAATCATAGCATAGAAGAGAATAGGAAAAGCCCTAGAAAAAACCCTACCATGCATGCTAGTCTCATTCTCTTAATCCATGAACATTTCAAAAATATGTTGGTTCCATCTAACCCCATCTCAGTCTCGGCCTCAGAGGCTTACGATACCAATGCTAGTCATTGTAATGAAGAAGGGGATTGGGATACAGAGTGGGAAGAGGAAGATTCTCTTTCCTCTAAATAGTTTTCTAAGAAAGACCCTCATAAACCTATGGTTAAAAATAATATTACTGTCAAAAGTCTCAACCCGCATACTTTTTTTCTCATTGAATCATAGCATAGAAGAGCATATGAAAATCCCTAACAAAAACCCCGTCATGCATGCTAGTCTCATTCTCTTAATCCATGAACATTTCAAAAATTTGTTGGTTCCATCTAATCCCATCTCAGTCTCAGCCTCGGAGCGTTAGGATATTGATGCTAGTCTTTGTAATGAAGAAGGGGATTGGGATACAGAATGGGAAGAGGAAGATTCCCTTTCCTCTAAAGATTTTTCTAAGAAAGACCCTCATAAACCTATGGTTAAAAATAATATTATTGTCAAAACTCTCATCCCGTACAAGGATTCTAAGGATACCCCAGAGGAAGACCCTAAAACCCTAGATGCCACTAAATTCTCTTACACCTCTTATCCTCCCATTAATAGAGAGAACATGCCTAAATTTCTTGACAACCAGAAACCTGATGACCACTATTTTAAGCCTGACAGGGAATTTTCTAAGGATATTTTGGCCATTGCAACAAATGGTGCGGTGGATTATTTTAGAATCATTAAATGGGTGTTTCATGAATTGAAGGATCTCAATTTAAAGAAAAGGCTACGTCTAGTAAATTGGAAAGGTTGGAAGCTAAGCTATCTATGGTGGAATGTTTGAAAAATCAGAAGGATAATGATAATAAGGTGAAGCAGTTGGAAAGTGAAATTGGAAAAATTAGGGTGACTATGAGCACCATCATGGAGCAAAGCTACAAGGTTATGAGAAAAATTGTAACTACTATGGGTACTATGGTGGAGAAGTTTGGAAAAACCTAGTAGGGCACCTTGTTTGTAGACATCGATGCACACAAAGACAAAGAAAAAGTCAAGAAAGAGGACTCGAGACCCTTCAAGAGAACTAGAGAAAACCTGAAGAGAAAAATGAATTCTTCTCCCCTATAAATCCAAGAATTGAAGAATGTGGCCGAGGAGATGTGCATTCTTGAGGCCCAGATTAATGATAAATTAAAAGTGTGCTGCTATCCCTTTATTATTTTACGTGTAGAAGGTTTTTAGTCATGGTGGACTTTAAATGTTTATCTTTCCTTTATTTGTAAATTCTGTGATTTTGAGTCCCTATAAAATCCATTTTTTTCTTAATAAAAAATACAAAACTGCTCAACAATGCATCTCTCAAAAAAATAAAAAACATAGATTTTCTTGCTTCAGCTTCTTCCAAGTCACATTTAGATTTAATGCCCATGTCTTTTGTTGCTTCATCACTTTCTCAGAGTAGAAGTTTCAAAGGAGAGTGGCAAAATGAAAGGAGGCATGGAAGCAAACTACAGTTGGTCCTAGCTTATGCCATTGAAGAATGGGTGGCGGTTTACTTGCTTTCTCTTTACCCTCTTTCTCAGCTTTTGGAGAGTAGTTTTAGAGTAAGTGTTAGAAAAGAAGAGTGTGGAAAACTTTCCATAGTATCAATTTTGCAAGGGGAAATAAGAAACAATAAATCTAAATACAAAGATGTGCAAGAAAACTAGAATATAGAAAAATACCCTTCACACAGAAGAAAAACACAGACAACCAAATTTAATGTGGGAAACCCTTATGGGAAAAAACCCACCACCAAAAAATCCCAATCTTCTTTGTATTACAATAAACAATTTACATACAACCAATAATAGATTTTTCACACAGGCTCACAGGCTTAGATTGTGTTACAATCAACCTGATATTACTTTATATTTTCTTCTAACGAATTCTTGTAGCCATTGAAACATACTGCAAATCATTTCAAAATTTAATACAAAAATGGTTACCGAAAAAATAGTCTGCCAACCATCTGTCACACACACAATCACCCGTACAACTGGCCATATGGTGATTTCTCCCTTTAGCACTTTTTCCTCCGTCGGGTCTTATTGTACAATAACTTCTCCCTTTGGAACTTTTGCCTCCATCAGGTCTTGTCGTACAGTAACTTCTCCCTTCGGCACTTTTGCCTCATTTGGGTCTTGTCGTATGATGCCAATGTCGAATCATTGTACGGTGCCTATGTTTCTCTTCATCGTACGATGAGATTGCCTCAGTCGTACGGTGGTCTTTCTATACACTAATATTGCCTCCACCATACAGTAGACTCTAGTTCGTCATTTCTTAACAATCTCCCACTTGATGAAGTACGAAGTCATAACCATGGACCGGTGAACATAGAGACTATAGAGAATCATGGAATCTAAAGCCCATCAATGTTGATATACCACTCAAACACAAAACTGTTAAGATTGAAAATCTCTCACGTGCACCATTGAGATACTTACAGAATAGACTCATCTCATTCATGGACTTTCCTGCCTTCTACCATGCCACTTCCACTGGACACACATAGAATCTATCCACTAAGAAAACTATATAGACTCTGTCTCCCAAAGCACAAAACCCTCGACCCAAAAGATAATCGAATGTATCAATATTTTTTCACAATCATAGTTGAAATAGCACCCACAACTAGCACGTCCAACTATACATACCTATAAGGTATACTGACATGGATTCCAAAACATCACCATATTCAACCTGCTACCTGCAGTCTCAAGCCTCAAGTGAAATACCTATCACATACACGCCCGAAAGCTCACACTGCACATGTAATATTAATATGATATGAATCCATTTAACAACATTACATAGAAGTGCAACAACAAACGTGTAGCATCAAGAACATCAACAATACATCAACCATGTACCATGTCCTTCTACATACACCTCTAAATGCCTTTCATACTTCTTGGTGAAACCATCAACCATTTCAATAGACACATCTCTCATCACAAGATAAACAATCATCACCGTCGTTGAGTATCCTTGAGCACTTATAACTGATCAATCTTTGCTAACTCCACATCCAGAACAAAAACTTCATGAAGTGTCAAGAAAATGACCAATGTACTCAATACATAGACATAAAACCAAAGTCAATGTCAAAATTCCAACCATGGCCTCAGGAACATAAACATAACAACATGATCTAAAACATCTCAACCAAAGAGATAACATGCTCCATATGAACATAACATAAACTACACCTTTATCAAAAGACTTCGTTGAGCCCTCAAGATGTCAACATCTTCAGTCACATGAAGATAAACATCTTCAAATAGTTTTTCAGCAAATGTGAAAAGATCCTTCTGCAACATCAAAATCTCACGCCTTCAATATTTGCAATACTAATGAAGATCATTCACTATGTCACTACCAACAACTCCCACTAAACCATGGTGTCGAGACACACATGGCATCATGACAAAGATCTTCCACATGAAGACCAAATTAATCAAACGAGCCATCATTAGATGACTGATTAGCCAAGGCAAAACTGCTAGCATCTTCGTCATCACTCTGAGAAGACTCCGAATTAGAAGAACTCTAAATTTTCTTCTTCTCTTTCTTCTCCTTGCAATCCTTTTGGATATGACCGGCCTGCCCACAATTCCAACACTTCAGTTTGGACTTCTTTCCAAAAGATTTAGACTTCATGTCCTTACCTTTGTCCTTCGATCTATCTCAAATAGTGAGAACCTCTTTAGCCACCTCAGAAGATTTCCTCTGCATCTCCTCCGACAGAAGTGCACTAACTACATCATCCATTTTATACTGGTTAGTAGTACTTCTAATGGCCATCACAAGGTGATCCCAAGAATGAGGCAACAAGCACAAAAATAATATGCAATGCTCTTCTCCACCAATGGACACACCAACATATGTTAACTGTGCAAACACCATATTGAACGCATTTAGATGATCTTCCATACTTGTTCCTCCATCCATCTTCAAAGAGTACAACTTCTTTCTCAGGAAGAGCTTGTTTACCAAGGATTTTTCTTGATAAATATCTCCTAACTTCTTCCGTAAAGAATATATAGATTTCTCTTCATGAACATTCAACAGAATAGAATATGCAAGGCTCAACCTTATCAATCCTCTGGTCTTTTGATTTTCCAGATCCCAATCTTCTTGCTTCATGCCTGAAGGCTTGTTACCAGACACAACGATCCACAGATCTTGATCAACTAGCATATCTTCAACTTTAAGTTTCCACAGCTCAAAGTTTATGCCATTGAACTTTTCAATGTCTATTCTCTCTGATATACCTGCCATCTCAATTTCCAAATGAACACTTTGCAAAACCCCACTAGAACCAAATTGACACAAATGACCAACCCTTTGCAACAAGGATAACAAAAAAATGGTCTGGCTCTGATACCACTTGTTAGGAAAGAAGAGTGTGGAACACTTTCCACAATATCAATTTTGTAGGGGGAAATAAGAAATAGTAAATCTAAATGCAGAGATGTGCAAGAAAACAAGAATATAGAAAAATATGCTTCACACACAAGACAAACATGGACAACCAAATTTAACGTGGGAAATCCTTAGGGAAAAACCCACCACTAAAGAATCCCAGTCTTCTTTGTATTACAGTAAATAATTTACATACAACCGACAATAGATTTTTCACATAGGCTCACAGGCTCATATCGTGTTACAATCAACCTGATATTACTCTATATTTTCTTCTAACAAAATCTTGAAGCCATTAAAACATACTACAAATCATTTCAAAATTCGGTACAAAAATGGTTACTTGCAAAATGGTTTGCCAATCATTTGTCACACACACAATCACCCGTGCAATTGGTCATACAGTGATTTCTCCCTTCAGCACTTTTGCCTCCACTAGGTCTTGCTATATGGTAACTTCTCCCTTCGACACTTTTGCCTCTGCCAGGTTTTTCTATAAGGTAACTTCTCCCTTTGGCACTTTTGCCTCCATCGAGTCTTGTCATAGGTTAACTTCTCCCTTCAGCACTTTTGCCTCCATCAGGTCTTTTCGTACGATGCCAATGTAGAATCATCATACGGTGCCTATGTTTCTCTTCACTATACAGTGAGATTGCCTCAATCATACGGTGGTCTTTATGTAACGTGAGATTGCCTCCATCGTATGGTAGACTCCAGTTTGTCATTTCTTAATAGTAAGATCGTGGAGAGAAGATCATTGAGAAAAGATGAGGATGAGAAAGAGGGGTCCTTTCTCAGAATTTAAAAAAAAAATTCCTTTAACTTGACCACAAGTTCATGTCGTATTATATTATATTATAATCATATTGTTTTACATTATGCATAAGATCTTTAATAAAAACTGCTCTCATGAAAATGCAGATTGCTACATAATTTTGAACCCAAATACAGACCAAACCTTATTACATAGCAATATCGATAGATGACCATGGCTAATAAGGAAACCAATAAACTACATTGTAGAAAGCCCCAGAACAAATCAAATCCTATACATACAAATACATAAACCTTATACCATAGCTTATAGAATAGAACTCACACCTTTCAAGAACGACCATGATTATACTGTAGCTTATATCGCAACTTATATATTAATTCTTGCATAATTTAGAAAATTCAAACTTCAATCTTACGGCTTTGAGAACTCCCATGTTGCTGCATCTTTTTTCCATTTTTTTATATTATATTTTATTTATACGGATATTATGTTTTATTTTATTTATTGTATTTTACATGATAAAAAATGTGAAGATAAAAATGGTAGTAATTTTAATATTTTTCTAGAGTGTACAAATAATTAGATATATTATATACAAAGTATGATCCTAACATTGATTCTAATCTAAGAGCTGTCTTTATCAATTAGATATCATTTCATATTGATTTTACTTTTAGAGTTTGTAGGTTTTTGCATTAGTAAGTTAGTATTGATTATTGACTTTATGTAATCTTTGTATTTTAATTAAACAATAATTTTATAAAATTAAATTCTTTCTCATATTTATTATATGTCACCAGTTATAGTTTAGTAAATAAATCCCCCAAAATTTTAATGGAAAGTAACTTAAATGGGTGGAACATAACAATACATTCCTTCTAGAGAATTATAAATTCCTTACCACCATCCATTATTTACTAAGAGTTGATAAAGAATCTCATCAAAGACAACTTACTCCCAACTGACCCACCTAGCCCTATGATTCCCTTCCACTCTAATATAGAGTTATTTGTAGGTCTAAATTCACATCTTTTAAATAAATTATCCTTGAACATATAATTAGATTGCAATGAGAAATAAATTGTCCTTGAGATAATAAATTGGGATTAATAAATGAAAAAAAATGTTAAACATAAAATATTATGGAAAATAACTATAATAAATGTGTTACTTATCTCAAAATTTAGTGATGTAGATGTGATCTGAACTTGTATGAGAATTTGAGTCTAAATTTCTAGTGAGGAATCAACAATATGATAGAATACACAATAATCAATACAAAAACAAGTAAATTGTCAAAGCCATTGGGACAAATGAATGCCTCCAAATACTATCTTTGTTAGCTCTCAAATGGGTCATTTATACATTTTAAAGCAGTTGAAAGATCCAACACATCCATGTCATCTTTGAAATTTGAAATGTACTATTTGACGGGGAAACAATTAAATTTAAAAATTAAGAATTACAGAATAACTATTTAATATGGGTGTCCCAACTGAAGGGGGCATAACTTCTAATCTATTGGACAAATGATGAACTTATTTGAATGATTAGAAATATTTCTCAAAGAACTAGTTTGAGTTGTTAATAATGAATCCTACAACACTTTAAGGGATTAATGAATTTTTTCAAAGTGAATTTTGTTGTGAAGACATCGAACATTACAATTTAAAATATATATAAAAACTATTCACCCCTTATGTCAAAGAAATATTATTTTATCTAACATTACAAATAAATAAATGTATTATACTTTATTTAAAATAAATAAATAATTTTTAAAAACTTTTTTAATCTAAAATTTAATTTATTTTTATAATTATTAAATGGCGCAATCAAGAAACATACCTTCAAATTTATATTTTAATTATATATGCCAAATCTTCTATAATCACATATTAAATTTTAAAACATCTGTCATTAAAAACTGTACATTGAGGTGAGCACATGTAAGTGGGAACTGTAGTGAATGAACTTAGTTTAAAATATAATCTTGGTCGTAACCGGCAGTAGTGAAATGGGCATAAACTTTCAGTGCATGAAAATGACAATTTTCTCCCCAGTTTTAAACCATAAACAATTCGACTCCTCGTTTACTTATATTCACTACAACTTATCATCCTTCCTCTTGAATTGCTACGGATTTTTAGCTTTCACTATCTGTCAAGCTTCTCCATTTTTGAATCTAATGGCAGATCTAAAGGAAATTAAGAAAGCATATAAACTCATCAATGAGAATGCAGATGGAAGAGTGAGTGTGGGTAAAATCAGTCGACGAATAAACAATCTCAAGTGAATACAATTGTCAAAAGAAGATTTGAGATGTATCCTCAACACCACTCTACCCAAAGAGGATGGTCTTCAATTTGAATAATTTGTGCATTTATAGCAATCCATCTTCAACAAGGAAGTGAAGAATTAGACTATGCAGAATCAAAGGAAGCTGTAATAACTATTCTAGCTGTCAAAATTGACACCCATTCGATTTACCCTAAGAATCACCTCTGTTAACTTTCATGGCCTAAGTCTTATGCGCATTCACTTCTCTTCTCTTCTGTCCCTTGCCTTACTTTCCACACTCTCTCTTCTCACTGTGCACTGCCATCATCCAATAGGCCACTTATAGTTTATTAAATTTTAAAATCATATTTAAGTAATAAATTTCTCATATGATATGTTGATAGTTCATAGTACTTCATTTTTAAAAATATATGTTTATTAATTGAAATTTCTAATAGACACCTAAATTTATGGAACTACATTACTTAGAAATGTATAGCTACCTAAACTGTATCAAAATCAGTAGATGGGAATCTGGGCGTTTCTCCACAACGTTTTGAACAAGGAAGAACAAGAAAATAAGCCAACGCCAACTAATATTCTATGTTGTCACGTCGGTTGACCGTTGATTGCACGTCAAGATATAGAAAAGCGTTTTGGTGACAACTACTTTTTGATGTCATCCGAATGTTTGAAACTGCCTAGGGGAGAGGGGCCAGTAGTCGTGCGGGGTCCAATAGTTGATCACCCACTTGTGAATATATTATCTAGTCTTACCACACATTTTTACTATATATTGTAATTAAATAATCCACATCTAAATCAAAAAAATTCTAAATGTTGATAAAAAATGGACCAATACTTGAACACATAAGATCCTATAAATGTTATAGTAAAAAAACATAAATAAATTCATTAACAAGTTAAATATATTATTTTTTGTCTCAAATAAAAAATCATAGATATCTATTATATGTGTATTACCTAAACAATAATATGCTCACTTAATAAAATAAGATGGTGACTTAAACAAGTATTGTTATCTTAGTGTGGGAATATTACTCTTATGTGTACAACTATTGGGGTAGCAATTTTACGCATTAGAGTATTTCATATTAACAATTTGTATTAGCCTGCACGACTATTGATCCCTCCTCCTAAATGCTTTGTATTTCTCCATGAAATGTGTAAGATTTTCAAAAAGTTTAACTTTTCAACTATTGGTCCCTTTGTGTTTGGATATAGGTTGCATTTTATGTAATAATATGTTACTTTTATAACAACAAAATATTTTTTTTGTTAGTGTATTGATCCTTTTGTGTTGGATATAAAAGTAAGATATAACAAATATTTATGATTAGTAATAGGTATTTGGTCCATTTAAGTTGCATATATGTAAAATTTTATATAGAAATACAATACTCTACTAATAGAAAATGATATTTTTAAACTCAACTACTAGAGATGTTTAGATTAAGTTTTGGTCGAATCTTTAAAAAGTCATTTTTTGGACATGTTTCACTACACGTGCTATTTTAACGAGTTGCATGATGATTCACACCTTCAAACCTTAGTTGTAGGTAGTTAAATGTCCACTCTACATTTCAAAAAAAAAACGAAGGTCCTACAATATTTCATGCAACGACTACATATTGACGAAGTTAGCCTGCACGACTATTGGTCCCTCTCCCCTATCTTTTTGTCACAAAACTCATTGGTAAAACACAGAGAATCTAATCACGTGCGCATCATGCCATCTTTGCAGGTCCGTCCGTGATTCCCGGCCTTGGTCATGGGAAGTCGGTCTTGGTAGGAAACTGTGAACCTCGCACTGAAAGCTACATGCCATTTTCACTTCACCTGACAGTTACACTCTTCTTACATAAGAAACAATTTGTATTTGAATTCAAACGTTTAGGTTTGCATTAATACTTTTAGAAGAAGCTCTAAAATTTTCATTATTTTATATATTATGAATTAAATTTAAAAGTTATATGATTTCATTATTATATTATAATAGAATAATATCTAACATTACACCATAGAACCAAGAAACCAATCACTCAAGCCAATTATACTCCATCAAATTTTTCATACAAGATTTATTTTATTTTTATGTAAGTTTATGTGAAAGCGTTGTAAGTAAAGAATTTTCCAAAATGCCCGAAAAACAAATAGCATGGCTTCATACTGTCACCCTATAATCTTCCTCCATTTCATTCTTTAAATTTCAACATCAATGCAAAATTTTCGATGATAGTTAGGGGAGAGGGACTAGTGGTTGTGCAAGGTCTAATAGTCATTCCCTCACTAGTGAATATATTATCCAGTCTTACACCACATTTTTATTATATATTGTGATTAAATAATCCAAATGTAAATCAAAAAATTTTAAATGTTGATGAAAATGGACCAATACTTGAACACATGAGAACCTATAAATGTTATATTAAAAGAACATTAACAAGTGAAATAGATAACTTTTTGTCTCAAATAAAATATCATAGCTATCTATCATATGTGTGTCACTTAAAAAATAATATGCTCACTTAATAAAATAGGATGCCCACTTAAACAAGTATTGTTATCTTAGTGCACATATACTATTCTTATGTGTACAACTATTGGGGTAGCAAAGTATATGCATTAGAATATTTCATATTAATAATTTGTTTTATCGCAAATATAAAGGGTGAACACAACCTAAATGCCTTGAGATTGTCAAAAAGTTTTAGTGCTCAACTATTGGTCCCTTTGTGTTGGATATAAGTTGTATTTTACATAATAATGTGCTATTTTTATAACAACAAATATATTTTTTTGTTTTGAAGCATTGATCCTTTTGTGTTGGGTATAAAAGTTAGATATAACAAATATTAATTTTGTATAGAAATACAATTACTCACTAATAACAAATGATATTTTAAAATTCAACTACTAGAGATTTTTAGATTAAGTTTTGGTCGAGTCTTTAAAAAGCCAATTTTTGTACACGTTTAACTAGGCGTGCTATTTTAATAGTTGTGTGATGAGCCGCACCTTCAAACCTTAGTTCTAGGTAGTTAAGTGTCCATTTTACATTTCTAAAAAAATTGAAGGTCTTGCAACAACCACATGTTGACCAAGTTAGCCCTCATGACTATTGGTCACTCTCCCTTGCTTACTTTTCTAAAAAAATTAAAATCAAAAGGCTCTTGCTAAAAAATAAAGGTGTGAGAAACTACATCTGCAGAACTAGCTTACTTCAATCATCATCCATATTGGTGACAAGATTATTTTTTTTTCATTATTTAGCTAGTTTTATTTATTTGGTATGAAGGTATGAATTCTTTTAGATTGAGAATTTGAAAATGAGAATTGTTTTGGAATATTATTTTGATTTTATTATTTTATTAAATAATTATATATCACATATTTTTCTTAATTAACTTTGAATATCAAAATATTATTTATACAAAATAAAAGTGTGAGAATCTAGTGAATACAGAAGAAACTTTTTGTTAAAATACTGGAAGTACAGAAAAAATATGTTGTAAAAATACCATAAATACTGTGGCAAGACAACATCCAACATCATCATTCAACTTTAACTTGACCAAAAAATTATTTTTGTTTTTTAATTTTTTAATTTTTTTAATGTTTAATTTATTTTATTTTATAAGGATGCATGAGGTTTTGATTGAATTCTTCCTTTAAAAAAACGGTTAGAATATTATTTTGATTTCATTTTCAATTTAATTTTTTCATAACATAAATAATAGTACATTTTTTGTTTCATAATATAATCATGTAGTACTTTAGACTTTAAATATCCAAATATTATTTGTTAAGATAAAATTTTATCTTTTCTTTACAAGATAAAGTTGTGAGAACTTTGTAAATACAAAGGAACTTTTTTGTAAATCATTTATCATTATCTTACCTTTGTTAATCAGCAACAAAGACTAGGGTCCTGACTTCTTATAGTACAACAGCTGAGAGCCAATCACACCACACTAACAGCAGATAAACATCAAAACCAGCTTATAACAGAACTAAAAAACACAGTTTATGACAATTAACACATGTTATTAGTATGTTTGCTGCATATATATGATAATAGTAAATCATATAATTTGTTTTACTATAACATGACCATACAAACATCATCATTCAGTTTTAATTTCATTAAAAATAAATATTTTTTAATTTTTATTTTTATTTTTTAATTTGATATGAGAAATACCAAACTTGATTGAATTCTTTACCCGGAAAAATTAAACACCAATGAATATTTATTCAGACTGCCATCCCAATATCAAACAAAACTTTAAAATTTTAATCTTTTATCACTTGATATTATGTTATTGATTGAGCGTCTAATTATCTCTAAATATGTTGGACGAAAGAAGAGAGTTTGAACATACCTAAGGATTCATATAATCTATACGTAACTTCGAAATACAGTATGCCTTTGTATTTTACCGTCACAAGATCTATTTGACGGGCAGGATGGACCGTAAAATTTAGGCATCTGTTGATGGGGACAACAAATATATTATGGACAGCGCGATATATCAGCTGGAGCAGTGATGACCCAATTAGGGCTGAGTCTCAAAACTCCCCAAATATGAATTCGCTTGTGTTGTCCTCTTTAAAGTCACATTCACATTCCACAGAGCTGTAGCCCTCGGATTTAATTTTAATGTCTGCTGCTACTTCATCTTCTTCATCTTCTTGTGGGGGAAAAGTGAGAAGAGGTTCAGGGAAGAGCGGCGGCACAAAAGGCGGCCTCGAAACAAACTGCAGTTGATCCCATCTCAACCTCCCGAAAGAAGGGGTGGCTTTTCACTTGGTTTCTGTTGAGCCTCTCTGTCTGTTCTTTTGCAAGGAGCCTCTGGATAAGATTGTCGAGATAGGAGGAGGATGCCGAGAAAGAGGGGTCCTTGCTCAAAATATTTACAAAGGTGTCCTTTCTGCTTGACCCTCTGAAAGGCGTCCTCCCGTGACTCATTTCGTACAGAAAGACGCCGAACGACCACCAATCGACGGGGTAAGAGTGAAATTTGCCCCACAGGACTTCCGGTGCGATGTACTCCTCTGTGCCCACAAACGAACGAGACCGCCATTCATCATGATCGGATATGAAACGTAGCGACAGATCAAAATCAGTGAGCATTATGTGCCCACTCTCTTGAACCAATATGTTCTCCGGCTTCAGGTCTCGGTATACTATTCCTTTCTCATGTAGATACTCCAACGCTACAACCACCTCTGCCGCGTAGAACCTGCGCATGATGAAGACACGTCACCTATTAAGTTGACTCCAATTACCTTGAGGAATTCAAGCAAAAGAAAGTTTGAACAATACAATAACAAAGTTAATGCGACGAAGTATTCAGTTAGTTTATTATTTCAAAAAGACTGAGGAGAAGTTTATTCACCAGGATACCCGAAACCAACTGACTGCAACAAGATAACAAATATAATTAGATTGATTTTAAAATTTCCGGTAAAGGCGCTGTTTGGGTCATTTCCACATATGAATCAGAATAAAGCAGGACGCACACATCCACCAAAGGCAAAGTTAAGAATATAAAAATTCACCTTATGGTGGACTCCGAGAAGGTTTTATTGGGTTGCCTCTGCCTGAGGACGTTGATATCTCCTCCAGAACAGTACTCCATGGCTAGAAATGTATGAGTCTCAGACTCAAAGTGGGTAAGCAGAGACGGCAGAAAAGGATGAGTCAAAGAAGACAGAATCTCCTTTTCAGTAGCTGCCATTTTGTATGCATTTCTCTGTTGAAGAACATCCTTATTCATCATTTTGATAGCAAAAGGCTTGTTGGTGGCAAGATGGACAGCCAAGAAAACCGTGCCCATGTTGCCCTGGCCCAGGCGCTTCACCAGCCTGAGATCTTCATAGGTGGAACCATCAATAAACTGAGATTCACACTTGAACAAACGCTCCATCTATGCATTCTCGTCCCTATAAACTCACCCCGTCTTTCATTCCTTTACCCCGGAGGAGGTGTATTTATATTGAATTGAAGGACTTTCTTGCTGGTGTGTCCACTTCTACTACTCACAGGTGATAAGCCAGCTGTATGAAACCCATTGCCCACACGGCAGGCAAATTCAGCCGCCAATGTCAGAAATAGCGGGGGGTGGCGGACAAGAGAAAAACCAGTCCTTTCCAATACGCCTAATCCCGTACCGAACCAAGTTTATGCCATACACCTCAATACAAAGAAATCAAAATCAATTCACTCAGAGTTGTCTTTTTTTAAAAATTGTAATCTAATAATTATTTATTTTCTAATAAATATGTAAATTTCAATCTAAGAAGAAGATTGCATCAAGTTTATATAATATTATAGTAGTTTAATTTCCAATTGATAATAAATCTAAATCAATTTAATTTGTTCATGTCAAAACATATTAAAATATATATTTATTTAAATATAATTTAACATTTAAATATATATCAGAATATTTAAAATGTATTTGATTATTTTAGAATTCTGATTCAAAATAAATAAAAAATACAAGAATACCTAATAAATATGATGTACACTTTGATACAATCGTTTTTTTAATCACTGTTACAACTAAAAACTGTGAATTGAATAAATATTTGAAACAATAATATTTATTATTTAAAAATTATGCTACTAACTTCATAAAACAAACTAAATTTATATATATTTTAAAACTTACATCCATAATTTAATTTTTAAAGTC
>BSBK01012966.1:50000-80000 GCA_027943335.1 Chamaecyparis obtusa | reverse complement strand
AGTGTGGTCTCCAATCTAAATCCTAATTTATATTCCCTACCATGATGAATATTTGGACAAGATTAGAATTAAATTATGTTGATTTGTATCCTCACATTGTCATTGTAGATATAAGAGAGATGCCATTTTGAGCATTCAATTATGATGCCAGTTATGTCACCATCTATCACGCCCACATAGGAACAAGAACTGAATCTAGGCTCTATTACCACTATTATGCCCTGGAATGAAAAAGTATTAACGATAATCAAAACATGATTGTGTATTGTTAATAGAGATTGATTACATAAATAAGGCAGCCATATAGCAATTCAATTATGTCTATAGAAAAAATATCAAAACTAAAATATATAAACTAACTCATAAAACCTGATGATTAATACATTAACAGATGCATTATGCAAAATTTCTATTCGGATGGGTTATTCTTGACTTCTATCTCCTTCAAACCTTTTTTATGACTTGGATTTGACTTCATCCAAATGAACTTGTTTTGATCCATGATTCTTATAACCACAAATTTGATAAATTAAAACTTTATTTTAAAGATAGTGATCTTTTTATCTCATTGACCATGAATTATTATAGATCAAATCTCCTCTTATTTAGATAGTTTTTGTCATTATTCATGAGGTTAAACACAAAAATCCTAATTCCAAATAAGTAAAAACACAAATATTGACCTTATGGTGGACTCTAAAAAGGTTTTATTAGGTTGCCTATGCCCCACGATATTGATTATCTCATCTACTTTAATATTCCATGGCTAGAAACGTATGAGTCTCAGACTCAAAATGGATAAGAAAAGATGGAAGGAAAGGATAATCCAAAGATGACATAATATTCTTGTCTCTAGCCACCATTTTGTATGTGTTTCCCTGTTGAAGAGGCTCATTTTTCATCATTTTGATTGCAAAAGCTATGTTGGTACAACATGTTATACACTGGCACCAAGGTGGGGTATCCTTCAGCTAGAGTCTATATTGATAGTCCCTGTGTATTGAACTTCTTTAAACCTTTTGTAGATGAACCAACAGGAGCACCTTTGGACTTCAATCTGATCTTTTGTCCCACCGGGGGTGCTAGAATTGTTATACACTGGCACCAAGGTGGGGTATCCTTGAGCTGGAGTTTATATTGATAGTCCCTATGTATTGAACTTCTTTAATCCTTTCACAGATGAACCAACAGGAGCACCTTTGGACTTCAATCTGATCTTTTGTCCCACCGGGCATGCTAGAATTGTTACACACTAAGTTTGTGCCTTTGTTTTCAAGCTCTCTTGGTCTTGATAACGTAGTATAACATGGGAATCATCTCCAGGTTGTGGGACCTATGCTAATTGAGATGAGACCTCCAGGTTCTAGGCTGGTTCCTCTTGGATAATCACCTTAATTTTCTTCTAGATAGGAAAAGTAAAATTTTAAGGGAAAGGGATAGAAGGAATGCTTGGAAAGGGAAATGACTGAAAGAAAACTACCTACTAGGTGATACACCAAAATTAGGGTATGAATTGCAGCATAGAGGGATAGAATCAATGAAAGGCTTAGGTCTAGTAGGTCACAACTTACTGAATAGGCTTGCATAAGTGTTTCATAGGAGGGCTTGAACATAAGACACAACCTATGACCTGCAAGCAGACATTCACTTCTGCAACTCGGTGTAGGATTGAGACAAGACTGTTAGGGGGCTGAAGTATACCCACAAAAACATCTAAATCAGATCAAACATAATAACACATGAAAAATCTCTTTAGTCACAGATTCATGGAATACTCTTAACCCTAGGCCCAGAGCTGCCACATGTCATCTTTCCATTCACTCCAACTGCTTCAACGGCAAACACCTCGGCACCTCTCTGACAACAGACCCACTGAAGACTAGATTCCAATCCAACGGTGGCCGCATGATCTCATAGCCTTTGAATATTCCTTTTGATCATGTGCTAGCCGTAGATCACCTTTTAACTAGGACCCCACTCTGATACATCAGGTCCAACTGTAAATCCATCTTCAACGCTCGACAACCAATCACATGCAAGCACATCAGCAATACATAGAACTGGACCCACCTGACAAGTCTTTATATCGCAGCCAATCACAAACTGGCATGTCACCCTGACCTGGCACAAACCCACCTGACAGAACCTGAACACCTTGGCAGATCGAACGGCGGGCGTAAGATCGCATGTGTCAGTAAAGTGCTATGCAAAGATACTCCAGCCATTGATCTTCGTCCTACTGACATCCCTATAGACATCTGACACAGTCCCACTAACAAGTTCCAGTCATCACTTCGCCGGCCAATAAGAAGCCTCCACATAGGACAATGTGGAAATGGACCCACACAAGGTATGAAGCGCTGAGAAAAAGGGAAGATCAATGGTTGTCCCAAGATCACAAGCCTCTGACAGACCCTTCGTGAACTTATGACGATCATTGATCCTTCGGGATTGGGACCCCACAAATCTGAGACCACCGAAGAACTTAGTGATGATGTGACCAAGGAAATGTTAACTGTTCACTGAGTCGCTAGCTGTTTAGTGGTCACCATGAAACATTAAGCGACTAAGAGAATTACTACAGTCACCGAATCACCAAATAGAAAAGGTAACCGCTAACTGACTTGGAGAACTAGTGACCAGCCAATGAATGAAAAGTGCACATGGAGAATTAAGAACTTAAGTGGGCGATAAAGTAACAATGAAATAGAAACTGGCCTAGGGTTTGCAGGGTTCTATGCCTCCAATGGCTACTTTTATGAATTTTTAGACCTGTAGACCAGGGGATGAAACAAATTGCAGAGGCCAGAGAACAAAACATGAAGCCATGAAAATTTTAGGGATGCTTGGCAGGGTAAAAATAGAGACCTTGGGAAAGATTTAGCCAAATTTGCATGCATATGAAAATTAGGGTAACATTTTGGCAATTTCTGCTGGATGTCAGCCTACTAGACATTGGATCAGTGGCCTTAAAGAAATCCATTGGGCATGTGGTCATTTTCAGGAACACAAAACTTTGATAGAGGGACAGAACTGGAACTAAGGAACAAAAATTGTGCACAGGCACTTCTTGGAAAATAGGAAAAACTAACCTATAAAAAATTGGAATAAAGCAGGAAAACCTAACCTAAACTACCAGTGTATAAAGTTGGTCAAACAAAACCATTCACTAGTAGGCTGAAATAACTACCCTTTCTCATCAAAATATTATTCTTTTCATATTTGATGCCAACAGAGAGGACGTGGAACACAAAAATGTATTGAACTATCTGGAAAATCAACCTTTGAAATTGGTATACCAAATTACTAACCTCAACTAGATCACAGATGTTGTCCTCCCAAGGAGTTTGATAAGGCTGGATAAGCCCCTGGTCACCAAGAAGTGGACTCTTAACATCACCCTCCATTGAGTCCCTAAGTATGCATGTCTTACCTGACCCTACCTAGGCTAGATATCTAATAGGAGACCCCTTTGAGAGCATAAAACTAGGCCCCTCTTGCTGCTCAGTATGCATCTTATGAATGTCTTCATCACGAAGATCATGAATTTGTTTCCTCCATGATAATCTACCATATGTTCTCCTCTTCTATAGTTGGGACACAATTAACCCCCTGAAACACAAACTCCCCCTCAGGCACATGCAAGCCATTATCCTTTTCAAGAAGATGAGGATCATGAACAAGAGTTGAGTAGAAAGCATCAATTATCAGATCAAAATCATCTTGTTGCTCTAAGTTAGCAATACTTATATCATCTTTCCTATCACAATCAGTGAGCTCAACTGGTAAATTTTGCACTACCTTATCTTGCTCAATATAAAAAGGCAACTCCTCAAAAATATTAGCTGGGCTCTCATCCTTTTCACTTTCTTTCTTATCCTTATCTGATTGCTCTAATCCATCTTGATGTAATAACCCTACCTGTTCCTCATGATTATCATGAAAAAGTATACCTAAAAGACAAAAATCATCCTCTTCCTGGTGCCTTGAAATGCTATGAGGTGTAGTGGACTCTTTAAGAATTGACTTATAGGACTTTATCTGTTACAGGACAGGCTCATTACCATTCAGGAAATTAAACCTTTTAGGAATATCATCTATAGGAATAGGATGAAGTGGCTGGAAATCTGAGATAGGGTCATGAATAGGCTCCAAAAATGCATGGAGATTAGGCTCTTGTTGACTAAGATTCTAAACTGGAGGAGAAATCCTAAAGCTTGGAAATTCAACAGAAGTGTCAGTGGACTTACCAGGAAGGAAACTTGGGATTTGAATCTTGTGAGTCTCTAGTCTGATCACTTGTTGCATTTCATCCTTAAGGGGATGTTCTTGAGAAACCACTGTCTCTTGTTGTAACACTTCAGACCTTTCTCCATCAGGAAGCTCATAGTTCAAGAGAACAAGTGGAAAATTTGCAGCCTCCTTCCCAAAAAATGGGTTTAGGTGACTACCAACTGCTTTGATGCTTTATGTTGGGAATGTCCTCTTGACTGGATTATATGGATGGAAAGGCCTCTTTACTAAATTTTGCCTTTTTCTTTGATGCTTTTCTTGATACTTTGGCCTATCTTTCCGACATGATTGCTCCTGAACTTGCCACTGCTGGTTATGATTTTGATCCTCTTGTTGATAAGGTGATCTAACCTCCCGATTCTACCCTTTTACAGTGATCAACTCTTTGGTTAGAGCCTGTAACAGGCTCATCATCTCTTTGTTTGTTTCTTGTTGGTCACCTCTCACCTTGAGTAGCTCTTGAGGAAGGTCAACTATGGACTTCCCATAGCTAGTGCTGGCCTGAGGTTCTATTAATGAGGGCATGGGAGTAAATGGAGGCATTTACAGAGGTATAGTGGTTAGAAGATTGGGAGAGATAGGCATGGGTGGCCTTGGGGTTATCATACCAGCCGGGATTAAACAATTTTCTACCTTTATAGCTAAGTCAAAAGCTTGAGGTAACAAAGTACCCCCTAAGGATTGAATCATGATGGATATATCACTAGTTAGGCCTCTCAAAAAATAAAGGAAAGCACAATCTATTGAGGGCCTTATATTAATTGGAATCCTATTCCATGTCTTGAGAAATTTTCCATTAAGATCAGTCATCTACTCTTGAGGATCTCTCTTTATAACTTGGAGTTGCTCTACTAGAGACAAAGAATCTAAATCATCCTCAAAGAATTTGCTAAGGAGGTCTCCAAGTTTGTCCCATGAAGTAATGGAGCCAATTGTTAAATTCCTAAACCATTCAAGAGCCTTACCTTTGAGAGAGGCTGCTAATAGCTTGGTGGCCACATCCTCTTGAGTTATGTTGTGTATGCTGCAGATGGTGGTCACATCTCTTATGTGCTCAAAGGCAGTAGTTTTCCCTTCACCTATGAAATCAGGTACACTTTTTAGTGCTGCCAAGGGCACATCATGGTGTTGGGAAAAATTTAATGGACTACCCTGATTAAAGGGTGCAAATGCAAATTGTCTTGCCATAAGAAGGGTCTATTTTCTTCATAAGCTTTATCAGAAATTGGGTCACTGTCTCTCAATGCCCATGGAGTCACCAAATATACCTGAGTACTAACCTCTCTAAGGTCTGTATTATGCAATTAGTATATCAAAGATAACATAATCTTTCAAAGAATGAACTTCTTTTGCTTGTCCCACCAGGCGTGCTAGAATTATTATACACTGGCACCAATGTGGGGTATCCTTGAGCTGGAGTCTATATTGATAGTCCCTATGTATTGAACTTCTTTAATCCTTTTGCAGATGAACCAATAGGAGCAACTTTGGACTTCAATCTGATCTTTTGTCCCACCGAGCATGCCAGAATTGTTATACACTGGCACCAAGGTGGGGTATCCTTGAGCTGGAGTCTATATTGATAGTCCCTATGTATTGAACTTCTTTAATCATTTTCTAGATGAACCAACAGGAGCACCTTTGGACTTCAATCTGATCTTTTGTCCCACCGGGTGTGCCAGAATTGTTATACACTAAGTTTGTGTCTTTGTTTTCAAGCTCTCTTGGTCTTGATAACTTAGTATAACAATGGAATCATCTCCAGGTTGTGGGACCTATGCTAACTAAGATGAGACCTCCAGGTTCTAGGCTAGTTCCTCTTAGATAATCACCTTAATTTTCTTCTAGATAGGAAAAATAAAATTTTAAGGGAAAGGGATAGAAGGAATGCTTGGAAAGGGAAATGACTGAAAGAAAACTACCTACTAGGTGATACACCAAAATTAGGGTATGAATTGTAGCATAGAGGGATAGAATCAATGAAAGGCTTAGGTCTAGTAGGTCACAACTTACTAAATAGGCTTGCATAAATGTTTCATAGGAGGGCCTGAACATAAGACACAACCTATGACCTGCAAGCAGACATTCACTTCTGCAACTCGGTGTAGGATTGAGACAAGACTGTTAGGGGGCTGAAGTATACCCACAAAAACATCTAAATTAGATCAAACACAATAACACACACAATTACAGAAAGTAAGAGGGATCAGGAACCCTAAGTTATCACTGAAAATATACATAGACTTCAATTCATTAAGAGATGATTAAAATTTTATAATTTTAACGTATTGATAGTCCCTATGTATTGAACTTCTTTAATCCTTTTGCAGATGAACCAACAGGAGCACCTTTGGACTTCAATCTGATCTTTTGTCCCACCGAGCGTGCCAAAATTGTTATACACTGGCACCAAGGTGGGGTATCCTTGAGTTGGAGTCTATATTGATAGTCCCTTTCTATTGAACTTCTTTAATCATTTTGTAGATGAACCAATAGGAGCACCTTTGGACTTCAATCTGATCTTTTGTCCCACCAGGTGTGCCAGAATTTTTATACACTAAGTTTGCACCTTTGTTTTCAAGCTCTCTTGGTCTTGATAACTTAGTATAACATGGGAATCATCTCCAAGTTGTGGGACCTATGCTAACTGAGATGAGATCTCCAGGTTCTAGGCTAGTTCCTCTTGGATAATCACCTTAATTTGCTTCTAGATAGGAAAAGTAAACTTTTAAGGGAAACGGATAGAAGGAATGCTTGGAAAGGGAAATGACTGAAAGCAAACTACCTACTAGGTCATACACCGAAATTAGTGTATGAATTGCAACATAGAAGGATAGAATCAATGAAAGGCTTAGGTCTAGTAGGTCAAAACTTACTAAATAAGCTTGAATAAATGTTTCATAGGAGGGCTTGAACATAAGACACAACCTATGACCTACATGCAGACATTCACTTCTACAACTCGGTGTAGGATTGAGATAAGACTGTTAGGGGCCTGAAGTATACCCACAATAACATCTAAATCAGATCAAACACAATAACACACTTAATTATAGAAAGTGAGAGGGATCAGGAACCCTAAGTTATCACTGAAAACATACATAGACTTCAATTCATTAAGAGATGATTCAAACAAGGAAGCATAGGGACATGAAGGATTGTCACAAAATACCTCTGCAATATTTGAATAATCAATGGGAGATTACAGAATGTGGAAAACCAGAGGGCAAGAAGAAATGCCATGGATAGCTTTCCAAGAAAGAGACTTTCTTCTTTACAAAATGTTAACTCTGAGCTCCCAAAGCTCCAAAAACAATATATACATCCCCTCCATGCATGCAGGCAGGAGTGAAAACCTAATTAGGGTTACAAAAAAAATATGCAATAGAATAATAGCCAACCCTAACTCAATCAAATCTGATCATAAATGTTATGGAAATATCTCAACTGATCAAATATCTATTTTTGCATGTCCATTTCATGTTTATACCCATAAAAAATTTAGTTGCCATGATCCATCTACCTACCTGCAACTCAGGCTCGCCATAACTATTCAAATCTGATACTGTGAGATATTTGAATTTAAAAATTGATAAAACGGTCACAGGTGGCACTAAAATTCCCTATCAACGGTCGGCATTCAAAAATCAATTTCACTTTAAAACTTGACCGTTAGATCTTCCTTTTTACTCGGGCTCGGTATTTGACTGCAAATTTAACCTTAAGTGGAGGCTTCTTATTGGCCGGTGAAGTGATGATTATAACTTGTTAGTGGGACCGTGTTAGATGTCTTTGATCTGATTAGTGTGTGTTATTGTGTTTGATCTGATTTAGATGTTTTTGTGGGTATACTTCAGCCCCCTAATAGTCTTGTCTCAATCCTACACCAAGTTGCATAAGTGAATGTCTGCTTGCAGGTCATAGGTTGTGTCTTATGTTCAAGCCCTCCTATAAAACACTTATGCAAGCCTATTTAGTAAGTTGTGACCTACTAGACCTAAGCCTTTCATTGATTCTATCCCTCTATGCTGCAATTCATACCCTAATTTTGGTGTATCTCCTAGTAGGTAGTTTGCTTTCAGTCATTTCCCTTTCCAAGCATTCCTTCTATCCCTTTCCCTTAAAAGTTTACTTTTCCTGTCTAGAAGCAAATTAAGGTGATTATCCAAGAGGAACCAGCCTAGAACTTGGAGGTCTCATCTTAGTTAGCATAGGTCCCACAACCTGGAGATGATTCCCATGTTATACTAAGTTATCAAGAACAAGAGAGCTTGAAAACAAAGGCGCAAACCTAGTGTATAACACAACAATAGACAACTAGGAAAATCATGCTCATGTTACCCTTTTCTAGGTGCCTCACCAGTCTAAGACCTTGAGAGCTAAAACTATTAATGAATTGAGTGTGCAATTGAGATTTTCATTTCAACAACTCCTCCCTCTATGCATTCTCTCCTCTATTCTCATCTTTGTTGCCTTACTTTCCTTCCATTTGGAGAAACCATATTTATAGAGTTGGAACACACATTCTCAGTGTTGTTTATGGATGCACATTTGATTATATTATTATTATTATTATTTTAAATATTTAATTAATAAAATTTCCATCTGATATTCTTTTGTTCTCATATAATATATTGATATTTCGTAATATTTAATATATATATAGTAATTAAATTTAAATTAAAAACATGATGAAAATTTTAAATGAATATTTATCTAACAATAATATTGTATAATAAATTGATTGTTTAAGTTGCATCATGTATAAAATAGTTTTCATATAAGCTATTCTGACTTTTCATTGGAAGGGGAGGGAAAATGGTTTCTGTGCTTTTTTTGGGATCATTTTAGAGGATAAAAATGGTGGAAAGGGGAACAACTATACAAAAAAATGGGGAAATTTTAAATATTCATATGAAAACATGCATACAACATGCTTATATACATTATATAATCTTAGCATATAATGTTTGTGATAGGTAATTCAAATTGAGAGTTCAAATGAGAGAGGAAGTCAAACAAATTGTCAAAATTCAAATACTAATACTAAATTAGAGAGTCGGGAAACACAATTTAGAGTTTTCACAAATTGGTTAGATAACACTCATTTTTGTCATTTAGTTTTCACTTCATAAAATGCTATAATTCACAAAAGAGAAATTTAATATTGCTATCTCTACTCTTTGCAGGTTAATGAGCAACATAATGAAGACTATCTTCTATGTGGCTATGGGAAAAAGAAAGATGAGGAAGAATGCCAAGAAGAAGAAGCAAGATGACAAGGATGATGAGCAACTTCAAGGAGCTAAGGATTAAGACTGGCATAAGGATCTAAATTGTCTCTCTAAGAACTAAAGGACTATCTCTAATACCAAATGATACTGTTAAATTTTACGCCATGGTTATTTTTTTTGTGACATTATTAGTATGAATTGGAACTATGCGAGTCCTACCATGAGGCAAAAGAAGTTATTTTTTTTTTATTAAGATGAAGATAGACAATAACATAGATAATAGTGATACTGGTGTTAGATTAGGAATAGTTGGTAGTGTCGAATAATTGTTATTTATTAATTATGCTTATTAATAGTTTTAAACTATGACGTGATTGTTTTTATTTGAATATAAGCCCCTCTCCCTACCATCTTTATCAAAAACATATTAACATTAAATGATATCACTAAATATTTAAAATAATATATATTTATATTATAAAATAAAACTCTATATTACTTATACAAATATTTAATAATTACCCCCAAAAGGGTTCCTTATATGAGAAGCATCAACCTGATTTCTAGCATCGATGATGATTATTACGCCTCAACCATGCAAGACGATTGAAATCATCTTGCCCGTGTGTTTTTTTGACTGGATTTGTTTTAATTTGGATAAAGCAGAATGTGGAAAATGTAAAGAGCATGGAAGAAGTTCCCGACAACTGCGTGTATGAAGGTGATTACATGTCGTCCACCATACCGGCTGCCTCTGGTGAGATCATTTACTTCCAACAACCCACATAAAATATCCAGAAGGCGTTAATGAATTGAGATAAAGATATAGCAGCTCACGTGTACTCAAATCTCTCCACCACTTCTACTCAAATCTCTCCATCGTCGCCTCAAGAATGTCGAAGGCAACATCGATGTGGTGCTTCATAATACATTCCATTCATAGCATCTTCAAAGGCCCTCTTTCATTCTTCCTCATCTCCTCTGCCCCAATTCAGAGAAACATTTTTTGAGGGTTTCGTTTGGGAAGATCAGGAGTTTGAGGCCCTTTGTGGTGAACCCGATCATGAATAATGTGAACGAAGGGAAGGGATTATTTGCGCATGTTGTTGTGATTGTCAAAAATATTGTCTGAAAGAATACTTTCAACTTCTTGAGGGGAAAAGCCATTGCCTTGCACTCATAGGCACATAAATTATCTTGCCTACATTCAACATTTTCCTTTTTATTGTTTTCACTGTATTTATTATATATTTCATTTCGTTTATATTATATATTAATAACATGTTGTACTATATTTATATTATCATAATATCATTATTTATTTTTGAAATATATAATACAATTTGCAGTACATGAAATCTATATTATATATTATATACAATAATTATATTTAATAATTTCTAATATAAATATAATAGATAAAAAACACCATTCTATTATTTTACTATTTTAAAAATAATATATTGTTTAAAAAAAATCATCTCATACATTTATATTAAGTACACTCTAAATTATATATTATATATTTTAAGTTGTAATATCTTATATAATATATATTATTACTTATATTAATAAATATAAATGTATTATTTCACATTTAAAATAAATAATAGAATATTATTTTACAATATTTAATGCTGGACATAAAATGCCTCTACCAATCTATTTAACATTGCATTTAAATGATTTTAACATTCAAGAAGACGGAACATTCGTCGAAAGAGAGATGAGAGAAATGAAATTTCAAAACGGTCGCATGATCGCAAGCGGTAAAATAATATCATGCGATCATGTGGGGAAGAGGGGAGTATCCAACAAAGAGTCCATCAGATTCGATGGAGGGGAAGGCAAACAGTGATATCCGGAAAATAGCCGCTCCCATGATCAAGGTCGCATGATCACAAGAGGTAAAAACTTGCCTTGCGATCATGCGGGGAAGAGGGGAGTATCCAGCATAGAGTTCAGCGGATTCGATGGAGGGGTAGGCAGACAATGATATCCATATGGGGCCAGGCAGCAGCTTCCATCATAGAAGCAAGTGTTTGATCAATACCAACTGCAACAAGATTTGTCACACTATGGTAAGGTTTCCCGTCAGCCCTCTCACCCTCCACATTTTCAATCGGTCCCGTTTGCACAGAAAAATTGGGTGAAGGGAAACACTGCTACCCATTTTGATCCTGATGACATAATGAAAATATTTAGTGGAAAAGTAACAGTCCAACTGGCCAAGCCTTTTTTTGTGAATCCTAGATTCATTAACGTACCAGTAAAGCCCCAGTCTGGGTTGCAGAGGAAGGAGGGTTTCAATAAGGCAGTACAACATCTCAAAGCCCCTTTTAACAATGCACATTCTATTCATGAGGCGGGAGGTAATCTCTTCTTACCAAGAAAAAGAGCTCAGGGTAGATATCGACACTTCCACAAGCAAGAAATACTAGACATTTGTGAAGGCACGCCACCGGGATCACCTATAGCCATACGGTATAATCAGGGGCCCGCTAAAAAATATGGATATTTGAGGGTTATGAAGCAGATATCTAATCAACATACTGGGCAATCTCATCAGGTCACAACAAATAGAGCCCCTTTTAATCCTAAGCAACCTATTCAAGTTTGGCAGATTAAGCAGAGCACTCCTCATAAGGCAACTCATCAGGGGACTGAGACTCATGATTATACATCAATATCCTTTCCAGATCATCTGCTTCAAGATCAAATTCATCATCTTTGAAATATAGCATTAATAGGTACATTTTCAAGAACAGGCTTATGTATTGATGATATTAAAATTTGGGCCTTTGACAATTGGCCAGGGTTAATTGATGTTTTTTGGTTAAATATTGAGTTGGGTTATTTTCTTGCTAAATTTGAAAACTCTGTTATGAGGGATGGGATACACAAGATCAAAAGTTGGTTCTGCAAAGGAGTTGGACTCTTTACTGTAATATGGACCCCTAATCTAAAACTACAAGATAGAGCTCCACTTTTCTTCCCCATTTGGATTTCCTTGCCAAACTTACCTTTAGAATTCAGAGATCTGGACATAGTAGAAATCATTGCTAATCAACTGGTATCTTTGCTAAGCATGACCTAACACCGTTTGAGGTGTCGTACCAAGAAGTTAGAGTGTGTATCCTTCATGATGGGACTTCTGAATTGCCAAAATGTATTTCCCTAAAATCCAAATGGGGGAAGTGGGATCAGAAAATTCATCTTCAAAATGAGGAGACTATCATGTTATATCAGCATCAATTAGGGCACTTCCCAACTCATTGCCAATCCCAGCCATTAACCCAATTGAGGGTATGTGATAACTTCTGTACAAATCCTTTCCAGTGCTCCATATCACATATCCCTCAGCAAGCGGAATTGAAATCTTCTACACCATACTCTATTGAAGTGCTGCCTAACAAGATTTACCCATATGAAGCTTCTATCTACTTTTATTGGGCTATAAGTATCATTATGGTGTTCTTGAGTGCCTCCAAGCAGCCTGCCTTATTAGATTGGAGTAAATTAGAAGACTCGAGTTTCAGTCAGGATGACATAGTACAACACTTAATGTTTTCAGATTCTCCTGCTACAAATCCAATTACAAATGATGTGTTTGATAAAGAGGTGTTGGTAAATCTGCGAGCTAGGAAAATTTCAGAAGAGTTATTGACAGACCTAGCTACCAAAATAATATATGAAATAGTAGAAGAAGAGGGGATCCTTTAGTATGAAGGTGTGTACAACAAACAAGATCAACATAAATGCCTGAGTGATGGTTTTACCACTATTCTAGTAGAAGAGAATATGCAACCGCTTGAAGAGCATCAGATTCTAAACATGCACCAGCAAAGTGACAACAATAAGGCTCAAGTGGTAAATGAGCTCAGTATGGATTCTAAAGGCTCTTCTTCTTCAGATTCTACCAGTCAATCTAAGGGGAGAGTTAATGGGCAGAGAGAAGCTATATTCATTGACCATAATAAAGACTACAGGAATGCAACTAGTATGTTGGTGCCTCCATTTGAATTAGAGGAGACTATTCACTCCCGCATTGTAGAATGGATATAGAATAACACATTTCCTACATCAGAGGAAAACCTAGTAGGATATGACCAAGAATTGCATGATGATCCAGATTTGGCTATTGATCGAACTAATCAGGAAATATGTGATGGCCCAAACAATACCACTTGTGTTGTAGGAGCAGGTCCTATGGCTTTTGACCCTAATATGTCACTATCAATTGAGCTATCACCATTACATCAAGCACAAGCCAAGGCTTCACCCAAAAAAAGAGGTAGAAAGCCCAAAAGTACTATAGTCAAAGAAGAAATTGAAGCTGGAATTCAATCAACACTGGATGGGAAGTTCACACCTTCCAAAAGATTGATGAGGAGAACAAAAGGTTCTCCTTGTCAGCAATAAAGATAGCATCTTGGAATGTCAGAGGACTCGATGCCTCTGACAAAAGAAATAGAATCAAGCTAGAAATTGATTCTATAAAAGTGGATATTATACTACTTCAAGAAACAAAGATGTCAGATGAGGTTTTTAACAAAACTATTGGGAAATGGACAAAATGGAATGTTGTTCATAGTCTAGCGATAGGTACATTAGGTGGGCTGGCTATCCTCTGGGATACTAATCTTTTTCAAGTCCAAATTATTGAGAAGAAAGATAATTGGCAAGCCATCAGATTGGAATGTTTTGATACTAAAATATTATTGTTTAATGTTTATGGGCCCACAACAACCCAAGACAAATTGAGATTGTGGTCAGAGATTACTCAGTTTTTACAACTTCAATCAGACACGCATATCATATTGGGGGGGGATTTTAATGCCATTTAAAAACTGTCTAGAAAAAATGGGTGGAATTTGTCCACCAATGAGGACAATTCAGAACTTTGCAAATTTTGTTGAAGATAATGGCCTAATGGATGTTGTGTCATCAAATGGGTCATTTACATCGACCAAAAAAAGGGCAGACTTCTCTCAAATAGCGATCAGATTAGATAGATTTCTCCTCTCCCAATGCTGGAAATTAGTCAATGTTACATTTCACTCAAAAATTCTACCACAACTAGGTTCAGATCATTTCCCGATTTGTCTGCATTTGTACACGACAGTAACACAACAAGATTTCCAACATAGACCATCATTCAAGTTTGAAAGAATGTGGTTATGCCACCCAAGTTTTTTGAATTCACTTAAGCATTGTTAAAATTCAATGCCCGCGATAGATGGAACTAAAATGTTCCAGTTTGCACACAAGATGAAGCTCACCAAATAGTGGATCAAGAAATGGAATGAGATGATATTTAAGAATATTTTTAAAGAGAAAGAAATAGTCAAGGCCAAATTAGAGGACATATATAACACTATTATAAAAAAAGGGATGAATTATGACTCCTTCGCTACTCAGAAAAGTCTAGTACAGGAGTGGGAGGAAATATGCAACAGAGAAGAGGAATACTAGAGGCAGAAGTCAAGAGAACTTTGGCTAAAAGAGGGGGATAGAAATACAAAATACTTTCACGCGTCAGCTAAACTAAAAATAGCGAGCAATCGTATTCTCTCTATAACCAAAACTGACAATGGCATCTTATTGTCAGAACCTCAAAGCATACAAGATGAAGGGGTTAGATTTTTTCAAAATTTGTTAGCCCCTCCTGCCATTTCTTGTCCACTGCCACCTCCAATGGAGGAATTGCTAGAGGCAATCCCCAACGTGATCTCAACAGTGGAAAATTTAAAACTTATGGCTCCATTTACCATTCAAGAATTAAAAAAAGTGGTCTTTTCCTTGCCTCCAGACAAAGCCCCAGGCCCGGATGGCTTTACTGCTCTATTCTTTCAAGTATGCTGGGACTGGATTGGATGGGAATTATTGGATGTTATAGAAGAATCAAGGACCAGCTAGACCATGTTGAAAAACTTCAACACCACTAATATAGCCATTATTCCAAAAGTGCAAAATCCAAAGACATTTGCAGACTTCCGACCGATATCCTTATGCAATACTATCTATAAAATCATCACAAAGGCTATTTATTTAAGGATGCAGTACCTTATCCCTAAGATTGTCTCACATCCAAAAGGGGGCTTTGTTCTAGGTAGAGAGACAATGGAAGGAGCTCTAGTGGCTCATGAAGTTCTTCATTCTATCCACAATAGTAAATCAGCACATTTCGTTATTAAACTGGACATGATGAAAGCATATGACAGAGTTAGCTGGGATTTCCTCATTAAGGTCCTACAAAAATTTGGATTTTCAAGAAGTTGGTGTAAATGGGTAAAAGCTTGTGTTTCGGGTGCATCTTTTTCAGTTTTGATAAATGGTGTTCCGGCGGGTTATTTTTCATCTACACAAGGAGTTAGGCAGGGGGATCCTTTATCACCAATCTTATTCATTTTAATGGCAGAGACATTTGGTTGGTTCATACTTCGGAAGAAAGCATCAGGCAAGTGGCTGGGTGTGCAAATTGGTCAAACAAATATTTCAGTGACTCACTCACTTTTTGCTGATGATACATTATTATTTGGTACATCAAACATCAGGGAGGCCAGGAAAATCAAAGAAACCTTGCACCTGTATACTATAGCATCAAATCAAAGAGTTAATCCTCTCAAATCCAAGATATATCTGTTTAATAGAAATCAAATTGTATCTAATAAAATTGTTAACCTTCTTGGATTTTCAGTGGATTCCCTTCCATCAGTCTACCTTGGTATCCCATTTTTCACGGGGGCAAATAAAATCATTTATTGGACACCAATCATCAAAAGGATTAAAGCTAGGGTGGTTGCATGGAAAGCAAGGTGGCTGTCTCTCTCAGGTAGAATACTTTTAATCAAAACAGTTCTCTCAGCAATCCCCAATTATTACTTATCAGTCCTCAAGGCTCCTATGTCGGTCATTCAAAAAATTTAGAAATTGATTAGAGATTTTCTATTGACTGGGAACATGAACGGAGTAAAGAAAATCCCTTTAGTCTTGATAGAGAAATTGGCACAAGTTAAGGAGCTGGGTGGGGCAGGGATTCATGATCTACAAAAGAAGAACATAGCATTTTTGGGCAAATTAGTATGGCAAATGTATTCTAAGCCACATAATATTTGGTGCCAAATTATGCAAGCCAAGTACTTAGATGATTCTAACCCAGCTAGAATTATATCGGTATCTGACCCCCCCTAAAGGGTCAGCCATTTGGGACTTCATGATCTCTTCCAGAGATTTAATATGCAAGTATATTACATGGGAAGTCAATAATGGTCAATCAGTCAAGTTTTGGTGTGACTCATGGAGTGGGGCACCACCTTTGATTAGTAAAAATGACATTGGAATGGAGGATATTATCTCTGTAGTAGAAAATGTTTGGGGTATTCACTTAATTGGATATGTATCTGATTTATGCCTACACTCAAGGAAAGTAATTTGTAAAGACCCCCAAGAGCTACCTCTCTCACCACAACAGATTCAACTATTTCAGAAAATCTTGTCTCAAAGACTGATCTACTTATCAAACTTGGAGGATAATTTGATTTGGGCACCCGGAGCAGATGGGAATTTTAATATTAAGGATGGATATAAACTTATTCAGTAGAGAGATGCAACCAAGAGACCATCCCGTGCTTATTCCTTTTGCTGGAATAATCTAACATTACCAAAAGCAGGATGCTTTTCTTGGCTAGCTTTGAATAATAGGGCATTAACAAGCGAGCGGCTTCAGAGACTTAATATAGTTCAGCCTTTTAATTGTCTACATTGTGATAATCATCAAGAAGACACAGACCACCTATTCTTAAAATGTGAATTTGCTCAAGAATGCTGGCATTTTGTCCTTAGAAAGTTACAATATCCAACTCCTCTTCCATGCAAGCTAAGGGACCTGTTTGACTCATGGCCACAACTATATTCATCCTCCCTTTTTTCAGCAATTTGGAAGTGCACTCCAGCAATAGTGGTCTGGGCAATTTGGTGGGAGAGAAATAAAAGAATCTTTCGCAGACAATTTTTGACAATCCAAGTGGTCACAGCTCAAATAGAAAGATCGATATCAGAACTAGTTAATGCTAGTCATAATAAGCTTAAACATAATCTAATTATGACATCATGGGACTCGTTTATATTGTGAGAGTGGAAACAAATACATGCTCCCTTTGGTTGGTGTTATCAACCAAAACCAAACAAAATGCTGGATAGAGAAGGGATTAAGTGGATGCCGCCATCCAAAGCATTTAGCAAGATTAACTTTGATGGCTCTTCAAGAGGGAATCCAGGTAAATCAAGGGTGGGAATTTGTATCCAGAATTTTCAAGGAATATTACTAGCAGTAAAATGCTGCACGCTTCCTGATGGCACAAACAATATGGCTGAGGCCCAGGCATTATTAGAAGGTCTAATATTAGCAAAAAATAGAGGCTTCTGACATATTCAAATTGAGGGAGATTCAATAGTGATTATATTTGCATGTATAAGCAGAATATCCCATAATTGGAAACTATCATACATCCTTCAGCAGATTTGGCTGTTACTGGATTCATTTCAAGAAGTCACACGCTTAGAGAGGGTAATAGACTAGCAGACCATCTGGAAAACAAAGGTTGTGATGGGTATGAACTGGTGGCTATTAATGATGATTCAATTATTAATCATGATGCCAAGTTGAAGGAAATCTATAGTCAAGAAATAGTGTCATGTGCAGTTGATGCCTCAAATGTCTGGATGTGAAGTTTTTTCTTTAACAGATGCATATCTATTTCCCCATCTACAAGTTCATCGACACACATGTGTTTGTGGTTGTGAAAGTTTAATCAATGTACTATTGGCAGAATCCCAAGTTCCAAAAATGACATTGAAACTTATGCATAATTTTTCTCACACTTGGGATATCCTGATTTTATTTTGGCTGTACTTGGCAATTTATTATAGCTACAAATATGTGGGCTTTTGATCATATCCATTACTCATTATCAAATTACGAGCTGGGAGCCAATGGATTTGCGGGTTAGTTAGGTGATGTTATGCAGACAGTGTGCCTGCTATCACCATGAAGTCATGCCCAGAAATTTCAAAGTTAGGATGCGATTGGAACTTTTGGAAGAGGCTCTGCCATCTCACATCGATGAGGGCTCGATTTCATCAATGTTTATATGCTAGTCGCAAGCAATAAGGGATGCAATTCAACTAGTTGTTGGAGAAGAGAGAAATTTGATGGAGGAAGATACACACATTACAATGCTGGATAAAAGAACAAAGTAAACAGAGCATATATTAATGCTAAATTTTTTGATTTACAGACTGTGCCCAGAGCTTCCTATGCCTAGAATATCATCTATATTTCTGTATATGACTGAACTTCAAAACATTCCTTTTGTTTACAAAATATTCCTCCTGTAGAACATTCTCGAAATGCCCTAGATTACATTCGAATGGTGAGAAACGTCAGAGAAAAAGGAATATAAAATGTACTGGATTTAATACAGTAGTTGGCGGATGAAAAATGGGCTGGTCGCATGATCACATGAAGAAAATAATGCTCATGCGATCATGCGACAAGAGCAATAGAGGGGACCCACTCACTTTGGAACATTAGCAAAAGTTATCGCATAAGGAAAAAGAGCTTGGCCAAAAACTTTAGGCAGTGCATAATATTTGAGGTTGTCACATGATCGCATAAACCAAATAATGGTTATGCGATCATGCGGAAAGGTGAAAGGAGAGGGCCCCACACAAAATTATCACAGGTTCGCATATAGAAAATAAAACTGGGCAAGCTTTAGGCAGTCGCATTTAAATCGGTGGTTGCGGTTCAAAAAGAGCTGGGCAAGTAGAGAGGTCACATGATCGCATGGGTGGGAATGAAGTCATGCGACCATGCAACAAGGCACGAGGCACAACCGGTGGTAGGTGCAGAAGATGGACGGAAGTTGGGGCAGTTAATGCAGAGAGGCGGAAAGGAGTGTGGTCGCATGATCGCAAGAGAGGAGAGAGAAGCCTTGTGATCATGCGACAAGGCATTGAGAAAGCCTACGGTAGAAAGAAGTATGGTGGACAAGGAAGATTAAAAACTGCCCTGCTGGCATCCACGTCCTTCAACATACTAGATTCTCATTCGTGGAGCATTTTCAACGTGATGGACTTATCCCAGTCAATGTCTTTGGTGTCTTCGCTATATTGCTCGAAATATGTAATATTTATGTATTTATATATCCTCGGATATATGCATGTATATAACTATGATCCCAGGGTTTCTTACTGGTTCTTCCACGGGGGAGTTATTGAACCAGATTAATAAAATATGGTGGTTACACCACTTTTGCTTAAAAAAAAGAAAAACATTGCATTTAAATTGTATTGATGGAAATGCTTAATTAATGTCAGGAACATAAATAAAAATGCACCAAGAGGATGAAAGGAAATCAATTAATCACATTTAACACAATTTATATTCAAATAATAACATATATAATTTAAAAAATAAATTTAACAATACTCTATTATATATTATCATATTTCCATTCTAATCTATTTAATTCACCTCCATTTTAATGTATTAGTTATAAAATATTAACACATTAATCTAAAATTTAGATAACATACTCTAAATTTAACATACCATAGCCTCAAGGCAAGGTCTTTATTAAAGTTTTAAATAATTATAAATTAAATTTATTATAATATACATTATTAACATTATTACATTATCTTTATTTAAAATATTAGGTTGTAGGAAATTGAATTTTTAGAAAATATTATGTTTTAGATAATATTTTTGATGTAAGCTATGATATAGAAGAATTGATGACGAAAATGTTTGAAAAATTTAATTATTTATATATTCATTATAATAGAAATTTATTTAAATATTAATGTACATGATATTCAATGAGTTATTATTTTATTTAAATGATAATGGTTAGAGTTATGATTATGTTTTAGGGTCTACAATTATGATTGTAGTTAGGATCATGGTTAATTAATGTTAGGGTATATTAGATATAAGTTAGAGAAATATAAAAATTATATTTATATTTTATTTATAGGTAAAAGAATTAATATTGACCTGTGTATGTGCTAGATTTTGATTTTTAAAAAATTAAAATTTTATAATTTCAACGTATTGAATTTTAAGTTTTAATTAATTAACATTTTTATCAAATATATTAGATTTTAAATTTTATTTTATTTATATTCATGATCAAAGGTATTGGATTTTGACTTTTATTTACTAGATATTTATATAAAAATATATTTAATTTTGAATTTCAATTAATTATTTTTCCGTGTATGTGCTAGATCTTGAGTTTTTTTAATCAATATTTTATAATTTCAATTGTATTGAATTATAAGTTTTAATTAATTAATATTTTTATCGATAAAAAATATTAGATTTTAAATTTTATTTAATTTCTATTCATGATCAAAGGTAAAGGAAGAAGACAAAGAGCTGGGTAAAAAAGTGGACCATTGGGCACGTCAAACCTACATATCAAAATAAAATTATTTAATTTTCTTGTGGGCTTTCCATTTTTTGATTGCCTTTTTGACATTTTAAACTTAGTCAAAGGAATACGATTTTTTTTTTTTTCTATTTATCTAATAAAATGTAGTCGATGTTTTCATAGGTCATTACTCTTCACAAAGATAATTAATAGTTACTCGCCTTCACAACATCAATCTCTATCTATCTATCTATCTCCTAATTTATTTTCAATATATCTTCAAATACCCATTGCACACCAAAATGCAATTACTAATTTATTAATAATTTAAAATATCATATTTAATATATTCTATCAAAAAAATCTCAAATTCGAAAACTGATCTCAGCATTTCTCCCCAAAGTTATGAAAGCAGGAAGAAAAACACAACTAAGACTCTATGTTGGTTTTGGTACTCTATGTTGTCACGTGGATTGACTAGCCTACATGTGAAGGTCGATTAAAGCCATTTTTTGTCAAACTACTTTTGGATGTCATTGTCCAAGAGAAGAATGTTCCAAACTGTCATCGTTTTTGTCCCAAAACATGACAATCTAATCGCGTGGGCGTCTTCGTCCGTGAATGATAGATGGCCTTGGACAGCTCAAGTCGGTCTTCGTACGAAAATGGGAAGCTTGCAATCAAAGCTACATAGTCACTTTTTACATTACCTCACGTTTACACTTTAACAACACTACAAGACAAATAAAAATCTCGAAAATTTTTCTATTATTCGTTTACGATGGATTAAACATAATTTACGAAATATAGTTACAACAAATAGCTACGAGAGTTGGAGTGGCACAGCCAGAACATGACACGTTGTCAAATTTAACTTACAAGAGAAAGAATATTATGATATAGAGTTGTTCTTAAGAAATAAGTAATTGAATTCAATGGTTTAAGGGTTAAATTAATATTTTCAGAAGAAGTTCTAAAATTTTCATTATTTTATTTTCATTTAAACATTCTAATAATAGTATTCTAATAGAGTTTGAACATGTCAATGTAAGTTATTTAATTCAATAAATAATGTATCAATATTTTAATAGAATTTGTTATATTCTATTACAAAATAAAAATAGAATAAAATTAATTTTGATTCATATGTACTTCATTTATGAAAACAAAAAGAAAGACAATCATCTGATCTTCTATTTTAGAATGTATCATAATAACAAAGAAAACAGATTAGACTGCATGATCTCATTTTCTATTCAAAAATATATATTTTTGTAAACCAAAATTCATAATTCGTAAAACATGAAGATTGATGAAAATAATAGACAAAGTCCACTAAAAATCATCTCAAATGCTTACCAACATGACTATCCATTTCCTTTAAAGAATAAAATCTACCACGATATATGCACATAACATCTATGTTTCTATATATCATGTTCCCTCAATGTTGAATCTTTTACATTCTTTTCAGCTGACGAACCATATTGGGATTTGAAGATAAACAAATTTTTAGCGGAATTTCAGTAAGGTAGTTTAGACCATAAACTTGTTTCTGACATTTGTTTGATGTTTTAGACAAACAACTCATTAATATAGATATTTATGGTTAATAGCAGCATTTGGCTCTTGTTTAAACTGGACTGGTGAAGTTTTGAAAGGATTTTGAAATGGTGCTGAGCTTTGTTGCTCTATATTTGTTGCACCTTCAATTTTTAAGATCATACTTGTACTGCTTTTGATCTTAAAACTCTTTATGTTGATTATATTTTAAATATATTAATATAAATTCGACTTCAGATTATACATGCAATAAAAGAAAATTTTCGAGAATTATTGTGCCAATAATAGAAATCAAGATCCATCTGAATTCTCGAGCAAATTATCACTCTTTAGAATTGTAGAAAGGTGGATTTGATAGTACAAGTCTATGAATTGATCTTAAAACAGAAGTGAAAAATAAAACTCCGCAGTTAAACCCTTGATAATGATAGGCTGAAGTTGCATTTCAAAACTTAGAATGGAGAATACAAATACGCACAAACATGAAATCGGTTCAAGAAATTAGCGCTCGACTCTATCATCGTTTTCAGAATTAGACAAGTTGGGAGGCGGCTGCAAGTGAATAAGATTTATTTCAGACGCTTTTCTGCATTGCCAAATTAATGTATGCGCATCGAAACTGATTGGATTTGAAAGTCTTATACATCGGAAGGAAAGAGGTGATTTAAAATTAATATTTTTTAATTATGAATTAAGGAAAAAATACTCTTGCCAGTCAATAACAGCTAGAAAATATGCAAAACATTTGCTAGTGTTTTGATTCGAGGGTTTTGACTATAATGTGGCATTAAAAAAAAAACAGTTCATATGCATTGTTTCTGCTAAGTTACTTAACGACATATTTGGAATAAAATTTAAATATTTTCAGTTTCCGTGTAGAAAAATAGGGAGAAAAAACTGTTTAAATTAGAGCTTTCATAAAATATGGAGAGAATTTTCAAACTATAATAATCTTGTTTTTAATTTTTTAACTATAATGTTGAATGAGTCTGAGCAAGAAAATTATTGAATGAGTCTGAGTAAGAAAATTATTGAATAAGAAAGAAAATTGCTATTTATTATTTAATTATTAAAGAAAAGTGTATGATGTTTAAAAGGAGTATCTATTCCATTCAATTATCAATTTAAGTAAATTTTGAGTAGTAAAAGAAAGTGTAAATATCACATTTTGATATCATTTTATTTATATGATCTATCTTTGTATAATTCTGAAGTAAGCACATGATTAGTTTACTATTTTAACTATTTTGAAAATGCACTTTTGGAACTATAGGAAGAACTCTATTCATTCATATTTTGTTTTTGTTAATCTTTTTTAATTTCTAAGTGAAATAAGGTCCCCAATCATCCCCAATATTATGGAAAATGAGTTTGTTTAGAGTTGTATTGCTATTCTTGTTACATTTTCCTATAAGGTCCATAGATAAAATCTATCCTCTATTATAACTCTAGTTATTATTTATTTTTTGATGAAAATATGCCAACATACATACATGTCATCGTCTCTATCTTTATGTAGTAGATTAAAATTATTGAGTAAGCATACATCTAAATCACAAGTCTCCTTTCACTAAGGGCCTTAGTTGATGACCTCTATATAACATAACATCATCCTCATCAATTATGGTCAACCAATTAAGCTACAATCTTTTGGCAACTATTCTTATTTTAATGCTCTATTATTTTAGAAGAAAAAAATCATTATACATCTCAAAATCATTTTGATGAAAATATTACCAATTTAAGTATTTATAAATGCATCAAACCTTCTGATTACCATTTAACAATATGAAAAGGGAAGCAATGCGAAAGGGGTTGATTACTCCTCCTTTTTCTAAATTGCACACTTAGAAGGAAGATGTCCCAAAATGCTCAAGCGGGTCCTAAACATTGTATGGGATAATGATCCTTCCTAAAAATGTGTAAATTAAAAATGGAAAGAGGAAGATGCAATGTATAAGGAAAAATAAATAAATAGAGAAAAAAAAAAGAAATAATAGTTAGATAACTAACTGCCAGAATCTAAAAAAGAGCTGAAATGGGGTCTAGACTATTGTACTAACTTGAGATTTCAACTTGGACTAAAATTGTAGGGTACATAATGTTTTAAATGTACCTATAAATATAATGTTTAAGACATTTTATTCTAAGCACTTTTAGCTAAAACTTTTAAGGACCCTCTTACTGTTCCCGATCTATTTGAAAAAGTTCAGGCAACTTCATAACCTATTCCAGTACAAAGAAAAATTGGGAAAAGGTTGGTTGAAATAGGATTTCTTTAGTCAAACCCCTATTTAGGAATCAACCTTGAAAAGGAAAGGAAATCACATACAAGAAAGTATGCAAAAAAGGTAAATGTTTGATTCACCTTACATAAACCCTCATGGATGGATGTAGAAATTATTTATACACATGAAGATGTTTTAATTTGATTAAATTAAAGGAGTTGACCTTGAAATTTAGAAAAAGAATAAAGGATTCCCTCGAAAATGCATGGATCTATCAATACCACTCCTAGATTTTCAATGTAGATATGCTTGATAATAACTTGCAATGTAAAAGAGATGAATGTAGATGAAAGGATAGATCTTCTTGTTTGATTGAAAAATCATCTACTTGTTCATCATGAGAGAGAAGCTTGATTCAATAGAGAATATTTCCATGAAATTCACTATGATGATTGAGAAGAAACTAGATCTAGGTTATTACCTTCAAATCTTGAATGAATTGCTTGAATGCTTGATTGTTTAATCTCTTGAAAATGCTTGGTTTCTTGAAATTGATCATGAATATATATAAATTCTTGTCAAGATGAGGAAAGATAAGGTGTTTATATACCTCATCCTCATTTTTAGGATTTAAAAATAAGTTAGGATGACCACATGATCTAATTTCCCACTAAAATATCAACATAGGGCTTCAAGCAAAATTTGGGCAAAAAAAGTGGAAACATAATATCACAAATGTTTTTGATAGAAAAAGAAGCAAGAGGGTGTTGTCCCATGGTACAGAAGACTAGAAGCACATTAACAACATATTAATAGCACTAGTCACATAGCAATTTAAAAGTAGAAAGTCAGCAGAAATAAAATTGTCTAGTCTTCCTCTATCAAAAAAAAACATATAGGTCATTTTCAAAAAAAGAGAACTGCAGTAGAAAACCCAAAAAGTAGATAAAATATTAACAATAACAAGCCACACAGGGCTAAACTAGTGTTTTAAGAACTTAATTAGAAAATGGGAAAGAAAAAAAAGGAACCTAGGACTAACAGACCCATGCCAGCACAAACACCTCATGGACACAACAGCAGCTAGGAATTCCCACCCAGACATTTGGACATTAGGGTTGTGGCCCACTCTTCCTACAAAAATAGGAAGATGTCTCAGTTATCCTCATCGGCTTCCAATTTACTGTCAACCATCTTCTCCTACACGTTGCACAAGGTCATAGACAACGCGTGGATGACTTTGAGGGAAAACTTGTTTGAATCAGCAACTTGGGCTTTGATGTCTCTCATGTCTTGTTTGAGGCTAAGGATCTCCATCTCTAGCTTGTTGAAATTTTTCTTGAGTGATCCTTTAAACCTGTCTCTCTCATTCGTCACCACCATAATGTGCTCAATGTGAGAGGATTTGGCCTACTGGGTGTGGGGATAGAGTGGGGGCGGAGTATTACTATGAGGCTTTTCCTCCATCACCATCGAGGGATTCAATGGGGGAGCATTGCCAATCCTAGGCGAGTTTAAGTGTTCAGCCGAGGAGCCCTCAATCGAACAAGAGGAGGTAGAGGATTCCATATCCTCCGACCAAGACTTTTCCTCTGAAGCTATTTCCCTGAGAATTCTTCTACATTTCTCCTTGGCAATCCTGTTAGATCGTCGAGTAGTACCCCCCAAATCCACTTCCAGCTCAACCTGGCTATCTAAAATTTTCTTCTTTCTAGGCTTCCTATCCGTTTTAGGGGTGCTATCAACCCTCGTCTTGTCCTTAGCTTCCATGGACTTAGAGACATGGGATTTGTCTAAGTCCTCTACCCTTTTAAAGTGGTTCCTCACATATCTCTTGCGACTTTTACCCTCCTGGGGGACAAGGTCAGTCTCCTAGATCTCCTGTAAAGACTTGGAGGGGAACTGAGTGGGATTGTTGGCTTCTAAAGGGGAAACATCCTAGGTTACATCCTTAATAATAAGGGGAGGTTGGGGTGGAGGTAAAATGGCTTTATGGAAATTGTACAAGCAAAGTAAAAGACCTTGGTGAAGGATGGGGACTGGCTTCTCAGTATTTTTGTTCTCCTTAATGTCTAGTATGTTTCTTTCAATCGAGTGGAAGAGATAGAAAGGGATGGAAATGAGGTCCTTGTTCCTGATATGGTTGAGGAAAAAAAATGGTAATAGTAAAACAAAGTGAATTTACCCTCGAGAGTAAAGTATTTCATAATTATATGACACACCTTGGGCCAAAACTCAGGGAGCTACTCGCGGTTGAAGCCTCCAGACTTTTTAACATGTTTCTCACCCACCCTAAAGAACTAGTTGAGACTAGTAAGATCTGACATCTAGCTGGCCTTCTTATATTTCCTACCCTCCATTGATAGCCCCATAGCCTTAGCAATGACCTCTTCATTTAGCTGAAAGTGCAAGCCCCCAACTGACACCTTCCTATTATCCCAGGAGGACACAAATTGCTTGGAGATTTTCTCATCATGGCCTCCCTTCATTCTTTCATGAAACTCCAAATGTTGTTGTCTTTGCAGTAGTGGGTCACCAAGGGGTCTGAGGAAAACTCCTCTTCAATTTTTCCTAGCTCAATACGCAAAGTTTTTCCACCCATGTCGACCTGACCAGTTTCCACCGCAAGAGCCTTCTGAAAGTTGCAGAGCTGTGCTTTGCACTCCAAGATAAAAACCAAGTCTTTTTGAGATAACTATTTTATGAGAATATCATTCATAAGAGGCAAGGGCTGAGTGATTTTTGGGTAATCAAGCTTCATACACCAAAATCCAATGGATCTCCAGGCATAATAATTAGAAGTTAAGCCAAATTTTCCCTTAGTGTCCTTGGTAATCAAAATTACCTAGTGATGCGGACAACTATCCTTCCACACGTACTTACACAAAAGGCAATTATGAACTTTTGTGGAGTTTGGTGCATACATAGTCATCACTATATTAATCATCAAATTAAGCCAACATGAAATCAAGGTGGGGCCCTCATCAATATTAGTGACAGCTTGGCTCATTTCAAACATTGTTGATGACATGTCTTTCCCACCTGATCAGCCACTGGGTCTCCTTTGGTAGCTCACTGGTCACCTCCCAATTGAGCAGTCTAGTTTGCTTAAGCCCAATGGCAGCCATAGAATCCACCACAAAATTCCCTTCCTTGTAGGTATGGGATATAGTCATACTTTGGAGATTGTTAAGAGGCTCCTAAATTTCTATGATTATGGTGTTTACCCACCATCCCACACTTGAACCTCTTTTGATAGCCTTAACAATCAATTTGGAGTCCCCCTCAATCATCAACAGTTTGTATTTATGGAGCTGGCAAATTTTAAACCCCAAACGAGAGTCGTACCTTCAACTTTATTGATGATATTATTTTTGAGCGGCCCAGCATAAGCCAACAAGAAATCATCGTTGTTGTCTCTTAGCACTCTACCGCCACTCTAGGTAAGATTATTAGCTGCACTCTCAAAATTTAACTTGGTCCAGCCCATGGGTAGGGAAACCCATTGAGTAGCATTCTGAGCTATCAACTTGGAGTTGTCGAACTTGGTAAAGCCAGTCAATAAGTTCCATTTATCCGTCATTTTGATTTCCCATGTAGAGGGGGGTGCCGAGGGGAGTTTCCAGTTAGCCAAGCCAACATTCTCACATAGTAGCTTGGTGCCCAGATAGAGAGAGGCCTTAGGTGGGGACTTAGTCTCTCTAAAGGTTCATTTCTTTCCAAATAGTCCAATAGATGTGGGGAGGAAGAATCCACCATAGGAGTTGGAGGAGAGGGTGATTGGAGGGGGATTTCCAATTAGTGAATTGATGGACATTCATCCCCAAAACCCAGGGGACTCCCAACTTCTCAATAATTCCTTACCAAATAGTAGCTGAGTATTCACAGTGTATGAACAGGTGGTTCACAGTTTCCTCTTCCTTTTTGCAGAGGACACATCTGCTAGCTAGAGAGAAACCTCTTCTTATGAGGTTGCCCCGAGTTAAAAAAAAATTGTGCATAAGCGTCCACCAGAAGAAATTGATATTCAGAGTAAGGTGTGGGATCCACACCTTACTCCAATCTCTTGAATTATTCTCCTCCTTCTTAAGAAGGTTTTAAGAAGTCTTGACTGAGAATGTGCCCACTTGGGTGGGAGCCTAGATGATGGACTCCTATCCAGTAATTCCAAGAATCCTGACATTCCCAAGGATTTCCATAAGCTCATAAGCCACTTAATTTAATTCAGGTATGTCCCTGTCCAAAAGAGCTAAGTCCTTCCATATCCCTTCAGAAAAGTAGTTGGAGACTCTATTACCAAGGGTAGGTCTGAGGTAGTTCATGAGGGGGCCTAACCTTCCACCAAGGGTAGTGTAATTTTGTATCCACGAGTCATGCCAGAATCTGATGGATCTCCCATCCCTGAGTTGCGAGAATACCCCCTTAGATAGCATGGTTTTGCACTTACAGATGTTAGTCTAGAGTTTGGAACCATTGGGAAGTTCATTATCCTAGAACATCATCCCATAAGGGTTTCCTTGAGGGTACTTTGCTTCCATTATCCTGCACCAATCTGCTTTCCTTTCAATTAGCTTCCAAGCCACTTTCATGGTGAGGGCTCTTTTCAGCAAGCCAATTCATCTAAGACCCATGTCATCCATCCATTTAGGAAGGAAAACCATTTCCCAATTGACCAAGGACATCCTCTTCTTCTCTTTTGAGCAAGCCCACAAAAAAGCTCTTTGTATCTTTTCTAGCCTGTCAGGCATGTTGCTTTTGATCTTGAAGAGGGATATGACGTAGACAGGAATCCCTAGAAGAGTAGAGGCTACCAGCTGGAGTTTACCATCATTACTCAAAATCTTCCCCTTCCATCCAGTAAGTTATGTTCCTATGTACATAACATTTTAAATCTTATATACCTATTTTTTGAGCTGAAATTGGGACTAGGTGTTGGGATGGTGGAAAAGATGTGGAAAAAGAAAAATTAGGTTGCTATGATCAAGTATAATAGATATCAGATCTCAAAATCACTAAAATGTGGCCCAAGAGAGAATCAAATCATGGAGGCTAACTTTTTAGGATAGTACATTTAGGCCCCACTTTAGCATGAGTATGAGACAAACTCATTCTCACAATTAAGTAGCTCAATGAATAAGAATAATCTTATCAAGGTCAAGGAGACAAAGAAATATAAAGCTCTAGAGTAACTTAAGTTCTCACGATATCCAAAATCCAAGATAAAAGAGACATTATTTG
>BSBK01012966.1:0-45000 GCA_027943335.1 Chamaecyparis obtusa | reverse complement strand
GTAGTCTAGGTTGTCGTGCTTGCCGAGTAGTGGGCGTGGGACCCACGGGTCCCCCCAACCGAAATTTTGTTTTTTCATTATTAATTTTTATTTAATAAAAATTTTGTTTAGTTTAATTATTATTTAATATAAATTTTTAATATAGTTTGGTTAATTGTTATATAATATTTTTTTAGTTATTAATTTAGTTAATTTTTAATTTGTTTTAATGTGTATTATTTATTAATTAATATTTGTTGATTAATTCTTAATACATTAAAATTTGTTTGCCAATGCACTATTAATTGGATTATGGTTTTAATAAATTTAATAATTGATTATTTAAATTTGATAAAATTAGTATTTGTATATTGGCTTATTAAAGTGATTTTGAAAGCATAATTGATCCAAACATTTTTTAAAAATGAAAGGTTATTTGTTTTATATATAATTGAATTTATTTATTGGTTGTTAGTTTTAAGGAGTTTAATAGTTGATTATCAACCTTGATAAATTCATATTTGTATATTAAAGTATTAAGCTACATTGGATATTTTAAAATGAATGTAATAACGTTTTAGCTGAAATTGAATTGTATATTGATTTAGTTAAACCTATAAAATTGATTTAGATTTATTAAATCTACTAGTGTTATAGGCATTCTTGCATCACTAGGATGTATAGTTATGCACCTTGAAATTATATTGAGTTTGGAAGCATATTGGTATTTGTTATGTATGTATTGAAATTGGGCGATTTTGCGCTATTGAATCCGCAGAATAAATATAGGGAATAATCTTATGGTTATTGTTTTATTAATGGGCGTGTCGTGTTTTTCCTTAGCAGTTTTATATGTTCGTACTTTTGGATTCAAATATGCTAAAATGGAATTTAAATGCTTTAGGTCTTTTTTAGTTCTTTATGGCGTGAGTGTTGTATTCTTCAAGTCTTCTTTCACATTATGGGTTGTCGGGAACTAGAAGACCTAGGAGGATATAGAGGTTGGGGTATGTGTCATATGTTTCTATTTTCATCTATGATTTGATGTGTATGTGCTTTTCTGATTATCATCCCTTACTTGACCATATGGGCTCATGATGTTATGTATTATGTTATGGTATCCTTGTAATCATTTCTGGTTTCTTTTGTGTGAATTTGGATTTGGGATTAACTAGTGGTATACTTGATTAGATCTAGGAGAGATCTATGAGCCTAGGGTAGTTTACCTAGACATGTAGTAGAAGGTGGCTTGCAATAAGCATCGAGGCCCACAAGTGGCTGCCAGGATCACTTATTGTAAGTATCAGTAATCAAGTGATAACCTAATATAATTAAGGGGTATTTAATTGAACCTTATAAGATAAGAGTCCTCACCCATGCTTGAGTGCTAGTACAAACTAAGATGGTGTTGAGAAGATGACTAGCCCCCTTTTAAGGGATGATTTGGCATAATTGATGACTTTGTTAGTACAAGAGGTCATTGATGCCGTGTATTGTCACTTGGGTTCCGAGATCCAGAGAGATTACCAGGACAAAACTCAAGGGTCTAACGTACATGATGACACCTTCCTATGCATAGTCTGGTTATTCTACGTGTGTCGGTTGCCTCTAGATTAGTGTGTTGTACCTATTACTCTAGTATGTTTACCTTGAGTTAGAGTGCTTTCAGGATCCTTCTGCATAGAGTTTTTATCCTTGTTTTATTTTGGTTATCTGATTGGGGTTTGTGATTATCTCCTCAGCATAGTGGGGTAGGCCTTTGTGGTTCTACATAGATGGGTGGTAGTGATTCTTTACCATTTGAGATTCGACGTCCTAGTGCTAATGCTTGATGGTGTTTCTGCAGATGGATTCCTTATGATGCTTCATTGATGTATCTTTTCATATCTTCATTATTTGTGATCCTGTATTATTGTATTTCTTGTGATACCTAATCTAGACTTTGTACTTTTATAGTTAGATTTATTACTACATACCCTGCGACATGTCCAGTGGATGTCAGTTTATTTGGATATCATGGAAGTCCATGAGAATTATATTTATTGTTATCATGTAATTGTAATTTTTATGTTATGGAATCTTTTGTTATCATTCTTTAGTTGTGTTTTGTTCTTAAGTAATTCTACATCAGGGAACCCTTGAGTCTTGTAATCTATGTTGGATGTTGTATCAATGTGAGTAAATGGTATTTTCTTCCACTCTATTGTTTAACTTGTATGTTAACTTTAGAAAAAATAAATTATTCACCAAACTTAGTAGCATGTTTAGGTTAAATTCTCTTGGGTTCCCTAGTGGGGCGTTACATTCTGTATAGACATTCAACTCTAATCTTGATAGTTTTAGTCATGGAGGGAGTCCAGGTGTGCTTATTATGGTGAAAACCTCTCTTATAAAGAGGTCAATGATTTAAAAATTACAAAAAAGGATATGAAACGTTATTTTTTGTACCCTAAAATGGGTGAGGAGATAATTGGAAAGAAGCCACGTATTTCTATTAGATGGTGGTGACACCTTGATATAGCTGAGCATTTTTGGGAGTGGTGGTGGATGGTATTTGACCATACACCACATACTAATCATGAGGTCCCTCTATATTTTTTGAAAAAATTATGGGTTGAATTTGAATTGGGTAGGAAACCCAATTATTTTGACATAAAATCATTCCAGGGGGTTGGTCAGGGTATGCCACAGGACAGGCCATGGGCCAAATTGAGTGATAGAAATAGAAATCATGTGCATAATGAGCCCCATTTTCCTCTTCTTTCTCCAATACTTCATGCACATGTCCATCATTGAGAAATGCATTCTTCTCTTGGTTTGAATTGATTGCCCTTTCAGAAAATTTGTTAGAGCACTTGAACTAGGTGAGGGTTGCCCCTAGCACAACACATATTTGCATGAGTTGTGGGGATATATGTAGGGGTCCCCAATGTGATCCTAATGTTTCCCATGCTACCCATGGTGGATATGATGATGTTGATAGTGGCACACATGGTGATGTTAAAGATGAGATCACATCATACACTACTACATTTGGGGCCAAATTTTGACAGAAGTTTCTGATGGGTAACTTTTTATTACGAATTTGGTGTTTTTTTTTTTTGTAATAGGCCCTAATGATGTCGGTATTCTAATGGGTGTTTAATGGAACCATCGAAATTCTGACAAATTTGGAGTATAGATAAAAAAAAGAAAAAGTGAAATGGCCTCATCATTTTTATTTCGATTGGATAGAGGGAGCGAAAGTGAAATGGCCTCATCATTTTTATTTCGATTGGATAGAGGGAGCGGGAGAAAAGGAGTGAAAGCTGAGTGCAGGAGAAGGTATGTGATTTCTTCATCTTTCGAGCCTCTGGCATCATATTCGAATGCATTTCATTTTATTTGATCATGAATGCTCTTTGAAATGACCGCATTCTACTGGTGTTGTGTTGTAGCCAGTGCTTTATCTCTATTATTTGATGTTATTGGTGCTTGTGCTCAAGGATATCGATTCACTATATTCAAATGTTTGGATTCACATTTGTTGATATTACTGGCATATATGTTTAATGACACCATTGTAAATTGTTGTCACTGAAATGACCACATTCTACTGGTGTCATGCCCTAGCCCATGCTTTAACTCCATTATTTGATGTTATTGGTGCTTGTGCTCAAGGATATCCATTTTTTTGAAATGTTGACTATGGTTATCAAATGGATAGCCCATGAGCTTCTAGCTAGGCACCATTTGTATTTATAGCTTAGGGCATCAAATGTATTGTATCATTGATAGTTGATACTTTGTTAAAAGGAAATAGGACAAAGAACGATTTTTTATTTAGTTTCTCTATTTTGATCCCTAAGTGGCTTACAACCCTAGAGAAGTATATGCAGATTTACGAATATAGTTGTAGGATACATAGCAGCTGATAATTCACAATAAATCCATGCATCCAATTTGAATAGCAATTAATACAAAGAACTAGGGTCCTCCAATGGCCCAATCATCCAGACCTTGACTGTCCCCTCAACCAGTGACCCTTCAAAACTGGGTTATCATGCAATTAGTGAGTGATCCTTCATTCTCCTGGTGAGCTTCTAAGTAGGCACCATATGTATATTTGATAGCTTAGGGCATCAAATCTATATTGTATCATTGATAGTTGAGACTTTGTTAAAAGGAAATAAGACAAAGAACAATTTTGATTTAGTCTCTGTATTTTGATCCCTAAGTCGCTTACAACCCTAGAGAAGTATATGGAGATTTTATGGATGCAATTGCAGGATACATAGCAGTCAATAATTGACAAGAAATCCCATATATCCAATTTGAATAGAAATTACTAAAAATAAATAGGGCCCTCCAATGGGGCAATCATTCGGACCTTGACTGTCCCCCTCAACCAATGACCCTTCAAAATCGGGTTATCATGCAATCAGTGAGTGATCCTTCATTCTCCTGGTCTGCCCTGCATCCAAACATATTGGAAATACACAATACAATGATAACAAGTCTTTCACAATCCCCCTTCCCTCAAGGAACACTATCAACCATCCCTTCCACATAGCATTTCACTATTTTATGAGTGGATTGTGCAGGAACAGTTAACATTACACAAGGAGCAAACTCCTCAACACATCTTGGAAACCATTGAATTCAATAATAAATGAAACCTAACACCAACACTATTCCTTCCATAGTTGCAGGATACATAGCAGTCGATAATTCACAAGAAATCCATGAATCAAATTTTTATAAGGATATCCTACTAATCAATAGGAATTTTCTTGAGATGACCAATGATTATGCATTTTGATGGCAGTGTGCTAGTTCAAAAGGATAATATAAATTTGAAACATTTTTTTCTGATTTTTTCAAACTATAAATGTGGTTAAAGGGAAAATATTATGTGGAAAACCCACAAACCAAGCTAGCAAATGATTATAAATCAAATTATTCCTATATTCATTCAAGTATTGCTATGCTTCAGCTACCTGACCTTTGAGCTTCATCTAGATGAATGTGTATCTTTAAGATAGAGTTACTTCTTGGGCCTTACAATAGGGTGGAATATGATCAAGATTTGTTTAGGTTGTATCTTTGTTAGTCCCATTTTTAGGTTCTTATAGTTCATGGTTTGAATCTATTATGGTTGTGTAAGAGATTTGTAGATGATTTTTCTAACATAATTATTGGACATCATGATTGGAACAACTGGTTTTTGGCTATTGTACACATGAATCATATCTGTCAATGGTTCTTTGTGTTCAAGAATTCGTTGATCAATCTTTGAGATTTATTGTCCAAGCTTTAAAAGAGTGATAAAAGATATAGTGAGTGCTATCTTTTCCAAGTGTTTTGTGGGTGCCATTATCTTCTAGGAGTAATTGCTGGAACCAAATTATGTTCTTCGTGTCTAGTAAATATTTCAGACACAACCATCTTCTTGGTGAAGGGTTTCTTCCATCCCCATGAGGTACTATTGCATGGTTTCCATTCCCTTGTAGTATACTGAACCTAATTTAATACAAGTGTGCACTATTTTGGGTTCCATAATTTATGGCCCCTACACTGTGGTTGTTAGCCTAATTAAGATAGGCCTACCTTTGCATATAATAAGATGCCAACATGAAACAAACATCCAAAGGTTAGGGGGTTGTTCCCTGTCCATAATTTATTATTTAAGTGCTAAGTGATGATGGGTATATCGTGTAATTCATACCTAGTGTGTCTCTTTCTTTCTCTCCACATTTCACATTAGGAGTATATGTTATAAAATACTAATGAAATCAACTATAGGTCAAATCTAATCAAAATTGCAATATAAAGATTAAAATAGATCTTGAAGAAATATGGGAACCATTTTTGACAGATATTGTACAAACGAAGAGAATACTCCAAAGAGGAAATGCTTCAATGTGGAACAATTGAAGGACAATATTTTACTTTTATATGCACATCTGCAATGTTTTTGATATATTTCTGAGATAACAAAACCATAGAAAGAATAGCATATAGAAGAAAGTAAATAATAATGATCATACTTTAAGATATTGTGGAAAATTAAAGGAAAGAATGCTTGGTGGGGTTATCATGCAATCAGTGAGTGATCCTTCATTCCCCTCTTCCAGTGACCCTTCAAAACTAGGTTTTTATTTAGTTTCTCTATTTTGATCCCTAAGTGGCTTCCAACCCTAGAGAAGTATATGCAGATTTACAGATGCAGTTGCAAGATACATAGCAGCTGATAATTCACAATAAATCCATGCATCCAATTTGAATAGAAATTAATAAAAAGAACTAGGGTCATCCAATGGCCCAATCATCCAGACCTTGACTATCCCCTCAACTAGTGACCCTTCAAAACCAGGTTATCATGCAATCAGTGAGTGATCCTTCATTCTCCTAGTGAGCTTCTAGGTAGGTGCCATTTGTATATTTGATAGCTTAGGGCATCAAATGTATATTGTATCATTGATAGTTGAGACTTTGTTAAAAGGAAATAGGACAAAGAATGATTTTGATTTAGTTTCTCTATTTTGATCTCTAAGTGGCTTACAACCATAGAGAAGTATATGCAGATTTACGGATGCAGTTGCAGGATACATAGCAGCTGATAATTCACAAGAAATCCATGCATCCAATTTAAATAGCAATTAATACAAAGAAATAGGGTCCTCCAATGGCCCAATCATCGGGACTTTGACTGTCCCCTCAACTAGTGACCTTTCAAAACTAGGTTATCATGCAGTCGGTGAGTGATCCTTCATTCTCCCGGTCTGCCCTGCATCTAAACATATTGGAAATACACAATACAATGATAAAAAATCTTTCAAAATCCCCCTTCCCTCAAGGAACACTATCAACCATCCCTTCCACATAGCATTTCATTGTTGTATGAGTGGATTGTGTAGGAACAATTAACATTAAACAAGGAGCAAACTCCTTAACACATCTTGGAAACCATTGAATTCAATAATAAATGAAACCTAACACCAACACTATTCTTTCCATTCACTTCTACCAAGAATAAAGCATTTAATCCATTCAACATTACATATAATCATTAGACAGTTACATTTCCTGACTGTGTAGAGGAACAATCACGACCAAAATGATCAAAACTACTTTCACCCTTGCACAAGCTATTCCTCACTCTTAATGAGTTATAAAAATGTCATTGTTTTAGTTTTGCTTGCGAGTTATGATAATTTTTGTAAACATGTCATTGGTTTAGTTTAGTGTATTCATTTTTGTCAGACAAATCTTCATTGTCTTCTAATTGTCTTCTTTATATAGTAGCATGTATTAATTGGTTGACAAATAAAGAAGCATTTAGACAATCGCAAGACAATTGGAAGATTTGGTTGATTAAGAGTGAGGCCTTCTTTAGAATCTCATATAAATTTGGCCAATTAAGATGAGAAGAAAAACACAATTCATTAGTTAAATTTTTCAATTTCATGTATTTTTTCTCCTATTTATTAGGTGCATGAGTTGAAGGTTGAATGTAAGAGTCTTATAATGTTGTGTTACCTTAAATCTCAAGTTTTTGATACTCCTATGATGATCTTTCTCAACAAGTATTTTATTCTATTGTTGTTTTTTGAATAACATATTGGGCAAATACAAAATTGTGTACTTCTACAGGACAATTAACACAAAATTGAAGCATCAAACAAGAGTTGATCAAGTTGCAGGTGGAACGTGCACTCAAATAGTAAGTAATGTAGAATAACAAAATAAGTAATATGTCGTGTCTACATTTTTTTATTTTATGAGATTACATCCATGTTCTATATTCATAGAATGGTTCAAAATTGAAATTTACAATTCGATAAAAGTACTGACGGGTGTTGTTCCTTGCACCCTCAATCAACAATTTGCCTCTATTTTATTTTGATTTACAAACTACTATATTATTTGAATATCTTTCTTTCTTGCCACAATAGGAAAGAGTTTGAGGTGGAAGACTATAATAATATAAGTGTTTCAATTTGGTATACTATACTACAACATCATTTCATAACTAATTTTTCAATTTCTATATATAATTAGGTTATAGATAATCTAAGTGAAGAAGCATCATGTCAGACAATCCAAGTGAAGAATTTAATGGGGATGCAATCAACAGATTGTAGTCGAACTTAAAAAGAAAAGGCGATGCAAAATGTTATTGTCCCTGCAATAATTGTAAGGGCTTAAACATTGGAAGATTGCTAATCAAAACAGCTAAGAGACATTGTAGGGATAATGGTCACATTGAAGGAGGCTTTGATTATCATGGATTGGTAAGTTTTTCATTATATTTATTTAACAATTAATATATATATGAAATACACCTGATGATAAGATCATTATCATGGTTTATTTGTGTCCATTTTAATATAGGTCGACCTCCCTAGGGGAGTATGTGATATGGACCATGGAGGTGCGAATATTGAGAATATGGCTTTGGAAGTGGAGGATCATGGAGGTGCAAATATTGAAGCTGAAGATTATGATCCCATGGAAGATGCCAATGATGCACCAGATGATGGTACTAATACATTGATCCATGACACATTTGGCATTGGTTCAACTGATGATGATGATTAGGATGATGTTGATGTCATCCATGATATACCTCTACTTGAGAAGGTAACCACGCCCCTTTACGAAGGCTCCCAAACAACTCTTCTCTCTGTTGTATTGTTGTTGTTGAGCTTGAAGGTTATGAATGGTTTATCCAACACAACAATGTCACATATGCTACGGTATGTCATATATGTCATTATAGTAATTAAATGGTGAAACATGTACCATAAATATTGTTAATATTAACAACATATATTTTTTTCTACAGACTGATAGGTGAGTTCTTGTTACCACCATCGAATATTCTCCCTCACTCATACCGAGAATTATGTGCCACTATGAAAGATATTGGAATAGAGTATCAAGCAATAGATGCTTGTCCTAATGATCATATTATTTATCATAAAGAACATGAATGTGCAATAGAATGCCCTGAATGTCATACGAGTAGATATCGAACCGATCAAATAACAAAAAATGTGTCTCACAAGGTTCTTCGTTACATCCCCATTATACCACGTTTGCAAAGATTATTTAGGTGTAATAGCTTGGCACAATTTATGGATTACCATAATTGCAATAGGATTCAAGATGACATTATTCCAATGCCTACGGATGGTTCTATATTTAAGGACATAGAGGAAAAGTGGTCACACTTTATCGAAGAACCTCGAAATCTCAAGCTTTTAGTGGCAGCGGATGGTGTCAATCCATTTGGAGAGCTAAGATCTGTTTGCACTGTTTGGCCTATTTTTGTCATCAACAATAACATTCCTCCATGGATGTCAATAAAGAGGGAGCACATTATGTTGGCAATGATTGTTCCAGGTATTTGATCATTTAATAGTTATATGCATGTAATTATAAATCTTATATTAAAATGGTCACAATAATTATGTAATGTTGTTCATTCAACCAGGTAAATACCAAGTTAAAGATATGAATGTTTATATTGAGCTTCTTATCGACGAGTTGGTGGAGTTATGGAAAGGTGTCACTATGTATGACATCTCTAGACCAATAGGAGATAGACAATTTCAATTCCATGCAATGCTTGTATGGATAATACATGATGCCCCAAGGCTAACACATTTTTCTGGTATGTTATGGTAAATTCAAGTTGCACATGATAATTCTAAAAATAAAAATTAACATATTTAATCCAATTGTATCATTACCTTGTAGTTCTTCAAACAAAGGGAAATTTGCATGTCCAGTTTGTGGTCCAAAGATGAAATCTCATTATTCAAAAAGTTTAGGAAAGCAAGTGTTTGATGAGTATAGGTACTTTCTCCACAAAAATCATAACTATCAAATTACCGAAAAAAATCTTTTCAATGGGAAAGAAGAGACTACATCTAAGCCATGGAGAATGACACCTCACTTATGGAAGTTGGAATATAATAGAATTAATCATCAAGGTACTACCATTCTACCTAACGGTTTATGTTTGGAATTTGTATATTTTTATTATGTTTTGTTTGTTGATTATGTGATTGATGATCATGAATGTCGTCAAGGCAACACTACTGAGCACCTTCCAAAGGGACTAAAGAGTTATCCCAGACAATTTAGTAGGTTGCCCTACTACGAGCAGTTGCTTGATGTGCATTTGTTTGATACTATGCATATTGGAAAGAATGTAATGGAGACATTGTGGAAGATATTGGATGGAAGGCATGACAAAGAAAAAATTGTCAAAATTTGTAGCGACATTCATGAATCCAATCATGCAATGAAAAATTTCATTGAATCAAATAGAAATGGAGAATGGATTAATACAAGTGCCCTTCCTTGGTTATTAACAAAACAACAAGGTGATGCCATAAAAGAAGTCATATGAAAAATTTGATTTCCCACAGGATTTGTTGCAAACATAAGCAATACCATATCAAAGAAAGGTGAATTTGGGCCAGGGTTGAAAATGCATGATTGGCATACCTTCATCAAGGTAAGTCATGTTCTTTTATATTTACAATATATATGTAAACTACATGTACTTCTCATTGTATTATATGAGAAAAGAATGACATGATTATTTTTATAATTGTTACAGTACATGCTACCCTTATCTCTTCGAGAGAAATTTGACAATAACATCAAACAAGTGATATATGATCTTGGAAAATACATGAGGTAAGCAATGATATATGTTTAATTTGTTATATATATATATATATTGTAAAGTCTCGTGTTTATATATTTTTGTGTCTTGAATGTTTTGTACATGGTTGTCATCTAAAGAAATCCATAGAGCAGATATAAAATACTGGAAGAGAAGAATTCCTCTTCTAATGTGTGAAATGCAAAAGTGTCTACCTTCAACCTTTTTCAATGCACAAGAACACTACCTCATACACCAAGTTGAAGAGATTGAAATGTGTGGACCCATACACACTCGGTCAATGTGGATGGTTGAGAGGCACTTGAAATTTTTTAAGGCTTTGGTTTGGCAAAGAGCATGTCTTGAGGGTTCTATGGTGGAGGGATATATGGTATACTAGACAATGGTGTATGTTACTGAATACCTTCTTAAGTTTGCAGCAAAGATCCATATAGATCACATTTGGGATCTCGACACCATTAGAAAATTTGAAGGGGAGTACTTGGTGGGGGAAGGCAGAATGAGGAAAGTGATAGGTAATAAATTATAAGATGTTATTGTAGCTATTAATTAATTCTTAATTTTCAAAATTAATCGGTTGTAAGTCGTCTATTTTATTTTTTACAGCTACTCGAGAGTGGGATGCAATACATTTGTATATTGCAAACAATCAAGATTGGATGATGAAATGGATTGAACGATGTCATCATTTAGGTCACACATTAACATGGGAAGCTGTGTCTTCATTGGTTAATGAAGCTCATTGTAACAGAGATCCAAATGTTACCCAAAGGGAAATAGATTTAGCACATGGTTTAAAAGATTTCCAGGTACATATAAATTTGTTAATCACTCATACATTTATGAACTCTTGATGCATTAATTTATACATGTTTTACATATTTTTGCAGGTCAAACACCACAAGGCTATGTTTTGCAATGGTCATAAATTTTGCATCAAAAAGTTGGATGACACAAAGAAAACTTATGATTCTGGGATAAGTGCAGTCTTTTAGGTGACTAATATTTCATCTAGAAATAACTTACATCCTCAAGAGTCCGAAAATTGATACTATGACATTTTGGATGATATACTTGAGTGACTTTAATTCTTTCAGATTAGTTCTTTTTGTCGTTAGATGGTATAGGCTATGACTTAATCAAAATGATCCTGATAGAACTATTATTGAACATGACAATGGATTTTTAATGATTAATACAAGGTGGTTTGAGACAGTTGGGGATGAACCCTATGTTCTTCCAAGCCAATGTGAGCAGGTATTTTACTCAGAGGTTCCGCATAAATCGGGTTGGTCATTTTTTGTTAGACATGATCCAAGAGGAAGGCCGATGAGGTATAATGTGATGGAAGAAGACTACAAACAACTAGAAGATGATGTAGATGATGATCATGAACAACAATTAGTCGATGATGTTCCTGACGCAACTTTTCTTGAAGAAGAAGAAGATGATGACGATGATGATGCTACTGATGATGATGATGATGATGATGATGATGATGATGATGATGATGATGATGATGATGTTGCTGATGATGATGATGATGATGATGATGATGATGATGATGATGACGATGATGGTGGTGGTGGTGATGGTGATGATGATGATGATGATGATGATGATGTTGATGCTGATGATGACGATGACAATGAAGATGAAGACAATGACAGTGGTGGTGATGATGTCGACATCAATGATGATCATGGCGATTAGTTGGATGAAGAAGAAGATGAATGACATGAATGAAATGTATAGTTATGTGATCATTGCTTAATCTATTTAATATTAATTTTTTGATAGAAATGTGCAGTTATGCAATCAATGCTTAATCTAATTAATTCATGATGTACTTACTATGGGATGCTTATGGTTTTTAATGTACTTACTATGTGGTTTTGAGTATATGTATCCTAAGTATTTTAGCTAACATTAGATAATTGAATTACATATGTCGGTACCTAGACTCCTTTCATGAGCATCCCACATAGTCTCATGGATCGACAAACTGACCTCGATGTTGATGATGTGACTAGATTAGGTAAAGAGTTATACGATTATGGCCTATAAAGTATAAAATACTTTAAAATATTTAAAATGTTTTTAATTATAATAAAATGATTTTAATTTGACCCTTTTATATGTTATTGCAGATGAGCCCCCTTTGCATCAACAGAGAACTAGGTGTGCATTGAGATCTAATGAGAGGGTAGATGATGATGATGATGATATCGATACTCATCTTATAATTATATCTTAAAAACTAGAAATCAAAAGAAAAAAAAGAAATGATTGTCATCTATGCACCTTAATTGATAATGACTAATTTTTATATGCCAATGAATTTAATTATGTGGTAGTGAATGTTCATAAATTTTATAATGTGTTAATGAATGTTATCGTGTGATAATTAATGAATGTCACATTTTATTAATGTGTGAATGAATGTTATCGTGTGATAATTAATGAATGTTACATTTTATTAATGGATGAAATAATGAATGAATGATAGATGTTAATGGGGAATTTAGAGTGATGTTAGGGGGGGGGGAGGTGGGGCCAAATGAGCTTCCACCTTCATGTGGTTGGCCTTGTTTAGTATAGAATATAAAACTATTCTCGAAACAAAGTGAAACTCAATAAGTTTGTTCCTTATATAGGGTCTCAAGTGTAGCTTTTATCCCACTCTCAACATTGCAAGGCTTCAAGTGGTGTTCTGATATTGGTTTATCTAGCTCCCACTGACATCTTGTCTTTCTCCCAAGAACTCTCACCAAGCTATGATACATGGATAAGCAGAAGATGTCCCTTACAGGCTACACATATATAATATGGTAGATCTAGGGAACAAATATAATACAACATAGAATGAGTCAACTTGAATCTATAGTTTCTTCATTCACAATGAAAATTCAAATTACAAGCCATATTTTAGATTTAATATTCATATTTATCTTTATCATGATCATAGCCATCAAGGTCAGCATTTGGTTCAACTTCATTTGAACCACACTTCATGTTGGATTATAACATATTGACACTTACACCATGAAGAAGACAAATGATTAAATAGAAAGAGAGGACCAACTAAACCATCTTGTGGTCAGTCTATATCACATTGAGAAACAACGTCAAGACTCAAAAATCAAAACAATCAAAAGTTTCTTCAAGACCATGAATGATCAACAACATTCCATTAGAAAACAAAACACTAATCTATATTATCATTAAGCCATAAAATATATTTTTAAAGTTTAGAAGCATATTACAAGAACTTTTAAGAAACATAGTGCTATCCAAGGACCAAAATGAATACCCTCCGAATGATTATGATTATGTTGATGTTGCTATCTATAATTTATGTCTAATGATTATGATAATGTTGATGTTGATGTCTATAATTTATTTCACTTATTGATGCTTGCCTAGATTGAATTTTGAATTGCCAGGCTAGAGAATGCTTTCAAAGTTTAGGGTCTGTTCTACATGATACTCTTAGTTACAGCTCAAATGCAACTCAACATATTTTGATGCTGGGCAACCCACTGCAGAAACTCGTCCATAGGTGAAATTTAATGCTGTGAATCTTGGCATTGTTAATGTTATTACTTTTCCTCATGTTTCATATTTGTGAAAATGTTTCTTGGCATTATCTTATTCTTATTACAGTGTTCTTTGTTGTGGGGCAGGAGGTCAATCTTCATTGTCTTCATTGTGGGGGATAGTGAAGATTTCTCTGACAAATAGTAGGTCTTCTTTAGTATCTTATAATAACATGCTAAACTAATAAAGGTGTTATGGGCATTTAATCTGAAATTACTAATAAACTAAGCATATTATTACTATGCTTAATGTTCCATTTAAATGCATTTAACACAAAAAACAAATTTACCAAACTGAACCAATGGCATGTTTACAACAAAGATGTGTTGAGGAGTTTGCTCCTTGTTTAATGTTAACTGTTCCTACACAATCCACTCATACAATAGTGAAATGCTATGTGGAAGGGATGGTTGATAGTGTTCCTTGAGGGAAGGGGGATTTTGAAAGACTTCTTATCATTATATTGTGTATTTACAATATGTTTGGATCCAGGGCAGACTGGGAGAATGAAGGATCACTCACCAATTGCATGATAACATAGTTTTGAAGGGTCAATGGAAGAGGGGAATGAAGGATCACTCACTGATTGCATGATAACCCCACCAAGCATTATTTCCTTTAATTTTCCACAATATCTCAAAGTATGATCATTATTCTTTACTTTCTTCTATATGCTATTCTTTCTATGGTTTTGTTATCTCTGAAATATATCAAAAACATTGTAGATGTGCATATAAAAGTAAAATATTATCCTTCAATTGTTCCACATTGAAGCATTTCCTCTTTGGAGTATTCTCTTCATTTGTACAATATCTATCAAAAATGGTTCCCATATTTCTTCAAGATCTATTTTAATCTTTATATTGCAATTTTGATTAGATTTGACCTATAGTTGATTTCATTAGTATTTTATAACATATACTCCTAATGTGAAATGTGGAGAGAAAGAAAGAGACACACTAGGTATGAATTACACAATATACCCATCATCACTTAGCACTTAAATAATAAATTATGGATAGGGAACAACCCCCTAACATCTAGATGTTTGTTTCATGTTGGCCTCTTATTATATGCAAAGGTAGGCCTGTCTTAATTAGGCTAACAACCACAGTGTAGGGGCCATAATATTTTCCCTTTAACCACATTTATAGTTTGAGAAAATCAAAAAAAAATGTTCCAAATTTATATTATCCTTTTGAACTAGCACACTACCATCAACATGCATAATCATTGGTCATCTCAAGAAAATTCCTATTGATTAGTAGGATATCCTTATAAAAATTTGATGCATGGATTTCTTGTGAATTATCGACTCCTATGTATCCTGCAACTATGGAAGGAATAGTGTTGGTGTTAGGTTTCATTTATTATTGAATTCAATGGTTTCCAAGATGTGTTGACGAGTTTGCTCCTTGTTTAGTGTTAACTGTTCCTGCACAATCCACTCATAAAATAGTGAAATGCTATGTGAAAGGGATGGTTGATAGTGTTCCTTGAGGGAAGGGGGATTGTGAAAGACTTATTATCATTGTATAGTGTATTTTCAATATGTTTGGTTGCAGGGCAGACCAGGGGAATGAAGGATCACTCACCGATTGCATGATAACCCAGTTTTGAAGGGTCACTAGTTGAGGGCACAGTCAAGGTCCCCATGATTGGGCCATTGGAGGACCCTATTTTTTTGTATTAATTTCTATTCAAATTGGATGCATGGATTTCTTGTGAATTATCCACTGCTATGTATCCTGCAACTGCATCCATAAATCTGCATATACTTCTCTACGGTTGTAAGCCACTTAGAGATCAAAATAGAGAAACTAAATTAAAATCGTTCTTTGTCCTATTTCCTTTTAACAAAGTCTCAACTAGATCTATTAGATTTCCACAATCCATATTAATGCTAGTATCTATTTCTAGGTTTGATTGTGTATAATTTTTTCCATCAACGTTTCGGATCATACTACATGATCCATCATATCATGTTCTTTTCTCTCTAGCATCCTGATGATGGATCATGTAGTATGATCGAAAATGTTGATGGAAAAAATTATACACAATCGAACCCAGAAATTGATACTAGCAAAGTCTCAACTATTAATGATACAATATACATTTGATGCCCTAAGCTATCAAATATACAAATGGTGCCTACCTAGAAGCTCACCAGGAGAATGAAGGATCACTCATTGATTGCATGATAACCCAGTTTTGAAGGGTCACTGGTTGAGTGGTCAGTCAAGGTCTGGATGATTGGGCCATTGGAGGACCCTAGTTCTTTGTATTAATTGCTATTCAAATTGGATGCATGGATTTATTGTGAATTATCGGCTGCTATGTATCTTACAACTACATCCGTAAATCTGCATATACTTCTCTAGGGTTGTAAGCCACTTAGGGATCAAAATAGAGAAACTAAATAAAAATCATTCTTTGTCCTATTTCCTTTTAACAAAGTATCAACTATCAATGATACAATACATTTGATGCCCTAAGCTATCAATACAAATGACACCTAGCTAGAAGCTCATGGGCTGTCCATTTGATAACCACAATCAACATTTCAAAAAAATGGATATCCTTGAGCACAAGCACCAATAACATCAAATAATGGAGTTAAAGCATGGGATAGGGCACGACACCAGTAGGATGTGGTCATTTTAGTGACAACAATTTAGAATGCGGTCCTTTGGTGTGTATTAAACAGAATAAAATTTTTAGCATATTATTATCATTCTATTTCTTTGTTGTAAACATGCCATCGGTTCAGTTTTGTAACTTCACTATTGTATGAGTGGATTGTGCAGGAACAGTTAACATTAAACAAGGAGAAAACTCCTCAACACATCTTGGAAACCATTGAATTCAATAATAAATGAAACCTAACACCAACACTATTCCTTCCATTCACTTCTACCAAGAATAAAGCATTTAATCCATTCAACATTACATATAATCATTAGACAGTTACATTTCCTGACTATGTAGAGGAACAGTCACGACCAAAATGATCAAAACTACTTTCACCCTTACACAAGGTATTCCAAAATTCAAGTAAAATGAGCAATATGCTATATCAAATCATTCATATTCATAGTAACCATTCGAAGGATCATTTTGTTAATGAACCCTTTTTACTGTACCCCTGCAAGAGAGAAAGGAAACCTCAAAATAGAGAAAGGAAACTTAGTAAAACTAGTCTATGCCGATGTTTGTGAGGGTATAGTCATGATAAGCGCCTCTCAAACCTCTCCAAACATGTAAGATTTTCTTTAAATACTTTATTGATCTCTTCTAAACATTAACCAAATCAAACCTACATTTGAATCCACACACAATAACCCTAAAATGAAGTGTTTTGTATCCTTTAATGAATCTCAGTCACTGGTAGTGCATGGACAATCAAATGAGTAGTCTCCAAAGCATTCAATAAGTGACTAGATTGTATTTAATACACTGTATTCCTTCCATTCACTTCTACCAAGAATAAATCATTTAATCCATTCAACATTACATATAATCATTAGACAGTTACATTTCTTGACTATGTACTAGAGGAACAGTCAGGAAATGTAACTGTCTAAACAATCCAAACATTTGAAAATAGTGAATCGATATCCTTGAGCACAAGCACCAATAATATCAAATAATGGAGATAAAGCACGGGCTAGGGCATGACACCAGTAGAATGCGGTCATTTCAGAGAGCATTCGTGATCAAATAAAATGCAATGCATTTGAAATTTGCAGTCGAATATGATGCCAAATGCTTGAAAGATGAAGAAATCACATACCTTCTCTCGTGCTTAGCTTTCACTCCTCTATCCAATCGAAATAAAAATGATGAGGCCATTTCAATTTATTTTTTCATAGCCAATTCTTCCTTGTACCACACGAAGAACATGCCATTGGTTTAGTTTTGTAATTTGTTTTTTGTGTAATTATTAATTGGTAGATTAAATGCATATAACACCTTTATCAGTTTAATTAGCATGTTATTATCATATCAGATAAAGTATGTTTAAGAATTGTTGGAACTGGTCCTTTTACGTGTATTAAACATAATAGAATTTTTAGCATATTATTATCAATCTATTTCTTTGTTCTAAACATGCCATTGGTTTAGTTTTGTAGATTTGTTTAATCTGTTAAATGCATTTTTCATGAGGAGGGGTCTTGTTCTCAGGAGATTGATGAAGATTGTGCACCTCAAAAACCAATTCATAAGGTACCAATCATGTTTCCTATTCGCTTATATTTTTGGATTGGTAAATCTCCTTATAAGTTTCATGTCCTTTCTTTTGATTACTATGGATGAGATATATATCTTACATTTAACATTCAAATTCTTTACGTTTTAGAACATGTAGTGTGTTTTTTGAGGATTTTACCAAATCAACTTTTAACATAAACCGAAAACACCAAATTGATATCTTGCCCTTTCAACTTGACAAAATATTTGCATTTGACCAATAACTGCAAGCAGCTAAATGATAAATCCACATACCTAGGTATCTTTGTAAAATACCTGGAACATCAAAAAGATGGCTAAGTGGCTGCCACCATGATTTTTATCTACTAAATATGGGGAAAAAAAACACCAAAAAAAATCGAATAGAAAACATGATTGGTCATTTCAGAGAGCATTCATGATCAAATAAAATGCAATGCCTTCTCTCGCACTCGATCAACTTTCACCCACTCATTTTCTCCCACTCCTTTTCTCTACAAATGAAATAAAAATGATTTGGCTGTTTCAAAATAGTGAATCAATATCCTTAAGCACAAGCACCAATAACATCAACTATTTTGATATGTGGGTACCCTAATGTTGGCAAGAGTTCTTTTATTAATAAGATTACTCTGCAAGCTTGAAGAAGCGATATATTTTGGCAAATGAAGAGTAGAAAGATGATGATATTCCTAAGATCATGGATGGACACAATGTTGCAGACAAAATGGGAAGACATCTTTCTAGACTGGACCTGGATCCTTCGACAATTGGGGTAGGATCCAGACCCAAGCTAAAAAGATGTCTTCCTTTCTATTTTGGAATTATCCTTTCTTTGGCCTACACTCATTCCTCTTCTCAAAAATGGTTATCTAGAAACTTTGGATACTATTTCTCATCCATGCACAAAATGTGCTAGTGATCATATAAAATTACTTTAGGCCTCAGGTATTGATGAGATGTACAAGTGTAAAATGTTTTTGCGAGACTGGGATCAATTTGTACAGTGCACATAAATGCAAGGTGGTGATTATTCTCGATGATCGACAAGTAGCTAGGACTAAAGATAAAACAGCTGAAGAGACCATCATAGGTTCAATCTTTCTTCAGTCTATATTATTGATAGAATGTTTTACCTTTCATTAGCTCATCAAATCTGGGGATTTGAAAAAATTTAATAGAATATTTTCATGACAAGGTATATTATTTATGTTGACGTTGCACAAATTTATCTACTTTGCGCACTTGTAGACTATGAGGATGGCGATAAAGAGGATTTGAAAGAATTTAATAGAACATTTTCATGACAACGTATATTATTTAAGTTGACGTTGCACGAATTTTTCTACTTCACACACTTGTAGACTATGAGGCCGGTGATAAAGAAGCATGCCATGCTTCTTTATCACTGTCCTCATAGTCTACAAGTGTGCGAAGTAGATAAATTTGTGCAACGTCAACATAAATAATATACCTTGTCATGAAAATATTCTATTAAATTCTTTCAAATCCCCGGATTTGATGAGCTAATGAAAGGTAAAACATTATGTCAATAATATAGACGGAAAAAAGAGAGAACCTATGATGGTATCTTGAGTTGTTTTATCTTTAATGTCCTTATCCATCAGTTTTTTGACACTTAATCATTAATTCTGACAGAAGTGCTACGCTTTCGACAGATAAAATATCAAAGAAAACTAATTTACGACAATAGTTTCGACAGTAATGCTATACGTTCGATAGGGAATTTGTCAGAGAAATAATGAAGGACTGTCGCTCTTCCGACATTTTAAGTGTCGCAAATAGAAATTTTTTGACAGAACCTTCAACATTAATGCCATATCACCAACGGGTATATCTATCAGAATTAAGAGGAAACTGTCGCTATTCCAATAGTTATAATGTCAGAAAAGATATCTTTTCGATAATTAATAGGTCATTGTGTCAGAATTCCGATGGATAAACTGTAAAAAATGCCATAATGAAGTTGTTACTGAAATGCAAGTTTTCGACATGATATGGTGTCGGTAAACTGACAGATACGTCTTTTGTCGCAATTTCCTACGCAAAAATGGCAACGGACCTATCTATCAAAATGCCAACAAATTAGCGTTGCAAATCTGACAAATGGCCATCAAAATTTGACCCCAAATGTAGTAGTGATATGTTGATTTTCTCTATGCAGATGATGATCATCCCAAAGAGGTAAATTTAATTATAATTTATAGTACAATATTAAATTTTATATTTATACAAATATGAACCATACCATTTGGATTTTTTGGTGAACAAAGGAGGGTTGACAATACATCATTTGAAATTTCCATCATCATATGACATCCATACCTTGAGATCTTGGTGCCCTGCTGATAATATGCACTTTGATTTGGATACATTTAAGTACATTCAAACTTTAAACATTTAAAAAAATTTAAATTAATAATATGTTTCACATATTTTGTGAAATTTTGTAGGGTGCTTCATGTAAGACTGAGATTGGTTTTTCTTCATGCTCTACCCCACTAGTCACTGAGACTCGGCCTCATATACCTATAGTATGTTTATCATTCATTAATTTTAAGTGTTTACTAATTTATGTACAACTTTGATTCGTACTTTTTTTTTGTAATTTTAGGCTTTTGGATTATCTCATGCTGCATCACATTTACATTCTGACTCATTGGTGACATTGACTACACATCACACACCTAATGTAAATGCTTTTGTTCCATAAATGTATACTCAAGTTATATATAATTTATAATTTATGTATATACTATAAGTTTGATTCATGATTTATATATGTTGTTCAGGTCGACACCACCATGACTCTTGGCATGGCTATAGGATTAAGCCAAATGCAACCATTGATATTGTCCTTTGAGGTCATGATTAAAACTAATTTTTCAATGTCTATTGTGTATCTAGATCTTTTATACCTGAATTATCAAAATTTTGTAATGGTTTTTTTTACAGGACTTGAGTGCATCCACTTTTGATGTAGCTAAGAGAGGACCTCCATGTCCCACTGAGGGCATTACTGAGCATGGATGTGTGGTAAAATTTTAAATTTTTAAATTAATATTAATTAGTTTTAAAGTGAATTATGTGATTCATTTGAAATAAGTTCACACAAATATATAACATTTTGATGTGACCTTTTAAAAATGTACAGGAGGATGAGGGATGTAGTACCTTCATATTTTGCTTTTAGTTTATCAGTGCCATACTCTTTTAGGCCACATTGCATGTGTGCATTTATGGATATTGTTTCAATGATTGTGGATTTATCTAGATTATGTTTATGCTATGATGTTATGTGATTTCATATTTAGATGATTATGTTATTATGATGTGATGTTTCATGTTTCAGTTGGTTTATGATATACTTACCCCATACTAGCATGTGTATGGTGTTCATATGTATGTATCTGTATTATGTGTCTTTATGGTAGAGGGCGGAGGCGTAGTTACTCGCTTTCTCGAGATCCACATGACTGACTATACCCTATCATTGCTTGTTATATGTTGTATGTACATGTGTTATTTTTTGATGACAGGTTGCACATACAGGGCATCATCTTCTCTAAATTGGCAGGAGTGAGCGTGCCCATAAAATACTTGTCTCAATGGTAAAGAGGGGAGATGACAGATGGACCCAAAAACCAATCCTTAGCCTATTTATCCTAATTCTTGGATAAAGTATCGGTTGACTACCTTGCCCGAGTTTGGTCAGGTTGACCTAATTCATGGATCCCGTCTTGTGAGTTTGTATGATGCATGAATGTTCCTAAAATATTGCTTTGATTTAATTATTTTGCTATGGTTATTTTAGTTAATAATATAGTGGGAAAATAATGATTAAAGTATTTCTTATGTCTTTGAATAATTTTTAATTAATTAAAAATCAAATATAGAATATTTGAATTTAATTAATTAATTGTGCTAAATTATGATTTAATATGTTTTATTAAATTGTTAAACATTAGTGCATGATTTAATTGTGTCATAATTATTAAATGATTTAAATGTGAAAATTTATATTACATGTGCTTTATTGGTTTATGTGAAATTTGATTTCATAAAGTAACTTGTAAAAAGAATTCTATGTGAGTTGTGCATAAATAATATATTTTATAATTAATAATTGGTATTTTCCCTCAACTCAAAAAAAAAGAGGAGTTTGATTAGGAGTTCTCTGGTGACTCATTAGGGTTTGCATGATAGGTGGGTTTGATTTTCTATTTGGGGAAAATTTGCATTCATTTTGCATAACCAGGTTTTGTTGGAATTTTCAATCTTGGAGAGAGAGAGAGAGCATTTTTGGAATATTTTTGTGCTACCTTGTGTTCTTGAGAATTTTGGTGTGTGAATTTTTCTGGGTGAAGTGTGTGTGCATCTGGATTTGGATTCTACGTATGTTGTGATTCAGAGCTTGTAGGTTGAGCTCCTTGGTTGACAGTTCTGGGATTGTATTCATCTCACAGTCATTCTATCTCAGTTTCTAGCATTGGATTGAGGTAGGGGATTGATTTAATCTTCCTGTAATTTCATTTATAAATTTTCATTATATAGTTGTGTTTGATTTGATTTGAGGATGCAAATATGCTTTTCAATTATGTTTCATTGTGGGTATTAGGAAACCCTTCGTTTTATGCTTTTGATTTTATATTGTGACTTGGCATAGTAATGTTATGCTGCTGAAATTTTTGAGAAAATTCACCCTAGGGCACTTAGAAAACAAAAATTAAAATCTCTATAGTAAGTTCTATAGTATGGATGATTTTATTAAATGGGTTGTTCTCAAAAATTCAATTTGAGTTGGAAAAATGTATTCTGTGTAAATAAAAAACATTCTCTATAAAAATATACAGTCAAAAAAAAAAAACTGGATAAAGACAAATTAGTGTTTCATGTTTTCATTGGTTGAATTTTAAAATAATAATGTGAAAAGGAAGATGATAGAATTAAGGAAACACATGAAAATCCTATGAATTCTTGGAAAATGAGTTTATTTCCATTTCTGGAAAAAAAAAAAACCACAGACTGTTAATTTTTGTTTTCAGAAATATCTTATATATAAAAAAATAAATTCTTTTTTTAGAATTGATAGTTATATTTCATTGTTAAAAGTTATGACAATAGAATATATGTATATATTGTTAGTAAAAAAAAAATATAAAACGCAATATAAAATAAACTTTATAAAATTTATGAGAGGGCACGGGATCCAAACCTCGTACCCCCTCGGCGACTGTGCTGGTCATATTTTAAATTTGTGTTAAAAAAAATATATAAAAAAAAAATTAAAATGAAAGGTGGGAGGCGGGGACCACCTGTCCCCTACCCCCCTACCCTCACGCCTCCCCGTGCGATGGAATCTATCGTGCTGGCAGGGTGGTGGGTGGCCACGGGCTCCCCCACTTATGTGAATTGTAATTTTTTTTTAATGAGTTTTCCTTTTTTTATTACTTATCTTTTATTAATTTTGTTAATAGAAATTATATATTATTACCTGTTTTATTTTACTAGTATGTTAATTTGTTAATATTAAAATTTGTTGTTAATAAAGTTAATTCTATAAAAAAAAATTGTTAATTAATTTTAATGAAATTATTAATTAATGAGTTTTTATTTGTTTTATATGGTAAAAGTTATTAGTGAATTTTTATTATTTATTTGTAATTTATTGTTTTGGATAATAGTAAATTAAACATTAGAGAGGTATGTGAATGAATTATCATATTAAATTTTTCTTAATGAGAAATAATCAATCTTGTAAAACCTTGTGTCTTTTGGGAAACAAATTAGGTTTGATTAATTGAGTCAACATGGGTTACTTATCTTAATTTGGTTTAATGTGAGCAATTTTATATGATGCAATTATTATGATCAAATTAGACTTTCATTTAAATGTTGAATATGTATGTATTAACTTATCATCTGAACATGCACTATGTTGTATTGAAATTGGTTGTTTTTCCATAATATAGTTTTGTCTTTCCTACTTGTTGGGTTCATCAATGTTATGGGAACTAGATGACCTAGGAAAGATAGAGGTTTGGGAATTATCTGTTATTCATGTTCTTTATCATGGTTGGCATGAGTGAGTTATGTTTATGTCCCAGATGACCTTATAGGCTCTTGTAGTACTATGTGACTTAGTGATTATGATTATGTAGTCAATCTTGGTTTCTGTGATGAATCTAGATGTGTGACTATGTGTTTACTTTTATTTGATCTAGGAGAGATCTATGACCCTAGGGTAGTTTACCTAGATATATGTTAGGGGGTGGCTAGCAATAAGCGCCAGGGCCCTCAAGTGGCTACTGTGGATCACTTATTGTAAGTTATTGTAAACAAGTGATAACCTAATTACATTAAGGGAAATAAATGAACCTAATAAGATAGTTTCCTCTCCCATGCTTGAGTGCTAGTATAGACTGAGATGAGGATGAGATGATGCTTGCCACCTATTGAGGTGTGTGTTCTGGCATAGTTAATGGCTTCGTCAGTATGAGAAGACATTGATTCTATGTATGGTCACTTGAGTACCTAGATCTAGAGAGATTACCAAGATGAGACTCAAGGGTTAGACGTACATGATGACACCTTCCTACACATAGTCTAGTTATCTGACATGGTCAGTTGCCTCTAGATTAGTGAGTCATACCTTTCACTACTTTTGTTGACCTTGAGATAGTAAGCTATCAGGATTCCTTTCCTAGTGGTATTTTCCTGTATTGTCTTGTTTATCCGATTGGGTTCCAATGTTATCTCCTCAGCACGGTGGGGTAGACCTTTATGGTTCTACATGGATGGGTGGTAGTGATTCTTTACCATTCAAGATTTGACATCCTAGTACAAGTGCTTGATGGTGTCTTCTTAGTTGGATTCCTTATGTTACTTCTTCATTGATGTTCTTATATACTTATTCTTTATTGTAAATCTTGTATTAGAGTAGCGCATGTGATACCTAATCTAGATATTGCAATTTAGTTGTTAGAATGATTAATGCATACCCTGTGACATGTACAATGGATGTATGTTTATTAGGATTAATGATTTTTCATCAGATGTAAACATTACGATGTAATTGTTGTATTTAATTTATGGAATCATTTGTTGATGTTATTTAATGTGTTATGTTAGTAAGTAATACTACATCATGGGACCCATTAGATTTGTAACCTGTGTTTATGATGTTTTTTATGTGAGATAATGGTTATTGCTTTCATGTAATTGTATATCTTGAATGTTAACTTTAGAAAAAAATAAAATTTGTTCACCAAACTTGGTATCATGTTCTAGGTTAGTTTCTTTTGGGTTCCCTGGTGGGGCGTTACATTTGGTATTAGAGCGGAGTTTCTACACTAGGAACTCTGGGTATGTACACTCATTAGGTCTTATGTGTGTAGTTTAAACTTGAAAACAAAACTTAGACATATAACAATTCTATTTTTAGACTGTTACTTTATGATCATCTTGTCTTGGTTTATGTTTTGATATATGTTCATGAGTGTTTGTTGGTTTCTTCATGTTGCAGGAATCATGTCTGTAACTAGAGTAGCTAGAGGCAGAGGTAGAGGTAGGTTAGGTGGAAATGGTAGGGGAAGGAAACCTAGCCCTTCCACTAGTGTTGAGAAAGTAAGTAACCAACAGTAGTCGAGAGATGAGTAGGGTGGTGAACAACAAGGAGAATCTGATGGGCAGGATACTAGACAAATCCTTCGAGCAATCCTTGCTCATCTTGGTCCTGATCAGGATAGAGAAGATCAAGAGGGTTCACATCATTCCCATAGGAATGAAGGAGAGAGAGATAGGGAAAGATCCAGGAGTCCTCTTAAGAGGAAATTTACTGTGGATCCTTCAGTGGTTGCAACAAACCATATGAGGGACCTTATGAGGGGGAAACCTATTCCCTTTGATGGGAAGGGTACAAGACTTGAGGCAGAGACATGGTTGATAGCATTGGAACAAAGTTTCACCATGCACCCATTCAGCAACAACACCAGAGCTAGATATGTTGTGACTTAGCTCACAGATTTTGCAGTAGTATGGTGGAAAATTGAGGAAGAGAAGCTGGGTGTTCGAATGGACATAGTTACTTGGGAATTGTTCTTGGAGAATTTCTGAGAATGTTTCTTATTAGATCAATGGAGGAAATAGAGGGCCGATGAGTTCCATAATCTGAAGCAGCTGACTATGACCGTGAGTGAATATGATCATAAATTCTTTGAACTTAAGCAGTACCCCAGATTTGGACAGGACACAGCCCTATTGGTGCAACATTTTATTAGGGGGTTGAATGCCCGCATTATTGGAAAGGTCTTACTCTTTGAGCCTAAGACTCTCAGAGAAGTAGTTGTGAAGGCTACACTCACTGAGGCTAATATAGCCTCAGGCTATGATCGGCATCCAGGTGGTTCTTCAGGATCAGGGTTCAAAGGGAACCAGTCCCAAGGTAACAGAAACTTCAAGAAGTCGTCGAACTTCTATAAGGGTAACCAAAACCATCAGCAGGATAAAACCCTTCCACCTCCTTCTCAAAGCAATGGTTCTCATTCCAGGAACTTCTAGAATTGTAAGTGCTCTAAGCGCAATCAGAATGCTCAACCAGCTCAGAGTGTACAACAGAGTGCTAGCAAAGGCAGCTTTCAGCAATCCAGTGCACCATCTAGAGGAAAGAGTAACTTCAAAAACATGGGATGTTTCACATGTGGACAATTTGGGCACATAGAAGTGAATTTCCCATAGCATCCCCCACAATACTCTTCTCAGAGGCCAGCAGCTTCTGAACCCACAGTTGGAGAAGCGGGGCACACACATAGAGTGTTCGCTACATTGAATCAGCGGCAGGCAAATCATCAAGGTATGGTAGTTGAGACCACAAGTACTATTCGAGGCATATCCATTTTTGTTTTATATGATTTTGGTGCTACTGACTCTTTCATATCTCCACTTTTAGTTGAGCATTGTGGGTTGGTGGATGCAAAGCAAGATAGTAGTTGGCAAGTGGAACTAGCCTCAGGAGGTAGGGTTGTGATAGGATCTTTGGTCCCTAGGTGTGAACTAAATTTGGGTAAATTATCTACCACTGTAGATCTTCATGTGATTCCTTTGGGATCATATGGGGTTGTGTTGGGTATGGATTGGTTAGAAGCTCATGGAGATGGCATCAACTATAGGAAGAAGACCATCATTTGCAAGGATGATGAGGGTATAGAGTGTCAGATAGTGGGTATTCCATGACCTATTTCTCTCTAAATGATTTCAGCTATGCAACTAAAACATTGTATGTGAAAGGGTTGCCAAATGTTTGCAGTGACTCTGAATGAGATTGATGAAGAGGAGAGCAAAGACAGGACCCTAGATCATCCAGTGTTGTAGGAATTTCTTGATGTCTTTCTGACAGAGATTTTGAGTATGCCACCCAAGCATGACATTGATTTCCGGATCGAGCTTGTTCTAGGAGCTGAGCCTATCTCTAGAGCTCCATACAAGATGACTACTCATGAGTTGAGTGAACTCAAGCTTTAGTTGGAAGAATTATTGGCAAAGGGGAGCATTAGACCTAGTGTTTCTCCATGGGGAGCACCAGTCCTCTTTGTTAAGAAGAAGGATAGATCTTTACGCTTGTGTATTGACTACAAACAGTTGAACAAGGTAACAATAAAAAATAGATATCCATTGCCACACATTGATGATTTATTTGATCAGCTTAAGGGAGCTAAGGTGTTCTCTAAAATTGATCTAAAGTCAGGGTATCATTAGCTACGGATTCATGATGCAGATATTCATAAGACTGCATTTCATACAAGATATGGGCATTATGAGTTCACAATGGTACCTTTTGGCTTGATGAACACTCCATCAGTGTTCATGTGTTTAATGAATGGAGTGTTTCAAGAGTATCTAGATCATTTTGTATTGGTCTTCTTGGATGACATATTGATTTATTCTAAATCCATAGAGGAACATGAGGAACATCTTAGACAGGTTTTGCAGTGTTTGAGGGAGAATCAACTTTATGCTAACGCAAAGAAGTGTGATTTCTTTCAAATAGAGATTCAATATCTTGGTCATATGATTTTAGGATAAGGTATCTCAGTAGATCCTTCAAATATTCAGGCAATTGTGGAGTGGCCAGTACCCACTAATGTGTCTGAAGTTCGTAGTTTCATGGGTTTGGCCAGATATTACTGTAGATTTGTCAAGGACTTCTCTAGGGTTGCACATCCTATCACCTCATTGCAGAGGAAAGGGAAGAAGTTCATTTGGATAGAGAAGTGTGAGGAAGCTTTTCAGAAGCTTAAGGAGTGTTTGACCAGTGCCCCTATTCTAGTAGTACCAAATCTAGCTAGAGATTTTGTTGTTTGTACTGATGCATCTTTAGAGGGTATTGGAGCAGTCCTCATGTAGGAAGGATGAGTGATTGCATATGAGTCTCGCAAACTCAAGGATCATGAGCTTAACTATCCTACACATGATCTTGAGTTGGTAGCGGTTGTCCATGCTTTAGTCAGATGGAGACACTTCTTATTAGGGCACCATTTTGAGCTTCATAGTGATCACTGTAATCTTCAGTATATATTTACCCAACCTAATTTGAATGCTAGATAGAGAAGGTGGATGGAATTCCTTTGCGAGTATGATTTTGAGAACAAATACATCTAGGGTAAAGAAAATGTGGTAGAAGATGCTTTGAGTCACAAGAAGAAGATTGTTTTAGCTATGACTCTTAGTGTGGATTTGAGGAGTAGGATTCCTCAGTCACTTCCTAGAGATACTTTGTATCAAGAGGTGAGTTCAGTGATTGAGTCAAGGAGACCATTGGAGGGTAGGTTCTCAAGTTTTTTCTTGGAGTCTAATGGAATTATGTGACACAAGGGCTAGATATATGTACCACCATTGGATGATTTATGCTCATTGGTTTTATCAGAGGCTCATCGTGCACCTTATTCAGCACATCTAGGTGTTAAGAAGATGCACGCAGACTTACAACAACTTTATTATTGGCCTGGCATGAAACGCAACATTGCGGATTTTGTGGCTAGATGTTTAGAGTGTTAGAGGGTCAAGGTGGATCATCAGCATCCAACAAGGCTTTTATAGCCTAATCTTATTCCATCCTGGAAGTGGGATATTATTTCTATGGACTTCATTGTTGGATTGCCTATGACTCCTCATAGACATGATGCTATCATGGTGACCATTGATTGGTTGACTAAGGTGGCACACTTTTCTCCCATGAGATCTTCTTATACAACAGCTTCTATGGCTAGGGTCTTCATGCAAGATATAGTGAGACTTTACAGAGTTCCATGTAAGATTATCTCTGATCGAGATCCTATTTTTACATCTACATTTTGGATTTCACTGTAGCATGATCTTGGTGCTTAGTTGAATTTTAGTTCAGCATATCACCCTGAGACTGATGGTCAGACAAAATGGGTTAATCAGGTGCAGGAGGATATGTTGAGGATGTATGTCATGGATAGACAAACTCACTGGGAGGATTATCTTTACCTAGTGGAGTTTGCTTATGATAATGGATATCATAGTTCCATTGGCATGTCACCCTTCCATGCATTGTATGGACATCCTTGTTGTACACCATTGAGCTGGGACAGGCTGGAGGACCATATTCTTATTGGTCCAAATATGCTTCATGACATGGAGCAGCAGGTGATTCGTATCCAAGAGCATGTGGCTACTGCACAGGATAGACAAAAGAAGTATGCAGATGCTCACCGAATTGATAGACAGTTTGTAGTTGGGGACAGAGTATTCTTGAGAGTGCATCCACAGAAGATTCCAATCTGTTAGGGAAAGGGTTTGAAGTTGGCATCTCGATTTGTTGGTCCTTTTGAGATCCTAGAGAGGATAGGTCTAGTTGCATACCGTCTTTCTTTGCCACCCAGCTTATCACGCATTCATGATGTATTCCATGTTTTAGTACTTAGATGATATATTCCTGATGTTACACATGTACTTGATTGGAATGCTTTACAGGTGGAGGATGGATAGATGTCATTGGAGCCCATATGTATCCTACAGCGTCAGGATTTGATCCTCAGGGGTCGAACCGTCGACCAGGTAAGGGTCCAATGGGATCCAAACGATGAGACAACAGCTACTTGGGAGGATGCAGCTAGATTCCAAGAATCTTATCCCTACTTGTTTGCAGGCTTCCAAGAGTAAGCCTGATACAAGGGGGGGTGGATGTAGTACCTCCGTATTTTGCTTTTAGTTTATCAATGCCATACTCTTTTAGGCCACATTGCATGTGTGCATTTATGGATATTGTTTCAGTGATTGTGGATTTATCTAGATTATGTTTACGCTATGATGTTATGTGATTTCATATTTAGATGATTATGTTATTATGATGTGATGTTTCATGTTTCAGTTGCTTTATGATATACTTACCCCATACTAGCATGTGTATGGTGTTCATATGTATGTATCTGTATTATGTGTCTTTATGGTAGAGGACGGAGGCATAGTTACTCGCTTTGTCAAGATCCACATGACTGACCATACCCTATCATTACTTGTAATATGTTGTATGTACATGCGTTATTTTGTGATGACAGGTTTGCAGGTACAGGGCATCATCTTCCCTAAATTGGCAGGAGTGAGCGTGCCCATAAAATACTCGTCTCAATGGTAAAGAGGGGAGATGATAGATGGACCCAAAACCCAATCCTTAGCCTATTTATCCTAATTCTTGGATAAAGTATTGGTTGACTACCTTCCCCGAGTTTGGTCAGGTTGACCTAATTCGTGGATCCTGTCTTGTGAGTTTGTATGATGCATGAATGTTCTTGAAATATTGCTTTGATTTAATTATTTTGCTATGGTTATTTTAATTAATAATATAGTGGGAAAATAATGATTAAAGTATTTCTTATGTCTTTGAATAATTTTTAATTAATTAAAAATCAAATATGAGAATATTTGAATTTAATTAATTAATTGTGCTAAATTATGATTTAATATGTTTTATTAAATTGTTAAACATTAGTGCATGATTTAATTGTGTCATAATTATTAAATAATTTAAATGTGAAAATTTATATTACATGTGCTTTATTGGTTTATGTGAAATTTGATTTCATAAAGTAACTTGTAAAAAGAATTCTATGTGAGTTGTGCATAAATAATATATTTTATAATTAATAATTGGTATTTTCCCTCAACTCAAAAAAAAAGAGGAGTTTGATTAGGAGTTCTCTGGTGACTCATTAGGGTTTGCATGATAGGTGGGTTTGATTTTCTATTTGGGGAAAATTTGCATTCATTTTGCATAACCAGGTTTTGTTGGAATTTTCAATCTTAGAGAGAGAGAGAGAGCATTTTTAGAATATTTCTGTGCTACCTTGTGTTCTTGAGAATTTTGGTGTGTGAATTTTTCTGGGTGAAGTGTGTGTGCATCTGGATTTGGATTCTACTTATGTTGTGATTCAGAGCTTGCAGGTTGAGCTCCTTGGTTGATAATTCTGGGATTGTATTCATCTCACAGTCATTCTATCTCAGTTTCTAGCATTGGATTGAGGTAGGGGATTGATTTAATCTTCCTGTAATTTTATTTATAAATTTTCATTATATAGTTGTGTTTGATTTGATTTGAGGATGCAAATATGCTTTTCAATTACGTTTCATTATGGGTATTAGGAAACCCTTTGTTTTACGCTTTTGATTTTATATTGTGACTTGGCATAGTAATGTTATGCTGCTGAAATTTTTGAGAAAATTCACCCTAGGGCACTTAGAAAACAAAAATTAAAATCTCTATAGTAAGTTCTATAGTATGGATGATTTTATTAAATGGGTTGTTCTCAAAAATTCAGTTTGAGTTGGAAAAATGTATTCTGTGTAAATAAAAAACATTCTCTGTAAAAATATACAATCAAAAAAAAAAAACTGGATAAAGACAAATTAGTGTTTCATGTTTTCATTGGTTGAATTTTAAAACAATAATGTGAAAAGGAAGATGACAGAATTAAGAGAACACAGGAAAATCCTATGAATTCTTGGAAAATGAGTTTATTTCCATTTCTGGAAAAAAAAAACCACAGACTATCAATTTCCATTTTCGAAAATATCTTATATATAAAAAAATAAATTCTTTTTTTAGAATTGATAGTTATATTTCATTGTTAAAAGTTATGACAATAGAATATATGTATATATTGTTAGTAAAAAAAAAATATAAAACGCAATATAAAATAAACTTTATCAAATTTATGAAAGGGCACGGGATCCAAACCCCCTACCCCCTCGGCGACCATGCTGGTCGTATTTTAAATTTGTGTTAAAATATATATATATATATATATATATATATATATATATATATATATATATATATATATATATATATATATATATATATATATATATATATATATATATATATATATATATATATATATATATATATATATATATATATATATATATATATATATATATATATTTAAAACGCAAGGTGGGAGGCAGGGACCACTTGTCCCCTACTCCCCTACCCTCACGCCTCCCCGTGCGGTGGAATTTGCCGTGCCGGCAGGGTGGTGGGTGGCCGCGGGCCCCCCCACTTATGTGAATTGTATTTTTTTTTAATGCATTTTCTTTTTTTTATTACTTAGCTTTTATTAATTTTGTTAATAGAAATTCTATATTATTACATGTTTTATTTTATTAGTATGTTAATTTCTTAATATTAAAATTTGTTGTTAATAAAGTTAATTCTATAAAAAAGTTTTGTTAATTAATTTTAACGAAATTATTAATTAATGAGTTTTTATTTGTTTTATTGTAAAAGTTATTAGTGAATTTTAATTATTTATTTGTAATTTATTGTTTTGGATAATAGTAAATTACTGTGTTAATTTTATTAAACATTAGAGAGGTATGTGAATGAATTATCATATTAATTTTTTCTTAATGAGAAGTAATCAATCTTGTAAAACCTTGTGTCTTTTGGGCAACAAATTAGGTTTGATTAATTGAGTCAACATGGGTTACTTATCTTAATTTGGTTTAATGTGAGCAATTTTATATGATGCAATTATTATGATCAAATTAGACTTTCATTTAAATGTTGAATACGTATGTATTAACTTATCATCTAAACATGCACTATGTTGTACTGAAATTGGTTGTTTTTCCATAATATAGTTTTGTCTTTCCTACTTGTTGGGTTCATCAATGTTATGGGAACTAGATGACCTAGGAAAGACAAAAGTTTGGGAATTGTCTGTTACTCATGCTGTTTATCATGGTTGGCGTGAGTGAGTTATGTTTATGTCCCAGATGACCTTATAGGCTCTTGTAGTACTATGTGACTCAGTGATTCTGATTATGTAGTCAATCTTGGTTTCTGTGATGAATCTAGATGTGTGACTATGTGTTTACTTTTATTTGATCTAGGAGAGATCTATGAGCCTAGGGTAGTTTACGTAGATATGTGTTAAGGGGTGGCTTGCAATAAGTACTAGGGACCTCAAGTGGCTACTGTGGATCACTTATTGTAAGTTATTGTAAACAAGTGATAACCTAATTACATTAAGGGAAATAAATGAACCTAATAAGATAGTTTCCTCTCCCATGCTTGAGTGCTCGTATAGACTGAGATGAGGATGAGATGATGCTTGCCGCCTATTGAGGTGTGTGTTCTGGCATAGTTAATGGCTTCATCAGTACGAGAAGACATTGATTCAGTGTATGGTCACTTGAGTGCTAGGATCTAGAGAGATTACCAGGATGAGACTCAAGGGTTAGACATACATGATGACACCTTCCTACACATAGTCTAGTTATCCTACATGGTCGGTTGCCTCTAGATTAGTGAGTCATACCTTTCACTACTTTTGTTGACCTTGAGATAGTAAGCTATCAGGATTCCTTTCCTAGTGGTGTTTTCCTGTATTGTCTTGTTTATCCGATTGGGGTCCAATGTTATCTCCTCAGCACGGTGGGGTAGACCTTTGTGGTTCTACATAGACGGGTGGTAGTGATTCTTTACCATTCAAGATTTGACGTCCTGGTACTAGTGCTTGATCGTGTCTTCTCAGTTGGATTCCTTATGTTACTTCTTCATTGATGTTCTTATATACTTATTCTTTATTGTAAATCTTGTATTAGAGTATCGCATGTGATGCCTAATGTGGATATTGTAATTTAGTTGTTAGAATGATTAATGCATACCCTATGACATGTACAGTGGATTTATGTTTATTAGGATTAATGATTGTTCATCAGATGTAAACATTACGATGTAATTGTTGTATTTAATTTATGGAATCATTTGTTGATGTTATTTAATGTGTTATGTTAGTAAGTAATACTACGTCATGGGACCCATTAGATTTGTAACCTGTGTTTATGATGTGTGTTATGTGAGATAATGGTTATTGCTTTCATGTAATTGTATATCTTGAATGTTAACTTTAGAAAAAAATAAATTTGTTCACCAAACTTGGTATCATGTTCTAGGTTAGTTTCTTTTGGGTTCCCTGGCGGGGGGTTACAAGGGCTCTCAGGAGAAGACATCGCATGATGGTGCATCACAGTCAATTTCACATAGAGTGAAGAGGACTGAATATCATCTCAATGACTAGAGTTAGATTATACCTATCACATACATTATTTTCACTTTTTATATGATGGACATTTGATGATGGCATGTTTTATATTTTTTATCGTGAATTATTATCATGTTATTTGGACTTGTGTTATTAGGATTTCTTGTCATATTATTTTGACTTGTTGTTAGAGTAAGACTTGCATTACTAGGACTTGTTATCATATATTACTTGGACTTGTTGTTAGAGTAGGAATTTGATGTGTGATTATATATATCATGAGTTGATATGATGGACATTATGATACATATTATTCCAGGACTTGTTATGTTATTTATCTTATTCATGGAATTTTAATCCTATTTCATGGTTTTTTCAAATAGTGGTTTGAATTTAGATATATTAGCTTATGTAATATGATCATTTAATATCAATTGTAATTAAATATCAATTACACAATTTATCTTTAATAGTGAATATTTATTCATGTAATTCACAAGAACAACATAGATGTACAAGTAATATTAACTTTGATTAACTATAAGAAAGTTTTTTAAAATAGTGGTTTGAATGTAGATATATAAGCTTATGTAATATTCTAATTTAATATCAATTGTAATTAAATATCAATTACATAATTTATATTTAATAGTGACTATTTATTCATGTAATTGACAAGAACAACATAGATGTAATTAATATTAACTTTGATTAACTATAAGAAAAAGCATCCATCTAACAATGAGATCTATTAATTTGAACTATGAACATGGATGTACAAATAACTTTATCATTATCTATGAGTGAACATAGGACCAATGTAAATAGTTTAGTTTTTAGAACAAAATTAGACAAAAAGAACTATGAATTTAACTTATATTTAAAACAAAATTTCATAAATAAAAGTGAAATCATGTTGTTTATAAAACCAAAATTGGATGAATACAATTGTGCATTGAACTACATAAATATTTCATTTCTATGTTCTTGTAGAGGTCCTGAATCATAAAAATGAATGTTGAAAAGTTAGAAAATATGTATTTAAATGTAAAGTTCATTTAAAGTCAATTTTCATTTATTTCAACTTTATCTCTAAACTATCTCTACATATGACAATTGAAAGAAGAGATCTACATATAGAACAAAATATAAAAATGAGGCAATTAACAAAAACTTACATGTATAAATTTGATTCAACCTAATGTGCCATCAACATCCTCTCTTTTCTGCAATGTGTCAATGATCGCCTCATGCTCTTCCATTGAAAGTGTCCATAATATTTTATTAGTAGGTCTCTCTTTTTATCTTTCCAATTTGATATTTGTTGCCACTACCAAATGGGAATAGCGTATAATCTTCTATTCTGATTGGTAGTCTTCAAAAGATGGTAAACCATTACTTCTTGTTAGGTAGCTTGAGTAGCCATGTACCAACTACCACAATAGATCCAATTGGATACTAAAAACCATCATCATCTACTTGATAACATATCAAATTTTTCTTAGGTTCTACACATCAAGCTAGTCGATACTCAGTCTTCTCTTCATTATCCTAAGGTGTAACAAGAACATACACGTCCTGCAAAATAGAATTAAGTACATGCACAAATAAGACTTGTTAGATTTATAATTAAAATATAATTATAAATTGTATGACATACATAACTAATATGATTTAAATTTTATAATAAATTAAATTAAATTACCAATTTGTATGAGGTCTGAAACACTATCATTATATTTTGATGCAAATGCATGATCCAGGTCTTCATTTATTATATCATCTTGATCTTGTGTCTCAGTAGGTGTTAAGGATTTTTGTTTACACTCTTCAACCCATTTCGTATTATAAAATTCTTCCCATTCCCCTACAACACAAAATTGACAAAAACATACAAGCTCCCTAGTCCATATAGTCCAAGTGTTTGAATTAGAACTCCTAGATGAATGTCATTTAGCTAATGTGTTGATTGTATTACAATCATATCTTGAAAGGATATTATTCTCTTCAAATAGCTACAAAAAATGTTTGATTGTAGATTTCTGACTTGATCCTATAGACAAACTTGTTTTACACCATTCAATAATTGCACATGCATCTTTAAATTTTGATTTTTCCTCAAATTTGAGTTTTTCTTTGCAAAGGGATCTCTTAACACATGCACTGACACCTTCATGTTCTCCATTCCTGTGTCCAGCCTAAAAAAAATCTAGATATGTTGGATATTTATTTTCTTATGTGTCCTACTCAACCAATAAAACATTCTATCATTCTTGAATTGCTTTGTGCAATTATCTCTCCATATTAGATGTTTTATATGAATTTATCTCCCTTAAATACTCATAAAAGGTCTTAAAGAAATACTGGATAAACTCTAATGAGTGTAATTTATTATCACTCGTAGAAATGGTACAGTCTCAATATTTTTTGGTCCTCTTATGTACTATCAGGTGCATGGCTATAGACAATATGAACAAATATTGTTACTTGCAGCATGATTTATAATATTGTGGTTGGGTCTCATCTTGTGGTGCAAGCATGTTGTTCTCTGTAAAGTCAACGACTGAAAGTATGCTACCAATCAAAAATGTATTATTGCATCAAGCCATCTAGTATTTTGATAGTGTTTCACATATTTAGGTACAACCTTACTCTTGAATTCATTCATAAAAGCATGAACACTAACTTTTTTAGTTATTAGATTGCATCATTTTCCAACCTTTCCATCCTTCAACAGATACTCAATAGTTTTAAATCTTTGTACACCAACTATTTTTTGTCCAAAATCAATTGAAATATTTCCATGCAAACATTCATCTTATAATGTAATATTACCACATACATCACATACACCAGAAACACATGCATTCAAAAGATAAAATTTCTCATTAGGTGGGTTACAAAACAAACTTGATATAAAATCCTTTACAATTTGAGTTGGTATATTTATACTACATTCCTGCAACATTTCATTAGTATGCATGGTAGAATGTATAGATCAAAAAATATAATAATGATAACAAAATTGAACATGATTTTGGCAACAACATGTGACTCTTTCCTTATTAATCCTTACATACCATGGTTTACACTTTTCAAAAGATCTTTGACTAATACTAATAGTTAACACCTTATCATTCACAAATTTTTTATACAATTCAATTTGAGTCATATCCAAAAAGTGTTTTGGATGTGGATCATAATTTTTTTATCTTAATTTAAGAACATCTCTAGAATTAGGTGATACTCTTGTATTATCGTGCCAAAAATTTTCAATCAAGGTTTTAACTTCACTAGTGAGTTTCATGTCAGGCCTCGAGATTCTGCCACTAAAGGTCCATAAATGGTTTTTTAGATCACTTTCAAAGTTAACTCTTCTCTTTATAGTTCTTGTTAAATTTTTATGATGAGTATATCCACTTATGTTTGTAATCATTCTTTTACCAGTAGTATAATTTTGTTTACTAAAGTTGTTATTTCTCGTCATGTCACATTACTATCTTTAGAATGACTTTTCTTCATATTATGTCAAAGGAAATAGAAATAGTTGATAGAACTCATTTTAGAGACTCATCCTCCTTCTTGGATTTCACATAAATTCCACACCTCTTCATCACTTTTTGCATTTTCACCATTTTAATTAATTGTAACTTTAGTTGACATTGAAACCCAAATTTCTTATTATAAAAAAATTATCTAAACAATATGGTCATTTGCCTCTTAATCTATCTCCATGAAACCAAACCACATAGATTGTCTAGCACATCACTTATAATTAAAAAAATTTATTCATTTCATTATCATTCAAAGTGGTTTCTTTCACAATTGGTGTTTCTATGTCTACATCCACATTGTTGATTTCAATTTGAATTGGGGTGTGAATTTCACTTTCAATCGGGGTTTGACTTTCAGTTCCTTTATCATTATGATTAACATTACTAATTTGTGGAGCTTGATGTGCAATAAATGTTTTTACTCTATTTTCATGAATAAAATCTAAATTATTTATATTGTAACCTTCTTCTACCAAATGATCAAGTTTTTTATAGAATAAGTTACATTTGGTTGTGAAGACATACTTGTATCCAATACTCGATTAGAAGATGAACCTGAATTTTCTTCTACTGTACATTTTCTTCTTCAGCCTCTACATCCATCATGGTGTCTTAATTTTTATCCTCTTTTGAAACAATTGTTGACATCGATGCTCCAATATTATTCAATTTTAGAATTCTTTCTCATTGTCATTTTGCCTCCTTATCTCTATTTTTTGTAACCTCCTCAGTTGTCAGAACCTTCCTTAGCCTCTTTTTTGCATTTCTTTGATCCCATGTTTGCACCAAAAATTGAATTCAAAGGATTCTCTTCATGTTAGATCCAAAACAGGACAAAAAAAGAGAATGTTGAGTAAATTTATTCTATATGTAGTACGAATCAGTCAAAAAAAATGATTAAATACTTGTCAATCATTCAGATCAAGCCCATAGTTCTATTTTTGTCTGCAATGGCTCTTTAAGAAACATGGGCCCATTATTTAAATAAAACGGGTTCCCGTTTCTAAATTGGGCATCTGTTTCAGTTTCAATGGTCCAAATTGAAATAGGCACCCATTTTTTAAAACTATCAGTGGGAAATGTACCGCTACCTTGGTTTTTGGTTCGGTACAAGCTTGGTGGGACCAATCCTATGCTTATGCCTGCATAAATATGGCTAAGCCATTAGAATATAAATTTTTTGCCTTGTCATAATTTTTTGGATGTCTTCCTGCATGAATTTCATGACGAAATGAAAACCCATTTTAGTTCTTATTGTACAGATTCTAAAAATATGTATTTCATAGTGATATGAGAAATTTTAGTATTTTTACAATATTTATTAAGGCAATGTGGTACCTAAACATGAAATAAGTTAAGGTTAACTAAAATTTTAATAACTTTTTTTATTTTTAATTTTTCAAAAATGAATTATATGACATAAATATACATAGAATTTCCTTCAAAATCAAAATAAATTTGAAAAAAGTGACGATATCATCGAATTATGGTGGTCGTGCACCAAAGGTTTGAAAAATGTACTTTATAGTCAATTAAAAATTAACTAAAAAAAATATTCAATAAAAAGAAAGAAAAACATTTTCATCAATCTTCAGTGTTTTAGGTACCTTTCCCTAGAAGGATTCACAAAAATTCATTTATTCACTTCACAAAAGGGTGGTCATGCACATGTGTGGTGTGGTCCTGAAACAAGCATTTTGAAAAAAATGGTTTTTGAAAATGCCTACTATAAATTACATATTTGAAAAGTAGACTCTGAGCACTAAATTTTATATTACTCAAGTTTTTGGAGATTCAATCTTTAAGTGCCTCAAATTTTGACATCAATTGATGGAAAATTTGAAAAATAGGGAAAATACTTCCACTTTTTGCCCAAAAGTGGATCTCAACTTCTTGTGCAACCACCCATTAATATCAATAATCTCATATATATCATCAGAATAACTAGCTCAAACATCATTATTTTCAAATTATAAACATTGGAATCATCATCATCAAGAGTATCTTCTTCATCCAAATTAATTGTAGTAGAATCTAAGATACAAATAAAATCATCATGTTTGTTTAATTTCATATTTTTCAAATTAACTTCCTCTCTTGGGCTATGCATAGGCTGGTCAAAGGGAATCAAGACATTATTAGGTATCTTAGGTGAGAAAAGGATTTTGAAATCATGGTCACACAATGTGGCACAATGCTTGTGATGATAGGACTCATAAGCACAACACTTACATTTGGTTTTGTTTAAAATTTGACTTGGCTTAGGATGATCAATCAACATTGGGCCCTTTTATATTTAAGGGAAATAATTGAAGGAACCACACTACGTTGAGAGATATTATTAGCAGAATATTTATAGGAGGTTGAACGAAAGAAAAAATAGGAGGTGTAAAAGATGTAGGAAGAGGTCCAATTCTAGGGAAAGGTGATGGAACAATATTAGGATCACTAAGTTTGCAAATATTGTGGATTTTGAATTTTGAATAGGATAGGGAAAGATTTTCTTTGTGAGGCTTGATTGGTTGAGCCATGGAAGGCCAAAATAAATCAAGTTCAAATTTCCTCTTACATGCAAAAGGCTGATAGAGACTAGGATTAATCATTATTATTTTACCATTATGGGGAAATGTTAAACACCTATGAATAGGAGAGACTACACCTTACATGGAAGTGAGCCAAGGAAGACCAAGTCTAACTTGAAATTGACTAGAGGATGGGATGATAATGAAGGTGACCTGTAGATTTATAGCACCAAATTATATGGGAAAAACCATGGAACCATGGTTATGATAATTGAAACCATTAAAAGTTTTGATCATCACATTTTATTTTTCATAGAAATCTCAGTGCATCTATCTAGTGTAAATATGTTCTTTAGTTATAATTTTCACTAGGCAAGTAGGATCTATAAGGATAACAATGAAAAAATAGATCATTAACCTTCATTACAATGTAAAGAGGACCATCAAGTTATCTTATCGTATGTTTGGGATCAAATGTAATTGAAATTTTAGGTTCAAGTTTGGGTTTGGGTTTAGATTGATCAATAAGTTTGACAACATTATTTTCTTCAGTACACCCAATGTCATAGTCAACAACATGGGTGGTGGAAGAAGGTAAAGACTAAGTAGACTCAATGTTGTTGGTTGAATGAGAAGCTAAAGGATTGATATAAATTTGTAAGTTTTTTTTAGGATGTGTTATGAACTTGTTTCCTTGATCATTAACACCCTTAATAGATATAGCATTAGAATGAATAAGGTCTTGAATAACTTATTCAAATAGAAAAAATTCTCAATATCATAGCTAGGTTGACGATGGTATTGAAAAGAAAATTTGTGATTGGAGGATTTAGGAAAAGGTCTAGATGTGTTAGTTTGTCTAATGGGAGGAAGTTGTAAAACATTATAATTAATCAACCTCAACATTGTAACGCCCAAAATATCAGACAAAAACACAACAACAAATTGTTTTTTGTTAAACACTAAAGAACACACCATGACAACAAGGAGCTCATTAGCCCATTGATGCGTAGCATCCAAAATGATAGCTCACATGGCTAGTCGTCTAACATCATGTAAGGGATCAAAAGGCTTGTGTTAGCGTGCCTTCGTCCCCTATACGATAGAAGACATTAGGCGATAGGGAAAAGAATTAGTAAAAGTGTAACCTCTCCCTAAAGATTCTGAGTTTAGTTAAAAGGTTAAAAGGGGTCATCCCTAAGAATCTTAAAGGATTAAAATTAAATCAACTAAGGGACAAGTTAGAGAATAAATCTATTAAATATAATTCTTAGTTATTACATTAATTAACTTTAAACTTCACTCTAATTCATTAAATTTCAAAATATTTAACTTCCTTATTATTTTTTAAGTTTGCGTTCGCTTAACACGTTAAAGACTAATTTCACATTAATTTTACATTAATAAACTATGTCAAATAAATAGGTCAACATTTATCCTATAACATGCGTTTAATAATGTTCTATAAAATTAAATTAAATATTAATGCCTATGTCACTAATAAAAAAAAAATAGCAACGATTCCATTCAAATTCCTATTAATTAAAAAAAAAATACTAAAAGAATTAAATTCTTTTCACCATATTTAAATGACATCTATATTTTTTTCAAAATCTCATCTTATAAAAGATAGATTTCCAATAAAAACAAATAAATAAGCATCTTTTGAGGAAAGGCATTTAAATAAAGTTCAATCTTTTCACCATTAAAAAAATACTAAATTTAACTTACCATACACACTTATGAGAATAAATAAAATGAACTTTTAGCTATGTAAATTCTCCTTCTGATATCACATTGAGATTATTTCTGATTATTAAACTTGTTACAAAGCTTAAGGAACTGAAATACAAACATAAATAAAAGAAGGCTAAATATATAAAAAAATCTCACTAAACCCTAATTCAAAATTAGGGTTTGGAGCCATTTTATACCTACTTTGAAACCCTAATTATTTCATTTGTTTCTGCAGGTTTGAGGGAAGCAGAATCTAGAAGGGAGAAGAGATGAAGTTCTTCATTCACAATAGGTTGTTTGCCCTGAAGATCTCTTTGAATCTTGTCTAGGGTTACAAGCTTTCTAAACTTCTATTATTTTAGATCTACATTTTTCTAGAAAGCTTCTATTATTTTAGATCTACATTTCTCTTTTGAAAGATTAGTTGTATCTTGTTGAAGATCCGATGAAGCATACTGAAGCTTCTATATCTCTTTTTTTTATACAGTCAAGGATCTTTTCTATCTATTATTCTTTTTTTTAAAAGCCATTTCTTATGGAAAATATCATAAAAAAAAAATTTTAAAGGCAAGATTTTATTTTGTTTAAGGGTTTGAAAAACCCTAGTCCGCGGCCACTTGACCCAAAGCCACGACAATGAACTCAGTCACTACCGTGACTATAGCCATGATAGAGACCAAGGTCTCTGTCGTGACTGCAGTCATGTCAGTGACAGCAGTCACTATCGTGGCTCTAAGCCATCGTAGTGACTACAGTCACTGCTGTGACTTAGAGTCATGGCAGTCCTACTCACCCACGACAGAGGATGGATGCCAAGGGCTTCGGCCCTAAATTATTGCATAGCAATTTTTTTTTGAAATATAAAATATATATAATATATTATTATATATTATATATACAGTACAAGTTTATCAATATAAGAAATGGGCATATGACATTATTTGTAATAGCAATTTTTTCAAAAAAGTATGAAATATATAATATATTATTATATATTATACATAGTTTTATGTATAATATATAATATGTAATAAATATATATATATATATATATATATATATATATATATATATATATATATATATATATATATATATATATATAATATTACAAGTTTATTATTTTATGAAAAAGGCATAAGACATTCTTTTTAATATAATTACTATATATATATATGTATATATATATGTACATATATATGTATATATATATATATATGTACATATATATATGTATATATATATATACATATATGTATATCTATATATATATACATATATGTATATATGTATATGTATATATATACATATATGTATATATATATATCTATATATATACATATGTATATATGTATATATATATAGATATACATATATGTATATATATATACATATATATATACATATATGTATATATATATATATATATATATATATATATATATATATATATATATATATATATATATATATATATGTATGTATGTATGTATGTATGTATGTATGTCTGTATGTATATATATATATATATATATATATATATATATATATATATATATATATATATATATATATATATATCTATATATATATATAGATACATATATCTATATATATATATAGATACATATATGTATATATATATATAGATACATATATGTATATATATATATAGATACATATAGATATGTATATATATATATAGATACATATAGATATATATATATATATATAGATACATATATGTATATATATATATAGATACATATATGTATATATATATATAGATACATATATGTATATATATATACATATATGTGTATATATATATATATATATATATATATATATATATATATACATATATGTATCTATATATATATATACATATATCTATATATATATACATATATCTATATATATATATATATACATATATCTATATATATATACATATATATATATATATACATATATATATATATATATATATATATATATATATATGTATATATATATATATATATATATATATATATATATATATATATATATATATTATGTATATATATATATATATATATATATATCTGTATCAG